>JAHWFO010029122.1:709867-763774 GCA_023313115.1 Rhysida immarginata | reverse complement strand
CGCGACCCTAACGGATAAGCGGGTTTGAAAAGTAAGTAAGTAAGTAAACATCTGTAGACGCACTGTCAACCTTGGATTTCGCTTAAATTGGTGAACAACCTGTTTTTGCCGGTTCTTTAAATCCAAACACACCACACTTGTGCTAGTATCTTCTAATTCTTTGGATTAATTGAAAAAGTACTAAGAATATAATATTTGTCAAATGTTATGTAAATCTGAAAATACTATTAAAAAAAGGGGTTTCCATTGCACATTTCAAAGTTGACTTCAATGTTCGAAAATGGCCTCGTTGTATTTAGAAATGGAATCTATACATAAATACGGGAAAGCCTTTTTTGGACGAATACGCATAAATGTTATATGGTTGGAAAGTTCCTGTGTTGTAGATGTGCATAATATATTTTGTTTGTGAATTTGTTCACGTTAACACAGGTAAAAGCGTTTCAAAAAAGGTATCATTAAGGAACAGATTGTGCGCCATATATGTCAACGCATGTAGTATTGTCTTATTATTGTTTTTTTAAAATATTAAATATCAAATTAACTCAAATCATTGTTGATCTTCATTTGAAAGCATTAGAAAACCATATAACAAATATGTGCAGGAAATTGATGAAAATAATGTACTTTGCAGCTTTTGAAAGTCAACGAACTGATTTCAGAACCCGAAGGTGCCCAAGTATAATATAGTATCTAAATATATTATTCTATAGAAACAACTGCTTAAAAATAGTTATTAACCAACTATTCAAAATATTTCTATAATTAGTAGGTAAGCATTTTTTGTATTTTTCTAAGCTATTTTAAGGTATTTTCATACATATTGAAAGTAATATTTTTCAGTTAAAAATAAAATAAATACCGATTCTGAAGATTTTGAGTTTTATTTATTTTTTAAAAATTTTGTATTACGAAAAATTCAAGTAAAAAAAGCAATTCATTGGAAGCGTCATATACTACTTTGTATTTGTGGAAAATTTTAAAACTCTTTCTTTAGTAACAAAAAAGATATCGATTTTTGGTCCGAAACAGACCCTCCGAAACACAGTGGGACGGGGGGAGAGACGCAGAGATAGGGAGGGACAATTTAGCGTAAATATAAATATTTTATTTAGATAATAATTCGATAGATAGATTAAAAGATACTTTTAGTTGTGTTTTAAATATTATTCTGAAAAATTTTCAAAGTTATCATTGTGCTGAAATGAATCGGAAGTGTCAGAAATGTCATGCAAAGCATTTTGGATATTTATTGTGTTATCAATTTTTCATTCTTCAAAGTTTATTAATAAGCAAGATTGAGGCTAGCACAATAACACATATTTTTTTCTCAGAAATGTGATGGAATTTCGATTATTGGGAGATTCTAGTACACATAAAAAACCCTCACATAAAAGTACTATAATTCTTCCATTGTAAATACGCTGTCAATTTATATACACTGTATACACTTTAGGTGAGACATCCTTTATAGTGTACGCAATAAATCAACTTACGCATATCTTTTCCAATTGAATGTGGAGACCGCATGTTATGATCTTATAGAATTCGCCTCTTCTAAAAAGGCAAACAATAAATTCGCAGCTGCTGTTTTCATTGATTATACAAAGGCGTTCGGATAAAATTTGTTCGCGCAGTTTCCGTGTAGATGTGTTTGAGCCTTTACAACTATTTTTGAATTTAGCTAGCATATTTGACAACACTGAAGACATATTCCGGGGAAACTTTACCATCTTCCCTTCACCGGAAGCCAGAAACATCTAAGCGATTATCTTGCCGTATGCTGGCGCCGCCTATTGTTGGCTTTTCTGCCGTCTGCTTTTACAACTGAATTGAGCAAACGCGAGCAACTCTGAAAGTAGTTCCAGTGATGACCGACCTGCCGTGTGTTGAGAGAGGTCACCTAAGAAAAAAAACTCAACTATCTGGTTAAATTGAACTATCTGACCACGGCGTAATACTAGCCGCCACATCTACGATACTAGTACGCGAACGCCGTCGCTCCGCTCCAGCGTCCCTGCCCGCGGCGCACGCTCCCTCGCTTCACCCACGGCGACCCCAAATTACAAACATACCCCAACCTATTTGGTTACAGGGGGCAGTTGGTTTCCCCTCGGCCGGTTACAGGCGGCAGTTGGTTTCCCCTCGGCCGGTTACAGGCGGCAGTTGGTTTCCCCTTCTACAATGCTAGTACGCGAACGCCGTCGCTCCGCTCCAGCGTCCCTGCCTGCGGCGCACGCTCCCTCGCTTCGCTCACGGCGACCCCGAATTATAAACATACCCCAACCTATTTGGTTACAGGGGGCAGTGGGTATCCCCTCGGCTGGTTACAGGAGGCTAATGATCCGTACTTTTTAGTGGTCACTGAAATGGCTGCCCGAAAGTTGCGGGAACTCATGTTACGGTTAAACCTAATTTAACCCAACCTCAGTTAACCTAACCCAACACCAGAACGCTCAAAAAAAATGCTGGCTTACCTTTAAGAAATGGTTTCTTTCGACAATGGCTAATTATCCAGAAAGCAGAAAAAAGAAAATCTGAAATCCACAAACAGTTCGAAACGACCGCGACATGCCAATAGTGTGGTTGCTATGGCAACAGCTAGCGCAAGACGGGAAGAGACAGCCAAAACACGCCCTCTAACGTCGGGATCCACAATGCAGGGGTAGGGTGCCAACAATACTCGGACTAAATATTTTTATTTTCCAAGAAATCCACAACTGTGTCGACAACAGAAAAAGGCAAAATGAACAGTTCACGATTTTGGCCAGACAGTAGAAATTAACCATATGGGCATCACAGCACATTTAAAAATATTTTTTTTATTTATTAAATTTTGCTTTCTCACTTGAAACAATTCATAAAAAAACGCCCTTCAAAACAAGTCGCCCACTTTTAGAATCTTCTCCACAGACAGCGTCACCGTACATCATACAGATAATCGTTCAGACGTGTCTGGCTTCCGGTGATGGGAAAACCGTAAAATCATGCCTTTAAATTAATGTAAGTACCTTTTTCTGATGCCCTTCTGAAAATTTTGACTTATCCGCTGTGTATTTGGTTATATGCACATTGTTTAGATTTGTACAATTTCTACATCTTCATGGAATGTTCCCCAAGTTCAACAGTATATTTGAGAGTCATGTGAACTCGTGCCTAAGTTTTACTGTTAACAATGAGGAATTGTTTAAAGTCTTTTCCTTACTATTGTTTGCCACTATACTCTGTTCAACGAAAGAAAAACTGGGCGTGTCTAATTAAATTTTCGTTTTAAATTGTTTGACATTGTTGCTAAGTAAAATAAAGTAAAATTGTAGTGAGTCATCCGGTTTCCGTACTTTATTCGCTCTAAGTCATTTGGTCACCTTTTCTTTATTCGTTCGGAATTAACCAACACCACCTAGACAGAAAACCTGATAACGAAAACGTCATATATTGTTACATCATCATTAGTCAACCATTGTTACTCCTATTTCTAACATTATAAATCCCTTAATTTGGTTGACTAATGATGATGTAACAATGTATGACGTTTCCATTATCAGAGCTTCTGTCTAGTTGGTGTTGATTTAACCAATACCGCCTAGAGAGAAAGCCTGCTCACGGAAAAATCTTACATTGTTACATCACCTACGGTAGGGCGTAGCCCACGTGAAAGACAGGATCAGCAGTTTCTCATTTGTTGGAAACAATCAAGTTTACATTGTTATTCGGACTATGATGGTCAGGTGACTTTTCCGCGCCAGGGCCTGTCTTTCATGTGGGCTACGCGGTAGGGACAATTTCAGGTTTATTATTTGTATGTGTCCCCGGGTCATTGACCTCCATTCCTCGAGGAGTGTCGTGGTCAGTTTCTGGACAGATGTAGGGCGAACCATCCTGGATCTCGCATGTCGTTCCAATTTGTCCCAAAGATGTTCGATGGGGTTGAGATCAGGACTCTGGGCGGGCCAATCCAGTTCTTCAACCCGCATCTCGTCAAACCAGTCAGATATGGATCTTGCTTTCTGGCAAGGCGCATTGTCGTGCTGAAGAGGAACGGCCCGTCGCCGAAGTGTTCCCACAGCGCTGGAAGTGCCCCATTATCCAGAATGGTCCTGTGGCCATCAGTAATGAGGTTTCCGTCCACCTTGATGAGCGGGCCCATTTCAGTCCCACAATTACGGTAGGTGTTCACAGGGGTGTCCCAATTCCTTTGATCATGTAGTGTAAACTGGATCCAACGGACCAATGAGATCAGCGCCTGGAAATTGAGTTGTAATCAGGGCCTCAAGGACTTCTCTGCTGTTACTGGTGAATTCACCATTAGATTTCTTGAGAGTGCCAATCATAATAGGCTTATCTCATCTCAAAAATTTATAGTCTGGCTCCTTCCTCAGACTTTTGGACTGATTCACAGAACTTCCTCCATGAGGTACGTTTAGCTGATCTAACAGTTTTATTATAATCAGAAAGGGCATTTTTATAAACCTGCCACTCGTTCGTCTTTTTAGCCTTCTTAAAAAGCTTTCTTATTCTTTGTCTCTATAGATAGAGATCATGGTTCCACAAAACACAGTGGGATCTACTTCTCTTCATCAACATGGGACAATTATTATGATACGATTGTACCAGGGCCTGCTGTAACCAATTTACACAAAGTTCCAGGTCAACAGTATCATTGATTCTAGTTGGAAGACTGGAAATCGCGGAACAAAGTCCCCGCGATATTGTATCCAATTAGTCCGCTTAGGATCCCTAACCGTTCTATCCCAGTCTGTACCAGTAATGAAAGCAAAGTTTATGTGCTGATGGTCAGCCAAAGATGGTTTCTCATCTACATGGCATCTTCTAATCCATTTGCTCAAAATGGAAGAACCAAAAGTAACATCAATGACCTCCCGTCTTACCGCGGTAATGAAGGTTGGCTTATTACCTTGATTAAATATATCTAAATTATTCTCTATATCTAGGATAAAATCGAAAAGAAGTTTACCTCTGAGAATTGTGTTGGTACTGCCCCACAAGCTGTGGTGAGCATTGGCATCACATCCAACGACGATCGCCACCTTGTGAGAAGTCGAAGTTTCCCATATTTTCTTGATATCATCATTGATGGGAGAAGTTTCCTAGTATAGAAAGTAGGCCAAGACATACATTTTGTCACGATCTAAACCGTACAACTGAAGGGTAATTTTCGCCACTGCTAGGTCTCTAGAACACAAATGATACATAGGAAGTGCGTTATTACTGTTTTCAATCAACAGACAAGCACGGAAAGATGAACAATTGAAATCATTAATTAGTTTACCTCCACAGTTAGACAAACCTCTGATTCCGCCCATGAAAATCCAGGGCTCCTGAATCAGAGCGATTTGTATGTCCTCAGCTAAGATGTTGCTGAGGTTAGCGACAGCCAGTTTCTTATGGTGAAGATTTGCTTGCTGGCACTTCAGCATTAGATGAAATCGTTTCATATAGTTTCCCTATAACCTCAATTTGGATCTGAGACAGTCCAATGTACAAAAGCCATTTCCTGTTTCTCAGATTCATCTCATCCAGTTCAGAGGTTACTCAATGATCCTCAAGTTTGAGGTTAAGGATACCCCACTGTGTGGATGATTTATCCTCATTCTGGATATAAATCTTTATTCTGGATATAAATCTTTTTCAAGATTTCATACCAGAATATTGCTTGAACATCTCTGGGAGTTTCAAGATAATCTTGGTGGTTAGTTTCGACGAATGTCTTCGCCTCACCAACCAAGAGAACCCGTCCTTCCCAGAGAATGATACGCTTGACTATAGAAGTCAGCCAATCAGTTGTGTTTTGGTCAGCACAGAGTAAAATAATAGCTCCGGCCTTCAGACAACAATATTTAAATTGGGGTCCTGTGCCAGATGCACACTTCACTGTTCGATTGTTGTAGATGGCATGTTTCCTATATGATTCATCAGCAGCTCTTGGAAGGCCTCCAACTGCTGCTCATTGAGGTGCTTGTCTGGATAGCCTTCCAGAAATACTGCCATTTTGATTGTCTTTAGAGCTTCGCAAAAATTCCTAGTTTTGGGTGTTTTACGAAGCTTTTTGCCCTCTAATGAAAGAGTGTTACCCTTTGACCTAGGTCTTTAGTCGGGGTGTGCACCACCTTAACAGCTGGCTGAGTGCCAACCTTAGGTGTTGTGGCTTTAGTGCTCTCCAAACTTTTCTTTCTGGATTTACGGCCTTTAGCCGCCCCAGAAAGTTATTTTGATAGAGGTTTGCCACTGCCCTTTCCCGAGATCTCCCGCTCTAGAGCAAGTGGCGCCTTAGGTTTGGGAGTAGCAAACTTATCTGTGTCAGATGACTCGACAGAGGTCATTACAACCTCAGTGGTGTCACCTGTAGTGTCCGGAATCTTGAAGGTCTTCAGATGGGGTAAAAAGCTTACTATCCATAAAAGGTAGTAAGGATGCAGGATTGATGGTCCATTCCGGGAGTTCCTGCATGCTAGGATAAAGCAAAATGCTCCCGAATGTCGCCAGGTAGACAGGAGGCTCCGTGAGAGACACTTTACCGTAGTGCTATCCACCCATCGGCACGGGTCGCATGACACCTTGGGTTCGGGAGTTGGTCTGCGCTCCCTTATTGGTTATAAGGGGATGTCCTGAGTTTAACAACCTAGGATTTCCGGCTATTTGCCACCTGCCAACGCACCCAGTGGCCGCCCAAGCCTTGGGTAGACGCCTCTAAGAAGAATTTCAATAATGACAAAACAAAACATCAAAGTTTTGGAAAAGACCCCTCACGCCCCGACCCCAAGTCGACCGACCCTCTTCAGAGCCTGTTTTTAGCAGTTTACCCGCCTGTGGTCAATCAAACAGCTCAATCGACACAATCGACGCCTCCTGCCAAGTCATTGAATCTACCATTTCAAATGTGCTTGATCAACTTAATTCTGCAGCCCATACCTGGCTTATAAATTTGATCACCATTATAAACAAAGTCTCTTCTAGTTCAGAGATGGACGGCGACATGAGCTCAGTATATCAACAGATTCCTTCTCTCCTGGCAACTTCCGTAGAGCCCTGACCTCATTAATTGGAGTGGCCCCCACCCCCCAGTAACTAGACTTTACTCGGGCAAAGTTCTTGTTAAGTTTAGCTCCAAAATTCAAGCAAGGAATTGTCTTAAATACTCAGACATCGGACTCTACAAGTTATATTACGAAGTGCCAAGATTCTTAACTTCGTCTGTGGGCTTCGTCTACGGTATTCGATATTCAATCACCTTAGACGAACTCCAAAATTTTGCCGATCTAGGTGATCACATCACAAATATTAAACACATTGCCCTTCCATTTGCTAGAGCTCGATTTGGAAAACTCCTCATCTATTTCAATATTCAAAACCCGCCTGATAAAATAAAATTAGATCTATTGCTTTGCTAAATTAGATCTATTGCTAAAATCTATTTCACTGTTTCTCGCCCTCCGCCTCGACTCATGTAGTATGTCGTGTACCACAACTTTGGGCACACTAAATATAGATGCACCGATTCCGTGCATGCTCCAAATGTCACTCTCTAAACCATAATAGAGATAATTGTATTTTCTTGAACTTCGTTTGTACAAAGTGCAGCAAAAATCACTCTTCCTATTACAGAGGCTGTGATAGATTTAACCCTAGAATGCTAACCATACGTATTGGAGACGTAGTTAAAATTCTAAACATCTGCTGCTGCACTTGAACTTGAAAGAGCGCCCTGTAACTCCAGGTATGCTTCACCAAACATGTATTCTTTCGAATAGTGGTGTTTCAGTTGTCCAGGTTGCATATCAACAGCGTGTATTGCGTATTATCGTAAACATAGTGCGCCTGTTAGACGTAGAGTTAGTATTCAACGTAAATTTTTGTACGTCTCTTGGACGTAGAGTTAGTATTCAATGCATATTTTTTGTACGTCTAATGGACGTAGAGTTAGTATTCAACACATATTTTTGTACATCTCTTGAACGTGTTGTTATGAATGATGGTGCTTATATATATCCTCTGAGGCATATTAGTTATTATTAATTACAAGTGCTTATATTAATACAAAATTCTATTGTTATGGATTCAGTAGAAGAAAAAGAAATTAAAAAAATTACTGGAAGTCTAAATATAAATTAGTCTTCAGGAATTGATGGAATTTAGGCAAACAACATTAAAAATAATGGTAAAGGTTTTGTTAACTCGTTTATATAATGTGATATTGAAGATAAATGAATGGCCAAAAGAGATAAAAAATATCAAAGATTAGGCCAATCTATAAGAAAGGTAAAAAACAGATTTAAATAATAATCGAACAATATCAAACTTTCTATTATTACAAAATATTTTTAAACATTGGATTAAAAAAACTTGAGGAATTTTGGGAAAAGAACAATACTTTTGGTAAAGAAATATATGGTTATAGAAAAAAGAAGTCAACCCGAAATTTGAAATGACACAAAAATTAAATAAATGCTTTCATCATGGTCTTAATTCGGCAGTTATTTTTTGGATTTAAATAAAGCTTGGGATTTGGTTAATCGTGATATTTTGTTTTTAAAATTAAAACAATATGGTATAAAAGAACAATGTTTAAATTTATTGAAAGGAATGCATACGAATAAAATGTAAAAACTAAAGATAAATAATCTTGAAAGTTCAATTTCTGAAATCACAAATGGTATTCCTCAATGGTCAATATTAAGTTCAATTTTTTTCCAAATTCTGAAATATCTCTTTTCGTTTGTCTTTTAAAACATTTTAGACAATATAATTCGTTTTAATACATATATTTTTTTCGAATATTCTTATATCGATTGTTTTTTTAATATTGTTATTTTACAGAGTTGTTAAAAAGTTAATGAACAATTTTTATAATAAATGTATTGTTCTAAAGTACTTATTCTATAATAAATAAATACACAACACTCCTTATTTCAATCAATACAACTATACAACTAATAATAACTGCATTTCAATGTGATGTACGTCTGGGAGACGTATAGTTAGTAACAAGGTTATTTTGCTCATGGTTAGTATTCTAGGGTTAAGTACGAGGTCCTCATTAGAGGTAAAATGGTCACTTTTTTGTGCCTTATTACGAAGCGAAGAGACTTGTGGACATGGATCTTGGAATTGAAGTCCCTGGCCGGCCATAGCTCCTATGCTGCTGTATCTAATCCTAACCGTGACATTCCCCAAAGCAATCAGATCAATGCCCTCCTGCCTCCCATCTCTGATAATCTTAATAAATTTAATATGAGCGTGTTGAAAATTCCAGAAACAATTATGACTAATGAGCAGAAATTGGTTGTGACTCGTGCTCAAATATGCCTTACAGCTGATGTTCAGCATATTGAACATTTTCTATATTTGGAAGAAAAGTATTTCGCTAAGATTTAAATGAACCAAATAGACTTTTTCAACATTTTCTACCTACCATGTCATCCAATCACTTAATGAGCCTTCGCAACGGTGTGCTTCAAGGCAATTCAAATATGTTAGAAACCGTGTTCCACAAGACACCTGGTAAATTCAGTCTCATTGGATTGAAGTATTGTAAGGAAGCCGAACAATTTTGACCTAGGTAAAAACCTTTTTGCACCTAGGTAAAAATTTGTCCAAAAATTTGGTTATGTTTAGTCCTTTACTCGCTAGAAGTCTCTGGATAACTCAAATTATTTTATAACCAAACTACATTTTAAAAATTTTAAAATATTCATGATTTCTAACGTTATACAGCAAATGAATTTTTTAATCACAATTTTTTTGCAAAAATATTTTGTATTATAACCATATAATCAAATAGATCGTCTGTTTTATAATTTTTAGGTGTTTAAGTTGTTGATTGTAGTTTAATTTGTTTAGTTCTGAATCGAATATTATGGATTTTATTTTTATTTTTTGACGTGGCTGAATTTTTATAAATGCCGTAAAAATTTGTAGAATGTAATTCCATATCTTATTTTGGATTCAAACAGCGCACTATATATTATTTTTCTAATTTTGATGGGGCATTATTGTCTAATGTACTAGGGTAGATGTATCAGTAATTGTCAATTCACGATTTAAAGGCTTCTAATAAAATAACAAGGAAAGAAAAGGCACTGGTGTTGCCACCTCCTATTAAACAATGTATTAAGCTTTCCAGATCAGTAAAAAACTAGGAACTCTTCTCCCTATTATGGCCGTAATCTAATGTTGATTGTTCAATGCCTTACTAAGTCGAAAAAATCTTGAAATGAACCACTCTGCGAGATTTTGATTACTTGAATTTATGTCATGAATGTTATAGAATATGTGTTATAAATTTTACGTGAAACTTTTGCGTCATCAGTGGACAAAACGTCTAGTAGTAACTCAATTTCAGATGACCATTGTGTTAACTGTTTTAATCCACCGCCAACCACTAGAAACCAGATATGTATTGTCACTAGTAATTGACATAACCTGTCAATTATTGACAATTATTGTTTAAAAAAAAAACGAATAAAAATATACTGTTGTATAGAATGAGGATAATAATAAGGGAAACATAATGGTTTTAAGTGTAACTTCTTAATTTCTATTATCGATCTAGGTGTGTCAATTATAAGAACTTGACTGTCAGTTTCTAGATCATCCACTCTGACATAAATCTTCTAAGCCCTATTCTTTTTTGTTAGAACTGAATCTTGTCACAGAGACGATCAACAGACAGCTCAGGGCAAGTTATCTTTCAAGATAAGTATCTTCCAAGATAGTATTCTGTTTACTATGATAACTTATCATTGATAAGAATTAGCATAGGATGAATTTTGCAAGTAGGAGAATAATCGTCAAAATCAATTTTTCTAGGAACAATTTTTTGGCCAAGATCTCATGATATTGCACTGCAGGAAACATCTTCATTTTCTATGGTCCTTGCAGTTTACATGGGAATGGACTAATTTTATTTACTATTTCAAAGGGAAAAAAAGATAAATGATCTATAGCTGCCGCCACGTAAGTGGAACGATCTTTTTGACATGCGCAGTAAGTCTTCTCATCAATATGCTTTGTCTATGATGCACTTATTCTACTATAGTAAATGCGGAAACAACCTTGAAACGTAGAAAGCCTATTAAAAGTCATATTATAGAACAAATTGCCTTCGAATCGACTATTCTGCGTCATTTTTTAATTTATTAATTTCATTTATCTATTTAAAAAAGAACGAAAATAGAAACTAAATATAAATATGAAAGCAATGTTTCGAAAACGAAAGGTGGTGCTTTTTTGGAACGTAGCCACCGATAAGATGATCGTATCGGTGGCTACGCATGGAATAACTAAGCGATTTACATCCCCTTAAGGTCTATTGGCTGGCGGCAGCTAAAATGAAAAACTTCGGTTTTAAAAAGCACAATTTTAGTTAAGGTTAAAAACTTTACAGATTCTTAAATATGCTTGGTTTCATAAGCTACTTTTAAACGTTGTCAATTTTTTTGTAAAAAATCATTTATATAAAATCAGCAACTGGTAGACGTTGTCACAACAAAGAAAAAATCTAACAATGGGTTATCTAAAAATGGGTTATTTCCCGATTATACAATCGGGTGGGTTCGCTTCTAATATATAATAAAAATTTGCAATTATAATATTGTCAATTACTGGTGAACTGCCTGTCAACTTCTGGTGCATTAACTGTCAACTACTGGTGATTCCTGCAGTGGTTAGGAAAAAAATTAATTATTTAATAGCTTTTAAAGATATAATAATTGTTTAGAGATTGGCACATTCTGCATTATATTTACAATTTAATGGTATAACTAGAAAAGTTTCAGCATGCAATTTGATTTACGTACACAATTTCGTTTCACGGTAATATCTTAAACTGTCAATTACTGGTATGTCTACCCTAGGTAACCATTAAAGTTCTTGCCGTTTTTCATTCCCTTAAACAAAATGATGTACCCAAAAAGCACCTTCGGTCAACGTATCACCAGTTGTTCAATCCCCTGGCTGTAAAACTTGGCGGTCTTGGATTCAAAGAAGTACGCGAGTGCCTTTCGAAGATCTGTATCATTGGTGTAGGATTTTCCGCGAAGATGATTACCCAGAGAATGGAAAAGGTGATAATCCGCGAAGATAATCTGGTGAGTAAGGTGATAATCCGCTCTATGGTTTCCTTGGTCGCCCGCGCCACATGTGGCCAGCCCCTTTGCGATTCACCAATCTTGGCTCCTTCTGCTGTAATGCCTGTTGCACACGTTCCAACTGCTGGGCGTACAGGGCCCCATTAATGGTTTGGCCAGTTGATAGCAGCTCGTAGTGCACCATTTGGCATCTAGTCCATCAAACACACAAGACTACGGGGTTCATCAAAAATGGCAAATTCTTCAGACCTGAATTTCTGGAATCAATGCCTGGCGGTGCGTTCATTCACAGTATAATCCCCAAATGCAAGATGCACTTAATGCGACTCGATGCTTCTGCCTGACAAGCCAACCTTAAAGTCATAAAGCAAACAACATTTAACCATCTCTTCGAAACTCCATTTGTCTTCACTTCTGCACGAGATGTGATTGATGTGAATGCCCAACATGCCTTTATTTGTACAGGCTAACCTTCCTGCCCCCCCCCCCCCGACAGATTTTGGACCACACTGTACACTTATTTGCATATCTTTCCTTTTATGACAACATAAAAACGGCAAGATCTTTTAAGGTTACCTAGTAATGCATTAAGAATATTGTTTTATGTAATTTAAATTTTAATGGTTGTATATATTTTTGCCTATTTAATTTTTTTATCAAAAATTAAGCATAAATATTTCTTATATTGCACCGCTTGCAGCTCTTGGCATTTATATTTTACATTATTTGATATTACTCTTTCTGTTTTGTTGTGGCATTTTTTTATGAAAATATTATCGTTTATCTACGAAAATGTCATATCTTTTAGTTTTTACTTTAAATTTTATAATTTGTGTTTTCTCTATATTTATTATAAGAAATATACATCTGAAATCAGGGATATTTCATATGGACACACTCTTTCATTTCAAAATTGAATTTATTAATAAAGCAATTTTAATCACTACAGGGTTGTTTGGGACTTTAATATTTTCTAATATAATTCGAATATTTGATGTGCACCACAATAAAAAATTATAAGATTACGTCAGGTTACATAGTATCAACTTAAAAAACTGTACGGCCTTAAAAATAATTATATATGCATTTGAATATATCACCTTTTATAGAATTTTATACGCCTGTTAGAAACTTTTTTTTCTCTGATCAGTGCTCTTCTAAGGGATTGATTACTCGTCCTAAGAAAAGTATAGAGTCTGTTTGTTTGCCGTATAGTAGAAAAAGAAATGGATGGTCAGCAGTGAAACCTTTTACGACTGATATGCGACCGCGGACGGAAATCTCAGATTTAGTGACTACTAGTGCAGACGCTTCAGTACCTTCTTCGTTAACGTCTATGAAAGTCTTGTGGTAGATTGATGACACATATACCTCTTCCTGGCTGGTCATAACCGATAGATCAGCCTCTGATTTTTTAAACAAGGTAGTAAGACCCATATTGGGAAGCACTTTCTCAAGTTCATAGATCATTTCCATTTTGAATTTAGGAATAACCACGAAGACTGTTGTCCTGTAGGTTGCTTTAATAAATGATAAAAGAAATTCAGCATTTAGATTAATTTCTAATTCGGCCAAACCATCCTTTTCTTTGGGTAAGATGATGTACATGGTTACCTTATCATCTGCGTAAGACATTCCCAGAATTTGACACTTCAGTTCAGCACTATCTCCGTAAAGAAATTTACCTGTTTGGCGCATCATGGGGACGGTTATTTTTGAACCGGAATGGGTATAAAAGTCTCTTGGACTGGTGAATTTGGGATTGAAAGTTATGTCCCAATTCCCTTTGAAGTAGACGACGTTTACCATGACCATATTCGTTTCTTTTTTTTCATCCTCTGTTGGATATTTGAAATAATTTGGAGGTATCGCATCTTTAATCGTGTTATTCGTTTTATCCGCTATCCAGATATTGATTGCTTCTCGGATTTCTTCACTGAAAACTATTCGTTCAATGTCAGAATGGTACTTACTTTGCAAAATTTCCTGAAAGTCTTTTTTTATCGGCGTTTCCAGGTTCACGAAAAACCGTGTCACCAAGTACAATTGCAAATCTGATTCCGAAATATTTTCCAAACGTTCGAGCAAAAAATGCATCAGATCGTGAATTTTTGATTGTTCTTGGAATTTCTCCAAATGCAGAATCTTTTCCAGTTCAGCATTAGTAACAGTTCCCGAACCTGCACATAAAACGCAGAAGGCCACCAGCAAACAAAAGGGAGAAAAGAGGATATTAGAACGGTTTCCGTTTTCAATTTTCTGGAAATGTAAAAGATGTTAGATTGTAATAAAGCTAAGACGGAAAGTCATTATCAGTGTCTTAAACTCGTATAAGATTTTTAATTACTTTTAATAAATCTAACGCAAATTCAAGACCGCTACTGGAAAGCTGTTTGACTTCTTCCTCCATGGTTTGGCTTTAAATTTCTTTTCTGAAATTCACAATGTCTATAGATTAAATTTTTTGTATAGAACTTTTTTATCTTTATATTAATCTATGTAACTAATAAAAATGGTCAAACGAGATATGCAGACAATTCTAAATTTTCCCTTTAATCTTTTCATACACAAACGAATAAATGAATTAAAAACAACTGCGAGACACATGTGAGTTTGTTATAATTAGCTTTTCACAAACTCTTTGAGGTCATGTGATTTAAGCGTGTACTAAAGTCACCTTATTAAGGAGGTGGAAGGATTTAAAAATAGATAAATGATACTTTTATTTAATCGGGGATGAGCAATTTCCAATAGATGGATTGATTTTTATGACTAGCACCTTTTATTCAAAAATTATTTTATTGTTTCGTGACTTTCCTCTACATCTTTTATACAGGGTGCTCATAAAGTGTTGTAGTTTATCTGATATATGCATCTTATAAGTAATTGGGGTGAGGAATCCATTGCTGCACTCAAATTTGACATTGACCCCAAATTTAAAGTCATCTTTTTGCTAACTCGAAAACTATTAAAGTTAGAGAAATATTTCCGATTACTACCCTGTAGAGCAACACAACAATAATGTAAAGACAATTTTTAATGTCACCCTTTCCCTTGAAAGATTTTTGAGAAAATGGACGAGAAAGAGTCACTCTAGGTCAGGAATGGGGTGGACAGGTTGGCTGAGGTTTCTAACACGTTTTAATTGCAACGACGCACATCGTTAGGAAGGCTTATTAGGTGATTAGGTGAATGGTAGGTAGAATATGTTGAAAAAATTTATTTGGTTCGTTTAAATCTTCGCGAAAGATTTTTCATGTAATTTTGTAAGACGATAACCTGGTTATTTTTTACTTAATACAGTTTGTTGGTAATAAGTATTTTCTTATATGAAGATGACAGTGTTCCAGACATTTTTTATTATTCTGTTGGAATTATTTGATTGGTTTTATAGTTGAATATGTTAATGAGACTGTACTTAAAGAACGGATTAGTTATTTTGTGGCCATTTTTCGATTTTGCTTTGACTTGTTAGACTTGTTAAGTAAACGTTTTGTTAATATAGGCTATTCGTCGGACCATTTTCATTTTCTTTACCACAATGTCACAATTTTTTCAAGGTGTGATGGTAAACATGATTTTCTGTTACGGATTAAGCCAAGAAAACGCAGCGGAAGCATGTAGACACTATGCTGGGAGGTATCCGACTCGTCGCAACCCATTAACAAGTGTATTGTGGCGTATTTTCCAACGGTTCCGTGACACAGGCAATGTTACGCAACGTCCTCGTCAAGGTCGATCAAGGAGAGTAGCGAATGACGACACCATCACAACTACCCTTGATGCAGTAGCTACCTTTCCACATACTAATGTCCGAGAAACTGCAGGAGACATTGGAAACTGCAAAAGCTCTGTATGGAATGTTCTCCACAAGCACAAATTTCATCTATTCCATGTTTATTGCCATCAAGCTCTCTCGCAACGTGACGGCCATAGACTGAATGGAGTACTGAAACTGGCTCCTCTGTCAAATAGATGATGATGCGCAGTTCACATCTAAGATAATTTGGTCTGATGAGGCACAGTTTTCAAGGAATGAGACTATTAACAGACATAACTTACATCATTAGGCAGACAGCAATCCACGCTGGTTGCGGGAAGTTTCTCATCAAGAAAATTGCCGAGTTAATGTGTGGTGCGGAATGTACAACACCAAACTGATTGTGCCCGATTTCTACGAAGAAACTCTCACAGGACTACAAAAACTCTCGAGACCCGATTCCCAGTGGTGTTGTCATCGATTTTCTCGGTGAACTGTCCCTATCAGAATAGTCAACTTCTTAGTTTAGCAAGATGGAACCACCACACAAGCAACTATTACAAGGCAATGGCTGGATAGCACATTTCCATCACGTTTGACTGGTAGATCTGAACCAGAATCGTGGCCGCCACGATCGCCAGACCTCACACCATTAGACTTCTCCCTGTGGGGTAATGTGAAAAACAAAGTTTACGGCACATCAACAGTACCTGACCTTCAAGAAAGGATTGTAGCAGTTTGTTCCAGCATTTCAGAAACAATTATGACTAATGTGCAGAAATGGATTGTGACTCGTGCTCAAATACGCCTTGCAGCTGATGGTCAACATATTGAACGCTTTCTCGAATAGGAAGAAAAATCTTTCGCTAAGATTTAAACGAACCAAATAGATTTTCTCAACATTTTCTACCTACCATGTCACCCAATCACTTAATGAGCCTTCGCAACGGTGTGTTTCACTGCAATTCAAACGTCTTAGAAACTTGGCCAACCTAGCCTGACCTGGAGTGATTTTTTCAAGCCCATATTCTCAAAATCTTGTCAAAAAAAGCGCCACCAAATTCTTCAACGTCAGGTTCGGAAACTAATGGCTGTTAGTTTTATCAGGCTCCTCCCACTGCTATAACGGCTACGGCTGTGCTTAACAGCTGCATCCTCTCCCCTCCTGTGCTATAAGATTCCGTCAACCGCTTTGAATTGTTTATTATTAAAATTTGAGATGTTGCATGTTTTTGCAGCACCAAATCCAGCATGAGCCCTTTTATCAACATTTCAAAAAAGAGAAAAAAAGAATGATAAACCTTTATAGAAATTTGCGTGCAGTCTATCCCAAGTAGTTAGTGCTATATCGTGCATCTCTGCAGGCCATCGAGAGAGAAGGCATGCTCACAGGTTCGTCATGCATTCTCCTTAACGTCGTCAATTGGTAAGCGTGTTTCTAGGTGAGGTAACCTTGATGGAGATTTCAGTGATGACGTTTTCTCTCTCCTTAGTTTTGCATTAACAGACAGAAAGCGATCACGTTCTCTACGACCTGACCACGTGGTTTTGTTTATTTACTTAGGTTCCGAACCTACCACGTAGTACCGCTACGATCGCTTTAATTTCAACAAATGAGCGAAGCTTCGCTTCCCATTCTACCTCTTCCCTGGTGTTACTCTACATGGTAGCAATCGGAAATACTTCTTTACCTTTAATAGTTTTCGAGTTAGCAAATGGGGTCAAAGTCAAATTTGGGGTCAAAGTTAAATTTGGGGTCAAAGTCAAATTTGAGTGCGGCAATGAAATCCCCACCCCTCTATTACCTATAAACCGCACCCATCAGATCTCTCCTAATTGGCAGCTTTGAGATATCTCCCATGTTACCATGTTAACTGGCATCGTTGGACACCCTGTATATAAAAGAACCACAAAAGTAGGAACCACAAAAGTTCTTGCAGTTTTTAATTCCGGAAAACAAAATGATGTACACAGAAAGTAGCGTATCGGTAGTCCCCAAAGTTACTCCCATTGGCATCTAGCACCTGCTGCCAACATGTCTCAGTTGATCAATCACCTGGCTGTAAAACTTGCCGGTCTTGGATTCAAAGAAGTTCGTGAGTGCCTTTCGCAGGTGTGTATCATTTGTGTAGGATTTTCCACGAAGATGGTTTTCCAGAAAATGGAAAAGATGATAATCCATTAGAGCAAGATCCGTTAGAGCAAGATCTCTATGGTTTCCCTGGCTACCCGCGCCACATGCGGCCGAGCACTGTCATGAAGGAAGAGTATCCCTTTGCGAATCACCAATGCTGGCTCTTTCTGCTGCAATGCCTGTTGCACATGTTCCAATTGCTGGGAGTACAGGTCCCCAGTGATGGTTTGGCCAGATGACAGCAGCTCGTAGTGAACCATTTGGTGTCTAGTCCACTAGGCACAAAGCATGATCTTGCGTGGGTGTAGGGGTGGATTTCATGTGTGAGGCACCGTATCTCGGGTGGCAACCGATGTTTGGAACGCTTACAAGTGTCATACAGGACCCAATTTTCGTCACTAGTAAGTATTCGGTTAAATATGGATGCATTACGCTATCGAGAAAGCAACGATATGCATGCTGGCACTCATTGATTCTTGTTGGATTCCGACAATGTGTGGGGTACCCATTTGCTGAACTTGTGCGTCTTTCCTAGGCTGTGCAGGTGACGTCTAACTGTTTCATCAGAAACCTGATACTGTCTGGCAAGTTCACCACATGTTAAACTGCTGTCCTCCTCTATGCCAGTTTTCACGACCTGGTCATGTAAGGCTTGTGGTCGACCACTGCGGGGTTCACAAAAATGACAAATTCTCTCGACCTGAATTTCTGGAACCAATGCCTTGCGGTGCGTTCATTCACAGCATCATCCCCAAACGCAAGACACATTCGGCGACTTGTTGCATCTGCTGACAAGCCCACCTTGACGTCATAAAGCAAACAACACTTAACCATCTCTTTCAGAACCTCCATTTGTCTTCACTCCTGCACGAGATCTGATTGATGTGAAATCCTAACGGCCTGATATTTTTACAGGCTAACCTTCCTGCTCCCCCCTGAGATATTTTGACGATACTGTACACTCATTTGCTTATCTTCTATCACTTCCTTTTGTGGCAACATAAAAACTGCAAGAACTTTTTATCTCGTTACCTGGTAGAAGATCTTGTTAGAATAAGGACAGGAAGTCGGCCTATGCCGAACATCTTATCTCAGAAAAACACAGGTTGCTTCCGATAGACAAATGTATGACGGCTATATGGATAGGCAAAAATGCGGAAACAATTGCCATACAAGAAGAAATCGAAATCAGAAAGGACCTTCGACTAAACAATCAGATTTCCTTTGATAGAGACACGATAATTGACTTCACAATAGATTTTTCCGATAACTCTAAGCGGAAGTAAAGCTCTGTAACAGGACCGCATATCGGACACATGCTGACTTTTAAAACCACCAATCATTTATAGTGTACGCAATAAATCAACTTACGCAAATCTTTTCCATCTGAATGTGGAGACCGCATGTTATGAGCTTGTAGAATTCGCCTCTTCTAAAATGGCAAATAATAAATTCGCAAAGGCGTTCGGATAAAATTTGTTCGCGCAGTTTCCGTGTAGATGTGTTTGAGCCTTTACAACTATTTTTGAATTTAGCTAGCATATTTGACAACACTGAAGACATATTCCAATCAGTGGGGTAAAAAAAAAAAAGGTTTTTTTTTGCGCTGTTTAGCTGCTATATCTTGCCTGTTGAAATTATCCTATTCTATATGATCAAGGTATGTTTAAATCAATGTATATATAAATTATTATATGTTTAAATCAATGTATGTGTAAATTAGTTTAAGTACCTTTTTCTGATACCCTTCTGAAAATTTTGACTTATCCTCTGTATATTTGGTTATATGCACATTGTTTAGATTTGTACAATTTCTACATCTTCAAGGAATGTTCTCCAAGTTCAACAGTATACTTGAGAGTCATGTGAACTCGTGCCTAATTTTTACTGTTAACAATAAGGAATTGTTTAAAGTGTTTTCCTTACTATTGTTTGCCACTATACTCTGTTCAACGAAAGAAAAACTGGGCGTGTCTAATTATATTTTCGATTTAAATTGTTAGACATTGTTGCTAAGTAAAATAAAGTAATTATTTTATAACCGTAGGAGTTCTGATAAAATATATATTAATTAAGACAAATAAAATTCCTTTAATTAAAAGAAAACAAATAAATTAAAATAAATAATAGAAAACAATGAAAAGTCACCCAATTGATAAAATAAATGTTGAAGAACGAAACACAAACGAAACAAAGGTCTTGTGGAGAAACTCAGATGAAATACAGAAGAAACACAGAAGAAACGATGATCTAGTGAAGAAATGTTACACGAACACAGGGAGGTACACAGTTACAGATGAAGAAGGTCTATGATGAAAGTTCGATGATTCGAAACACGTAGATGACTAACTTGAAATATATTATAACGTTTTCGGGTTTTTTTCCCATCTTCAGTAATAAAGTTTTTTGAATGAATGGAAAATATAATAATAAAAAACAAAACAATGTAATCTATTACAATGTATGATAATATGATTAGTTTGATTGTTGTGATCAGGATTGTTGAGTGCAAGGGAAGTGATATTATATTTTTAGTAGTAATTTCCATTTATTATTAATTTCTATAGATGGTTTGGCTAAATTTTTTTCATTCGAAATAATGTTGATGGTTTCTTTTATTAGTCTTTTTTATAATTTATTTCTTTACTAATGATTTTCATTTTGTGACTGAAGATGGGAAAAAATCCCGAAAACGTTATATGTTTCAAGTTGAGTCATCTACGTGTTTCGAATCATCGAACTTTCATTATAGACCTTCTTCATCTGTAACTGTGTGCCTCCCTGTGTTCGTGTAACATTTCTTCACTAGATCATCGTTTCTTCTGTGTTTCTTCTGTATTTCATCTGAGTTTCTCCACAAGACCTTTGTTTCATTTGTGTTTCGTCCTTCAACATTTATTTTATCAATTGGGTGACTTTTCATTGTCTTCTATTATTTATTTTAATTTATTTGTTTTCTTTTAATTAAAGGAGTTTTATTTATCTTAATTAATATATAAAATAAAATAAAATTGTAGTGAGTCATCCGGTTTCCGTTTCTTTATTCGCTCTAAGTCATTTGGTCACCTTTTCTTTATTCGCTCGGAATTAACCAACACCACCTAGACAGAAAACCTGATAACGAAAACGTCATATATTGTTACATCATCATTAGTAAACCATTGTTACTCCTATTTCTAACATTATAAATCCCTTAATTTGGTCGACTAATGATGATGTAACAATGTATGACGTTTCCATTATCAGACCTTCTGCCTAGAGAGAAAGCCTGCTCACGGAAAAATCTTACATTGTTACATCACCTACGGTAGGGCGTAGCCCACGTGAAAGACAGGATCAGCAGTTTTTCGTTTGTTAGAAACAATCAAGGTTACATTGTTATTCGGACTATGATGGTCAGGTGACTTTTCCGCGCCAGGGCCTGTCTTTAACGTACGCTACGCGGTAGGGACAATTTCAGGTTTATTATTTATATGTGTCCCCAGGTATTGACCTCCATTCCTCGAGGAATGTCGTGGTCAGTTCCTGGACAGATATAGGGCGAACCATCCTGGATCTCTTCTTATCTGGTACAGAGGGTAGATTATCGCAAGCGATAATCTGCGGCACCTACTCCTACGAGGGAGTTTTGCGCCATCCCATTAAAAACGACTGCTACGAGATGACAGTAGCAGTCGGGACCGACGGCTTAACGTGCCCTCCGAAGCACGGGGGGTTTCATGATGGAAGAGCTGCTGGGGATAAACGAACCAGAGGCTATCACTAACTGCTGGAACACCAGCTATGGTCAATCGGCAAATGGGTCAGACCAAAGTCCCCCAACAGCCGTGCCCCAAATAGCTGTCCCGCCAGCGGTGGCCCTCAAGCCCAGGTCGTCACCCAACCAGCAGCTGGCCGCGCCTGAAGTTGCTGAACTCCATCGATTGGCAAGCCAACCGACGAGACAACCAGGCCACGGCCACCCCCCCTCCTGGATCTCACATGTCGTTCCAATTTGTCCCAAAGATGTTCGATGGGGTTGAGATCAGGATTCCGGGCGGGCCAATCCATTTCTTCAACCCGCATCTCGTCAAACCAGTCAGATATGGATCTTGCTTTCTGGCAAGGCGCATTGTCGTGCTGGAAGAGGAACAGCCCGTCGCCGAAGTGTTCCCACAGCGTTGGATGTGCCCGTTATCCAGAATGGTCCTGTAGCCATCAGTATTGAGGTTTCCGTCCAGTCCCAGAATTACGGTAGGTGTTCACAGGGGTGTCCCAATTCCTTTGATCATATAGTGTAAATTGGATCCAACGGACCAATGAGCTCAGCGCCTGGGAATTGAGTTGTAATCAGAGTCTCAAGGACTTCTCTGCTGTTACTGGTGAATTCACTATTAGATTTCTTGAGAATGCCAACCATAATAGGCTTATCGCACCTCAAAAATTTATAGTCTGGCTCCTTCCTCAGTCTTTTGGACTGATTCACAGAACTTCCTCCATGAGGTACGTTTAGTTGATCTAACAGCTTTATTATAATCAGGGAGGGCATTTTTATAAACCTGCCACTCATTAGTCTTTTTAGCCTTCTTAAAAAGCTGTCTTATTATTTGTCTCTGTAGAGAGAGATCATCAAACACAGTGGGATCTACATCTCTTCCTCAACATGGAACAATTATTATGATACGATTGTACCAAGGCCTGCTGTAACCAACTTACACAAAGTTCCAGGTCAACAGTATCATTGATTCTAGTTGGAAGACTGGAAATCGCGGAACAAAGTCCCCGCGATATTGTATCCAATTAGTCCGCTTAGGATCTCTAAACGTTCTATCCCAGTCTGTACCAGTAATGAAAGCAAAGTTTATGTGCTGACGGTCAGCCAACGATGGTTTCTCATCTACATGGCATCTTCTAATCCATTTGCTCAAAATGGAAGAACCAAAAGTAACATCAATAACCTCCCTTCTTACTGCGGTAATGAAGTTGGCTTATTACCCTGATTAAATATATCTAAATTATTCTCTATATCTAGGATAAAATCGAAAAGGAGTTTACCTCTGAGATTTGTGTCGGTACTGCCCCACAAGCTGTGGTGAGCATTGGCATCACATCCAACGACGATCGCCACCTTGTGAGAAGTCGAAGTTTCCCATATTTTCTTGATATCATCCTTGATGGGAGAAGTTTCCTTGTATGGAAGGTAGGCCTAGACATACATTTTGTCACGATCTAAACCGTCCAACTGAAGGGTAATTTTCGCCACTGCTAGGTCTCTAGAACACAAATGATACATAGGAAATGCGTTATTATTGTTTTCAATCAACAGACAAGCACGGGAAGATGAACAATTGAAATCATTAATTAGTTTACCTCTACAGTTAGACAAACCTCTGATTCCGCCCATGAAAATCCAGGGCTTCTGAATCAGAGCGATTTGTATGTCCTCAGCTAAGAAGATTTTGCTGAGGCTGGCGACAGCCAGTTTCTTATGGTGAAGATTTGCTTGCTGGCATTAGATGATATCGTTTCAGATAGTTTTCCTATAACCTTAGCTTGGATCTGAGACAGTCCAATGAACAAAAGCCATTTCTTGTTTCTCAGAATCCTCGCATCCAGTTCAGAGGTTACTCAATGATCCTCAAGTATGAGGTTAAGGATACCCCATTGTGTGGATGATATATCCTTATTCTGGATATAAATCCTTTTCAGGATATCATACCAGAATATTTCTTGAACATCTCTGGGAGTTACAAGATAATCTTGGTGGTTTTGACGATTGTCTTCGCCTCACCAACCAAGAGAACCTGTCCTTCCCAGGGAGTGATACGCTTGACTATAGAAGTCAGCAAATCAATTGTGTCTTGGTCAGCACAGAGTAAAATAATAGCTCCGGCCTCCAGAGAACAATATTTAAATTGGGGTCCTGTGCCAGATGGCATGTTAACTATATGATTCATCAGCAGTTCTTGGAAGGCCTCAAACTGCTGCTCATTGAGTTGCTTGCCTGGATAGCCTTCCAGAACTACTGCCATTTTGATTGTCGTTAGAGCTTCGCAAAAATTCCCAGTTTTGGGTGTTTTACGAAGCTTCTTGCCCTCTGATGAAGGAGTGTTACCCTTTGACCTAGGTCTTTGGTCGGGGTGTGCTGAGCGCCAACCTTAGGCGTTGTGGCTTTAGTGCTCTCCAAACTTTTCTTTCTGGACTTACGGTGTTTAGCCGCCCCAGAAAGTTATTTTGATAGAGGTTTGCCATGGCCCTCTCCCGAGGTCTCCCGCTCTACAGCAGGTGGCGCCTCAGGTTTGGGAGTAGCAAACTTATCTGTGTCAGATGACTCGACAGAGGTCCATTACAACCTCAGTGGTGTCACCTGTAGTGTCCTGTTTCCCTGAAGTGTCTTCAGGCGGGGTAAAAAGCTTACTAGCCATAAACGGTAGTCGGGATGCAAGATTGACGGTCCATTTTGGGAGTGCCTGCATGCTGGGATAAGGCAAAATGCTCTTAAATGTCGACAGGTAGACAGGAGGCTCCGTGCGAGACACTTTAACCGAAGTGCTATACACCCATCGGAACGGGTCGCATGACACCTTGGGTTCGGGAGTTGGTCTGCGTCCTCTTATTGGTTATTTGGGGAAGTCCTGAGTTTAACAACTTAGGATATCCGGCTATCTGACACCTGCCAACGCACCCAGTAGCCGCTCAAACATTGGGTACACGCCCCTAAGGAGAATTTTAATAATGACAAAACAAAAAATTAAAGTTTTGGAAAAGACCTCTCACGCCCCGACCCCAAGTCGACCGATCCTCTTCAGAGCCTGTTTTTAGCAGTTTACCCGCCTGTGGTCGATTAAACAGCTCAATCGACACAATCGACGCCTCCTGCCAAGTCATTGAATCTACCATTTCATATGTGCTTGATCAACTTAATTCTGCAGCCCGTCCCTGGCTTATAAATTCGATCACCATTATAAACAAAGTCTCTTCTAGTTCAGAGATGGACGGCGACATGACCTCAGTATCTCAAACAGATTCTTTCTCTCCTGGCCTCTTCCGTAAAATCCTGACCTCATTAATTGGAGTTGCCCCCTACCCCCCAATAACTAGACTTAACTCGGGCAAATTTCTTGTTAAGTTTTTGAAAACGTCAGTGTTAATAAAGGGATTTAAGTGAGGCAATTCAACATTCCCCCGTCAACTCTATCAACCATCATAAAAAATGCAGATAAAATTTAAAAAAATTATTTAAACTTTGTTTAGTACCGTAAATGTTAGCTCCAAAATTCAAGCAAGGAATTGTCTTAAATACTCAGACATCGGACTCTACAAGTTATCTTACGAAGTGCCAAGATACTTATCTTCGTCTGTGGGCTTCGTCTACGGTATTCGATGTGCAGTCACCTTTGACGAACTCCAAAATTTTGCTGATCTAGGTGATCACAACACAAATATTAAACATTTTCCCCTCCATTTGCTGGAGCTCGATTTGGAAAGCTCCTCATCTATTTCAATATTCCAAACCCACCTGATAAAATAAAATGGTCACTTTCTGTCTTATTACGAAGCGAAGAGACTTGTGGACATGGAGCTCGGGTCCCCCTCCTCTACTCTCCATCTATCAGAGCATTCGACTTCCGAATAGGAAACGTCACCGAATAGGAAATTTCTAGGTGTTACGCTTGATGATAAATTGAACTGGCGTGCGCATATTGCCACTACTAAAGAAAATCTTATTAAAAACCTAGCGCGAGCGAAGATTGTTATGAAGTCCAAATGGGGGCCTTTAGGAGTGAATCTTCCACCCTGATTAACTCTCTTGTTAAGACTTCCGATTCTTCAGCGTTATTCTTCCTGTTATCTGCCAAAATAAATATTGCAACACTGGTCAAAGCAGACAGGAAGATCTTGAGAACGTGTCATCATGCAACCCTGTCGTCGCCGTGCCAACTATTATACATTGAGACTGGTATCCCTCCTCCCCTATTAAGATGGGAAGCAAAGCTGTCTGTCTTCTTTATTCTTACTGTCAAACCTTCAGTAAGCAATACAGTTATCTACCACCAGGCAAAGCATCTCTGCCTGTTCTTGAAATCCAAGCTATTTCGTTCTGTGGCAGACTGCTTATTTAAGAAATGCAAGTGTGACCCTTTGCATATTTGTGAACCCCTACTGCTTAATCACGTCTGGGTCCACCCCACTGCCGTCCATATAGACTCCTCCTCGCCCTCTCCGGACTTGTGTGCAAAACAATTTTGACTCTTATCTTAGTGCGGAATTCAGTGACTTCAATAAAGTCTTTACGGACACCGCTCTTAATCTAACTAGTCTAACTGGCGGTATTAGTATTTACAGTCGGGTGCAAAAAGGTTTATACCTGTCTGAGCTTTTTGGATGTTGATCGGTTGCAAAATCTGTTACTTGTACTGACAGTCAAGGCAGATTAGAATGGACCTGTCCCTTCTGAATGAAAATAGGGTAACAGTATACGCTTAGGATGTGCTCCTCGCTTGCTCCCTCCTGACAATAATAAGCGATAGCGGCTGAAAGCAGTATCGTTAAAGTCTCTGCCGACTGCCTCGAATGGCAGAAAATCGAATCCGATACGGATAGACATTTTTTTTTGTTAATTATCGCGTTTTTTATTTCGTTTAAGTTTTAAACAATGTATGTAAAGAGCACCATAAACAGATTAAATTTTTTTCATCCAAGTGTGCAATTTGATCTGTTTATTTGAGGGTTTAAAAAAGTTTTCATGTTACTTGTCATGTCATGCTTTATTCTATACTTTAGTTTTTAATAAAATATACATAATTCATATCACCGTTACTTTTACAAAAATCCTCTTATTTTTGTAAGAGCAAAATTGGCACTTCTGCGCATGGGCGTCTGAAGCCAACAAAAAAGTTACGACAATCCGTCAGAAGCCAAGGATTGTTGTAATGAGACAATATTCAATCAATGTTTTGAATTAAATAAACTGAAGATTTGCAAAAAGAAAAACCTGCCTTGATCATTTTATGACGTTTCCTTGTGACTACTGAAAAACTCTGAAAATATTATGTTAAATGTTATATCGTTAGAAAGAACTTTAAAAACTGATCATTTTATTCGCTGACACTTTATGTCTCAGTTTAATACTTTCAGAAAAATTTAGTTTAATGCTGTTTTGATTTTATTTATTAACTCATTTCTTATTCTTTGTGCATAATGAGATATTGTAACGTGTAAGTGCAGAGCATTATAAGCTAGCGCAGTGGAAATAGACGGACACGTGACAGTGGAAGGATATAAATATAAAATGTCATTTATTGAGTAAGAAATATTGAATACGTAATAGCCAAAATACAAAATAAAGAATAAGCCTTAAATACTAGGCTAATAAAGTCGGGAATTGATTCTTAACCGAACTTAATTATGCAAAAAAACTACAAAATAATTAAGTATAATTTTCTAATAGGTAAACTCAAAACCTTGTAAAGCCTTATGCAAATGGTCTACAGATAAATTTAATACAATTATCCAATAAGTAATCTCAAAACCTTTAAAGCACTTATGCAAATAGACTACCGCGTAATTAAATACAATTATCTAATAGATACTCACAAAACCTTATAAAGCACCTATGCCAACACACTGCAGATAATTAAATACAAATATCTGATATGTGGTCCCATAATCTTGCAAAGTAAATATGCAAATAGACTACAAAGCAATTAAAAAAAAATCCAGCAATTAAAAAGCAATTATAATCTTGTGAAAAATCCAGAGTCTCTACTCCATTCCGGAGCAACAACTGTAAACGGAAAACAGCATGAATTTTACAATCAAGCACAGTAATCTTGAACAAGAAAACCGAGTAAGCATAAATGAAAACTACGGAGTAACCAGCCCCGGTTCAACGAAACTACGCGCTAAAGAATACCGGGCTGGGAAATTTGCAAAAGCTTAAAATTAATTAGAGAGGCTTAAGTCTAATTAACCTACGTACTGTCAAACATTTTAAAAACATTAATCGGTTAATAACCAAACAAAAGCTTCACTGTAATAAACGAACAGCAACATGAAATCAAAGTCTTGCTACGTAATACAATGGCTGGGCGCTAAACGAAGCCAACCTGCAAAAATAACGAGTCAGTCCAAGATAAATCTTAAAGTCACTATTAGCAAAACACCTCATATTGCTGTCCTTAACATTAGCAGCTCACAAGAATAAATATGGTATTAAAGTCATTGTCCGGTGAAGTCCTTATAATAATAATTTACAAGGAAGCCTAAGCTTTCCCATATGGCATTGACACAGCCTTCAGGTAACTAAAGGACACATAAAATATCAAATTCCTTAGTTAAACCTAAATGAAACACAATAAGTTAAGGAGAGCCAAGGAGATAGGAATTTACGACCTTCGCAGGGCTTCTACGGGAGTCGCTCTTTGCACGAGGGCGAATCCGTATCCGTATCTCAGATACGCGCACAGACCGGCTGGCCACATTCCTATAACCACCATTCCAGGCTCTAATACACGCTGGTACAAATCACTAAAGGACGAACGCAACTCACACGCACTATTATTCACTATTAACTCAGTACTCACAATATTGGTGGGTAAAACGGTCAACGACCGTGTAATGCGGACGGAGAAGTCTCGGACGCCCGAACTCGAACCTCTTACTGCGTCGCACGCATTTTGCCGCTCACGTGTCGAATGCTCCGCCGTCGGAGCTTCCCGGCAAAGCTCTCCTGTCGCCGCCTTTGATGGTTCGGTTCCCGCTGTCTCGATACCGCCTTCTCCGTGCGTTGTCTCTCCGCCCGTCGTGTCTCTCGTCAACGTGTAGAGTTCACCGACCTCCGCTCTCCCATCCTGGATATCTTTACGTCCTACATGGTCGGTCGCATAGCTCCTTCTGTCTTTTTCACGCCTCTCGATTTTTCGAATTTGGCAACTCTCCTTCCGCTCGCTTCCTGCTCTCCCATTGGAACTTGCGTGTTGATGGTTGTGACGTCGATGTATGCGGGGCTCCGCCCCCATCTTTGAACGATAGAAGGCACGCGAGTGGAAAACTCTGCACGCGTCAACGGAACTCGAACCTGGATTCGAACTCCGTGACAGATATTTAAATTCTGATTATTCTATTTGTTTGTGCGAATGGTGTCAGAGCCAGGAATGACAAAACGAAGCCACGGCCCGGCAATAGGCAAATTCGGCAACATCAAACTCAGGACTCTCGGATATGACAAAATGACACAAAACCCCGAACGCAGCCCGCCAAAGAACTTACTAAGGCAAGTTCTACAAATTGCGGACTTTGCAATATCGTTACCTATATTAAGGACTCTCGTTCTAGCGACCAGCCCCAACAGGAGCCGTTTGGACCTCTTACGAAACGTCAAAGTTCGTCAACAACGAACTTGACCGGGGAACCCTAGCGTGAAAGAGATCGCGGACAGTTATTCACACTAGATGTCCCTTTAGAGGAACCGAGCGCAACCGGAACGACAGGCCCGAGCCCCGCCGGCTGGGAGACGAGGAAAGACGAAAGCTAGAGCGGAAGGGACTACACCAGTAGGGCTGCGCCTATGTCGCCCCCAAAGCTCGTTGAGAAGGACGAGGACGAGGTAGAACAGAGGGACGCCCCATTCTCCGAGTAAGATATCGGTTCACCTTCTACCATTCGCTTGAGCACAGGAGTGCCACAAGATTCCAGGCCGAGAACGGACTCAAGACTGTCAGGTAGCGTCAGAGCGTTTGCAAGCTTTGCTTCGCCCGAGGTGCCTTTGAGTAAGTGACTTTTACAATTAAGCTTAGAGATAACATACGAGGGTTGTACCAAAAGTAAGGTTCCCATATTTTTTACAAGTAGAAAACATTGTTTATTGTTATTAATTTATACATCGTTGAAAAGCTTACACTGTTGTCTATTTTTCAACATAGTCTCCATTTTTTTCGACACACTTTTGAAGACGGTGCTCCAGCTTTTGTATTTCTAAGTCGAAGAAGTCTCCCGCCAATCCGTTGAGGAAGCGTGTGCCGTGGGAACCTTCAGAAATGCGTTAAACAAGTTCACGGACAGTGACCCTCCGATCTTTCAGTAGCTCACTGTTGATCTTCTGGGCAATCGAATCCGAAACCGGCAGTCTTCCACTCCGTTTTTCATCGTGAACTTCCGTGCGACCCTCAGCAAAAGCCCTGCACCATTTTCGGACGTGCTGAACGGACATGCACTTTTCACCATAAACCTCAGTCAGTTGCCGATGAATCTCCACGGGCGGTAACTTCCTTGCGTGGAGAAACCGGATTACTGCTCGAACCTCGCACTTGGCGGGAGCGGCGATCAACAATTCCATCTCTGACGGCTGCCAAGCGAACACTGAGCGCCGTAGCGAATCGCTCGAGAGTGGGCTCGAGAGTGGCCTCGAGAGTGCGGGAACCACTGCGCACGGCAATGTTGTCGGATTTAGCCTAGCACCTTCCCTCGAGGCTGTAGCTCATTGGGAACCTTACTTTTGGTACAACCCTCGTACTTTCAATATAAGTGTCATTAACCTTTCGCTACGCGAGCAGGAACTTTAAATTAATGATAATAAAACTTAGGTTGTGGTGAAGGCTGATGGTCCTCGAAGAGCTGTATGCTTCACCCAAAGTACGCCTAGATAATAAGTTCTAATTTGATCTTCTTTTCATTCTGCAGTATCCCGCCTCGCGCTCCCAAATTCGAACGGATCGCCGTTTTCTGAAATTTTATACGGCGAGCGTCACCGAAACCTTTAGCACTCATTTGAGGGACTTCTATTTCCCGTGCCAACCAGAACGGACAGGACTCTGCTGGACATCCGTCAGCGGTATTCGATATTGTTATATGAGAAGCCCCGTAATAGGGCCAGAAGACCCCAATTGTAACTGACAACTCATTTAAATTAAGTATTCCAGAGAAAATAATTTTGTGTATTGCAATTAAAAATTTCGAGAATTAAAACGTTAAACATAATTTTTCCGCCTCCATCCCTTCTCTGTAAACGATTTATGCTCACCTCTGGGGAATAGGGTAAGGTTACATTGAAGTTCTATTCTAGCATATATAAGATCGTGACAATTTTTTGTAAAAAATATGTAATAAAAATGTACAATTAAAATATTGTCAATACTGGTGAAACTGCTTGTCAACTTCTGGTGCATTAACTGTCAACAGAAGTGATTTCTGCATTAGTTAGGAAAAAATTTAATTACTTAATAGCTTTTAAGGATATAATAATTGTTTGGAGATTGGGACATTTTGCATTATATTTACAATTTAATAGTATAACTAGAAATGTTTCAACATGCAATTTGATTTACATAAGCAATTTCGTTTCACAATAATGTCTTAAACTGTCAATCACTAGTACATCTACCCTAGGTAACCATAAAAAATCTTGCCTTTTTTAATTCCCGAAAACAAAATGATGTCCACAAAGAGTAGCGTATCACTAGTCTCCAAAGTAATCCCCTTTGGCATCTAGCACTTTCTGCCATTGTGTCACCAGTTGATCAATCCCCTGGCTGTACAACTTGCCGGTCTTCGTACAAAGAAGTCCGTGAGTGCCTTTCGCAGGTCTGTATCATTGGTATAAGATTTTTCAGGAAGATGATTGCCCAGAGAATGGAAAAGGTGATAATCCGTTGAAGCAAAATTCGATGAGCAAGGTGGATGACAAAGGTTTCCTGCCAGACCGCTCTATGGTTTCCCTGGCGGCTCGCGCCACATGTGGCCAGCCATTGTCTTGAAGCTTCCTTTGCGATTCATCAATGCTGGCTCCTTCTGTTCTAAAGGGATTTTAAAACGAGAAAACGAAGACAAATCTTTCACTTCTTGTTTGTTCTTTGGTACGAGATGAAGGAGTGACGATAGTAGTACAGAGTAAATTTTTCCATCCAGATCGATCCAGCTACTGACGAGATAAACTCAACAATGGTTTTGACGCCCTTCGTCAAATGTCCACAACGCAGCACACGACGTTTTTCAGCAGAATGTGGAATAAGCCCCTGTTGCACACGTTCCAACTGCTGGAAGTACAGGGTCCCAGTGATGGTTTAGCCAGTTGATAGCAGCTCGTAGTACCCCATTTGGCGTCTAGTCCACCAAACACACAAGACTACGGGGTTCATCAGAAATGGCAAATTCTCCTGACCTGAATTTCTGGGACCAATGAGTTGCGGTGCGTTCATGCACAGCATGATCCCCAAACGCAAGACACATTCAGCGACTTGATTGTTCGGCTGGAAAGCCCACCTTGAAGTCATAAAGCAAACAACATCTAACCATCTCCTTCGATACCTCCATTTGTCTTCAATTATGCACGAGATGTGATTTATATGAATGCCCAACAGGCCTATATTTCTACAGGCTAACCTTCCTACGGGGGGGGGGGGGGGGGGGGGGGGGGGCGCGGGGTACAATCATTTTCATATCTTTCTTTTTATGACAACATAAAAACGGCAAGAACTTGTGGTTACCTAGTAGTACATTAAGTATATTGTTTTACGTAATTTAGATTTTAATTACATAAACAACATCAGGTACGGCTAGTCACTGGATGGGCGACCATCCGTGATTCACGATCTTCATCCTCCCGGCTGCTGTGACCATCATACAGCAGTCGTTAATCAATGTTCATCCAGGGACCCAACTCGTCGGCCGCAGGCCATACAGGCTCTGGATGAACGTATTGGATTACCAGTACTAATAAATAAAATAAAATAAATAATATAAATGAAATAAATAAAAATATAATTCTTTTGTATGTTTTTGCCCATTTACTTTTTTTTATCAAAAATTAAGCCTAAATATTTCTTATATTGCACCGCTTGCAGCTTTTGGCACTTACATTTCACAATATTTAATATCACTCTTTCTGTTTTGTTGTTATAATTTTTATTTTTTAATTTAAATTTTATAATTTTAAAAAATTTCAATGAGTTCAGTCTCCTATTTTATGGGGAAAAATCGTGAAATTAATAAAATCAAAAAAATTAATAATAAATAAAGTCACCAATCTTGAAAAACGATGAAGGAACTTACGAGTTGGAAGAAAACTCAAAGAATGTTTTTCACAAATTCCTTCATCGTTTTTCAAGATTGGTGACTTTTTTTATTAATAATTTTTTTGATTTCATTAATTTCACGATTTCCCCCCCATAAAATAGGTGTCTGAACTCATTTAAATTTAAATTAATCATTTAAACTCCTTAAATCAATAATTAAATTTTATAATTTGTGTTTTCTCCATATTTATTTTAGGAAATCTACATTTGAAATCAGGGATGTTTCATGTAGACACACTGTTTATTTAAAAATGGAAGTTTATTAATAAAGCAATTTTAATCTCTACAGGGTTGTCTGGGAATTAATATTTTCTAATATAATTCAAATATTTGATGTGCATCACAATAAAAATTTATAAGATTACATCAAGTTACAAAGTATCAGCTTAAAAGACTTTTCGGCCTTAAAACTAATTTTATTTGCAATTGAATATATCATATTTTATTGAATGTTATACGCAGGTTATAAACTATTTTTCTCTGTTCAGTGCTCTTCTAAGGGATTGGTTACTCTTCCTAGGAAAAGTATGGAGTCCGTTTGTTTATCTTGTATTAGAAAAAGAAATGGATGATCAGCTTTGAATTCTTTTGCGGAAGGCTTGCCATCGCTGACTCTAATCTCATATCTGGTGACTACTAGTGCAGACGCTTCAGTACCTTCTTCGTTAACGTCTATGAAAGTCTTGTGGTAGATTGATGACACATATACCTCTTTTTGGCTGGTCATAACCGATAGATCAGCCTCTTTTTCTTTAAACAAGGTAGAAAGACCCATATTGGGAAGCACTTTCTCAAGGCCATATGTCTTTTCCATTTTGAATTTAGGAATAAACGCGGAGATTAATGTCCTGGAGGTTCCTTTAATAAATGATAAAAGAGACTCAGCATCCAGATTAATTTCCAATTCGGCCAAACCATCCTTTTCTTTGGGTAAGATGATATACATGGTTACCTTATCATCTGCGTAAGACATTCCCAGAACTTCACACTTCATTTTAGCAATATCTATATAAAGAAAATTTCCTACTTTGTGCATCATGGCGACGGTTATTTTTGAATCGGAATGTGTATAAAAGTATCTTGAACTAGTGGATGTGGGATTGAAAGATATGTCCCAGTTCCCTTTGAAGTAGACGACGTTTACCATGACCACATTGGTTTCCAGATTATCCTGTCCTGCATCTTTGAAATAATTTGGAGGTAACGCTTCTTTAATCGTGTCATTCGTTTTATTCGCTATCCAGGTATTCATTGCTTTGCGGGTTTCTTCATTGAACACTGTTTGTTCAATGTCTGAATGGTACTTATTTTGCAAAATTTCCTGAAATTCTTTTTCTATCGGCGTTTTCAGATTCACCAAAAACCGTGTCACCAAGTACAATTGCAGATTTGGTTCCGAAATATTTTCCAAAGGTTCGAGCAAAAAATGCATCAGATCGTCAGTCTTTGATTGTTCTTGGAAGTCTTCCACACGCAGAATCTTTTTTAGTTCAGCATTAGTAACAGTCCCCGACCCTGCATATAATACGCAGAGAGCCACCAGCAAACATATAGGTGAAAGTAGGATATTTGGACGGTTTCCCTTTTCAATTTTCTGTAAATTTAAAAGATGTTAGATTGTAATTTGCTAAGACGGAAAGCCATTAACTGTATCTAAAACTCTGATAAAATTTTAAATTACTTTTAATAAATCGAATGCAAAATCAAGACCGCTTCTGGAAAGCTGTTTGGCTTCATACTCCATGGTTTAGCTTTCAATTTCTTTTCTGAAATTCACAAATTCTATGGATAAAATTTTTTGTATAGAACTTTATATTAATCTATGCAACTAATAAAGATGGTCCGACAATTCTAAATACGCACTTTAATCTTATCATGCACAAACGGATAATTGAATTAAATATATCTACGAGACACATTTCAGTTTGTTATAATCAGCTTTTCACAAACTGTTTTGAGGTCATGTGATTTAAGCGTATACTTAAATCACCTTATTAAGGAGATGGATGGATTTAATAATAAATAGATTATACTTTTAATCGGGAATGAGCAATTTCCTGTACATAGACCTAATTTATATGACTAACACCTTTTATTCAAAAATTATTTTTAGTTTCTTGACTTTTCTCTACACCCTTTAAACAGGGTGTCCAAAAAGTCTTATATCATTGCAGATATCTTTAAGATGGCAGGTAGGTGAGATCTGATATATGTAGTTTTTAGGTAATGGGGGGTGAAGAATTCATTGCCGCACTCAAATTTGACATTGACCCCCAAATTTAAAGTCATCCATTTGCTAACTCGAAAACTATTAAACATAGAGAAGAATTTCTGATTGCTACTCTGTAGAGCAACACAGCATTAGTGTAAAACAATTTTTAATCAAATTTGAGAAAATGGTCGAGAAAGTCACCCAAGGTCAGGTTGGGTGAGGTTTCTAACACATTTGAATTGCAACGAAGCACAACGTTGGGAGGGCTCATTAAGTGATTGGGTGAATGGTAGGTAGAACATGTTGAGAAAATTTATTCGTTTAATCTTAAATTTAACGAAAGATTTTTCATGTAATTTTCTTAGACGCTAACCTTTTTTTTATATTTAATACAGTATGCTGGTAGTAATTAATTTCTTATATCAAGATAACAGTGTTCCAAATATTTTTTATTATTCTGTTGGAGTTACTTGATTGGTTTAAAAGTTGAATATATTAATAACATGCTTTACAGTATTTACACATGATTAATGGGACTATAAATAAAGAACAGATTAGTTATTTTGTGGCCATTTTTCGAATTTGCTTTGACTTGTTTGAACGTTAAGCAAACGTTTTGCTAATATCGGCTATTCGTCGAACCTTTTTCATTTTCATTACCACAATGCCATAATTTTTTCTAAGTGAGATGGTAGACATGATTTTCTGTTACGGATTAAGCTATAAAAATGCAGCGGAAGCATTAGCCTGTATGCTGTGAGATATCAGACTCGTCCTCACCCATCAATAAGTGTATTGTAGCATATTTTCCAACGGTTCCGTGACACAGGCAATGTTACACAACGTCCTCGTCATAGTCAATCAAGGACAGTAGCGGATGATGACACCTATGACAACTATCCTTGCTGCAGTAGCTACTAATCCACACACTATTCTTGGAGCGATTGCGGGAGACATTGGATGATGCAAAAGTTCTGTATGTAATGTTCTCCACAATCAGAAATTTCATCCATTCCATTTTCATTGCCATCAAGCTCTCTCGCAACCTGACGGCGATAGACGAATGGAGTACTAAAACTGGCTCCTCTGTCAAATAGATGATGATCCGCAGTTCACATCTAAGATAATTTTGTTTGATGAGGCACAGTTTTCAAGGAACACAATACACATCTAACAGACATAACAGATTATTAGGCAGACAGCAATCCACGCTGGTTGTGGGAAGTTTCTCATCAAGAAAATTGGCGAGTTAATGTGTGGTGCGGAATGTACAACACCAAACTGATTGGGCCCGTATTCTACGAAGGAACTCTCACAGGACTACGATATCGAGACCTGATTCCCAGTGGTGTTGTATTTGAATTTCTCGGTGAACTGCCCCTATCAGAATGGTCAACTTCTTGGTTTCAACAAGATGGAATACCCCCACACTTTGCAACTATTACAAGGCAATGGCTGCATAGTAATTTTCCATCACGTTGGACTGGTAGATGTGAACCGGAACCTTGGCTGCCACGATCGCCAGACCTCACACCATTAGACTTCTTCCTGTAAAGTAATGTTGTGAAAAACAAAGTTTACGGCACATCAACAGTACCTGATCTTCAAGAAAGGATTATAGCAGATTGTTCCAGTATTCCAGAAACCATTATGACTAATGTGCAGAAATCGATTGTGACTCGTGCTCAAATATGCCTTGCAGGTGATGGTCAGCACAGTGAACATTTTCGATATTTGGAAGAAAAGTCTTTCGCTAAGATTTTAACGAAGCAAATAGATTTTTTCAACATTTTCTACCTACCATGTTATCCAATCACTTATTGAGCCTTCGCAACGGTGTGCTTCAAGGCAATTCAAATATGTTAGAAACCTGGCCAGCCCAACCTGTCCTTGAGTGACTTTTTCTCGCCCATTTTCTCAAAATCTTTCAAGGTGAAGCGTGAGATTAAAAATTGTTTTAGACTAATGTGGTGTTACCAGGGAAGAGGTAGAACAGGAGGCGAAGCACGTAATTGTTCCAATGCTATTTCGTTGAAGTCAAAAAAGCGCCACCAAACTCTACAACGCCAGGTTCGAAAACTAATGGTTGTTAGTTTTATTGGGCTCCTCCAACACCACCTAAAAACAAGGCCTGCTCATTGCTTGCTGACTGCGTCATCAAATGAGGGCTGACAATCCAACTTTCATTGTTTCAACAAACGAAAAAACGCTGATTACAACAAGTGTTTTTTCGTTTGTTGTAAACAAAGAAGATTGGATTGTCAGTCCTGGTTTGATGACGCAGTAACGAGGCTTTGTTTTTTTAGGTGGCGTTGGCTCCTCCCACTGCTATAATGGCTACAGTTGTGCTTAGCAGCTGCATCCTCCCCAGTGTTGCCAGATCAGTGGTGTTTTTTAAAGCGCTGCCCTTGTTTTCATTGTTTTGTGCATTGTTTAACAATGTCCAAAAAAAGAGAAGCGCTTTAAAAAACACTACTGATCTGGCAACACTGATCATCCCCTCCTGTGCTATAAGACTCCATCAAACGCTCTTAATTGTTTAATATTAAAAGTTGTGTTGTTGCATGTTTTTGCAGCACCAAATCCAACATGAGTCCTTTTTATCAACTTTTAACAAAGAGAAAAAGAGAATGAAAAACCTTTATAGAAATTTGAATGCATTCTTATCCCAAGTAGTTAGTGCTCTAACGTGCATTTCGGCAGGCCATCGATGGAGAAGCGTCATACATTGTTACATCACCTAACGTCGTTAATTGTTAAGCGTGTTTCTAGGTGAAGTAACCTTGATGGCGATTTCAGTGATGACGTTTTCTCTCTCGTTGTTGCATTAACGGATAGAAAGCGATCACGTGCTCTATGACCTGACCACGTGGTTTTGTTTATTTATTCAGTTTCAGAACCTACCGCGCAGTAGCGCTACGATCGCATTAATTTCAACAAATGAGCAAAGCTTCGCTTCCCATTCTACCTCTTCCCTGGTGTTACTCTACAGGGCAGCAATCGGAAATACTTCTTTGTATTTAATAGTTTTCGAGTTAGCAAATGGAAGACCTTAAATTTGGGAGTCAAAGTCAAATTTGAGTGCGGCAATGAATTCCCCACCCCTCTATTACCTATAAACCGCATCCATCAGATCACGCCTGCTTGGCAGCATTGAGATATCTCCCATGTTACCAGACTTTTTGAACACCCTTTATACCTGTTTAATGTGCCTATGAAATCTTTGAAAATGAATATTTTTAATTGCCATCGTATTGTATATATGTGTTGTCTATATTAGTTTCGGTTTGGAATTTTATTATCACTTCGTAAGGTTTCCTAATCAGTCAGACAGTGTCAGAACTGTATCCGAAAAAAAAAATGTGAAATCGTGAAAATTATTTCAAAGTTTGCACTGGACGGTTTCATATTTTTAAACCTTCTATTTAGTTTGTATTTTTTATAATTTTTGATATAATTTTCCACTGTATTTGTAACAATTTAACATGTTTTATAATAGTTTCATTAAAAAAATAAATAAAATAATTTGTAATTGGCTATCAATCATCATGACAGTACCGGCCATCAACAGACGAATCCACCACGGGTTAAAAAGAGGCAACATTAAAAAGAGGTATGCGGGAGCCATGAAAAATATCAATATTCTGCGAGATTCGGTTACTATTATACGATTGGAATAACTTGAATGCTGGATCTAAATTAGTTGGATGCGTCCCTTTCCTAAAAAAAATTAACCGTGTGGGTTTATTTTGGAAATCGGGATAAGAATCCCAGTATATTGTAGGGTTCGTGGCGCCCGTAGTCGTCTATTAAAAATACCAATTAAAAGGTTAGTAAAAATATTACATATAATATGCTGCAAATCGAAAATGTTAGAATTGACCTTAAACTTGTCCTTAACAAATAATTTGTTTATATAAAAATTTCCTATATTTCTCAATATTTGGAAGCAAATAACGAAAACTTCTAATTGGGCCCGAAAACCAAATTCATATACAGTACATTAATTTGGAATTATTATGGAACGATAAAGTATCAAAAAATTTGGGGTCTGGTAAAGACGTTGGTAAGACGTTTGCTTAGGTCAAGAAATAAGTCCTCCCAATGCGAAGAAAACGAAAGTGGATCGAAAACCAATACCCAGACGCCTTTCCTTTATTTCGATGTTCTTATCCCGGTCGCACAAGCGATATCCATAGATGGACACAGTCTTTAGGGAGAAGGAAATACAGAAAGATTTTGAAGCATTCAGCAACAAACCGTTCTTAATTGACCATATAAAAATATTCTCAAGCATTTCATTCAATGCATAAAAATCTTTATGGATCCATTGGAGTTGTATCGGTAAATATAACGAAATAATAAAGGAAAAAAAGCGATACGGATACTAATGCGTTTATTGCCGACCGCTTTCAGTATTTCACCATCTTCACAGGCATTTACAAAAGTAACAAGTGTAAAACACAATGGCATCAAAATACATGCACAACAGGAGAGGTAATTGGGTAATAGAGCTACTGAGTAGTGGTTTACAAAGTCTGCGAAAGGTGGATTTACAAGTCAGAATATGTCCGATATGCGTACCTGTTAGAGAACTTTACTTCTGCTTGGAGTTAACGGGAATATCGATTATGAAATTAATTATCGTCTCTCTATCGAAGAAAATCTGATTATTTAATAATTTGTCCTTGTTTAGTCGAAGATGCTAAAACAAACCTTAGGCAACGACGTATTGATGAATTAAATCCTAACATGAAATATGTTACTTTTAAGTATACCAACCCAAAATCAGGATTCAAAAAAATGTTTGCTGTTTTGTGGTTAAGAAAAGGATTAACGAAAAACAGCAATATTTATGAAATCTAACAAACGCAATTTAACACACTTATCCATAAAAATTTAATTTCATGACAATAAATTTAAATAAAATATTTTTCAAACCTTGGACAACAGTAAGTTCATTCTTAACCCTAAACAGAAGACCCAAGAAGAGAATGTTTACAAACTATCTGGAGTATATAAACTTGAATACCTCGATTATGAAGTTTATTATATTGGCTCCACGAAACGTTCATTTATCGTCAGATATCAGGAACATACGAGGTAACCAAAAAAGTTTTTGCAGTTTTTAATTCTGGAAAAGAAAATGATGTACACAAAAAGTAGCGTATCGCTAGTCCCCAAAGTAATTCCCATTGCCATCTATCACCTTCTGTCAGCATGTCTCCAGTTGGTCAAATCCCCTAGCTGTAAAACTTGCCAGTCTTGAACTCAAAGAAGTTCGTGAGTGCCTTTCTCAGAACTGTATCATTGATGTAGGATTTTCCACGAAGATGATTGTCCAGGGAATGGAAAAGGTTATAATCCGTTGGAGCATGATCTGGTTAGTACGGTGGATGACACAAAGTTTCCCAGCCAAGCCGCTCAATGATTTCCCTGGCCATCCGCGCCACATGTGGCCAGGCATTGTCATGAAGGAAGAGTACCCCTTTGCGATTCACCAATGCTGGCTCCTTCTGCTGCAATGCCTGTTGCACATGTTTCAACTGCTGGGAGTACAGGTCCCCAGTAATGGTTTAGCCAGTTGAGAATAGCTCGTAATGAACCATTTGGCGTCTGGTCCACCAGACACAGAGCATGATCCTGCGTTGGTGTAGGCGTGGCTTTGAAGTTTGAGGCACGGTATCCCAGGTGACAACCAATGTTTGGAACGCTTCGGAGTGTCTGTTTTGGTTTGGAGTATTAGTTTTCTCATTATCCTCGTTTGCAACTTTGAATTAACCTGGAGGTATCGCATGAAAGACGCCGAAATAGGGAGGAAAAATACTTTGATTTAGCCTGGTTAATTAAGCTCTTAACATAATTTGAAAAATCCTTAAATTCCTTCCGTAATATGGGGTAGGTTTTCTACGATATTTTAAGTACAGCGTTTTTTTTTTTAGTAAGCTTTAAGATATATGGAGTTATCCAAGGGTTGCGAATTAAAGTCGTCCGGTTAGCGAAGATCTTAGTTGGTAGTCGAGTAAAGTAACGTTCGTAGCCCAAGGATACATGCGACAAAAAATTTCGTAACAACTGATTGGGTTCAGTTGCAACGGTAAGGACTGCCGACCAATCAGTGGCCGTTAGAAAAGACTCGAATACAAATACTCGATTGGACGTTATTATTCGAGAGTAAGAGACATTGGTTGTTTGGGTTAAAGATGTGTTACAATTGAATATTAATAAAAAAGTTAAGTGGTCACTGATCGATATATCAAGAGCGCCCCCGAATAATAGAATTTAGATTTGAAAAACAACCATCTATGGCTGAATATAAATGATGATGCATTGAGTAATGGGAATAGAAAAAGGTGGTAGGCAATAAACCAGATCGCAAAACTGGGTCCAAAAATGCGCTAAGCGAGGAAGATGGCTTATTCAGATCTATATTAAAGTCTCCTATAAATATGAGTGCCTCGCAGATCCACTGCAAATCGAGAAGAGCAGTATATATGAAGGAACAAAACGTTGCAAAATTTCCGGTAGGAGGACGATAAATAGATAAAATTGTGTATCGGCGGTTAATAATTACCGCCAATGCCTCATAATCGGAAGTAATTAATGTATAAGCAGGGATGGTAATGTAACTAAACTTTTTAGAAAGATATATGCAGATTCCTTCTCCACGTTGCTTTTGCGATTTATTGATATCGCTTGATAGTCGGGGTTAATAGGAATATCATTCGGGTCGCGGCTCCATGTCTCAGTCAGGATCAATATAGAAGGTTCAATTGCAATATTAATAAGATTAGCCAGCATAGACTGATAGTTCGCAGTCAGGCTTCGAATGTTTAAATAAAAAATAGACAAATTGCGATCAATGTCAGTAGATTGCAATATTAAAGTATTAACATAACTTATTGACAGAGGTAATTGACAGTTAGTACCATTCATCTTAACAGATAATACTCGGTTATGTACTGCAGTAACCTACAGACAACGAGGATTTGATGGGCGATGAGAGCAGCTAGTCTCAAGGAAATTAAAAAATAAAAAGAAAAAAATGAAAAATAAAACTCAACGAAAAATGCAATATACATAAAATTGTTTGAAGCTATACCAGGCTTTGCAAAAGTTCTGTTACACTCTTTACAACCCCCAAAAAATGGACTGCTCATGATTAGGATAATTCCATTTCCACAAAAGGATCAAATAATATATTGGAAATTACGTGTTAACCTCTGAGTGATCCTAATGTCCACGACAAAAGCGATGGAAACGAAACGAGTAGAGATCGCTGCTCTCCTGCGCGCGGGCCATACGAAGTCCGAGATTGCCAAGCTCCTCAAAGTCAGCCGGATGACCATCCACAGAGTTGCGGACAGGCTCGAGAATGGGAGAGACCTTAAAGATCAACCTCGTTCAGGTAGACCTCAAGTCGTCAACCGTTTGGCTGTGAGAAAAGCCTTCGAACGAGACCCGACGCTCAAAATAACTGCGCTCGCAAAGAAAAAGAAAATTTCGGTGTCCACAGTGTCCAGATAGGTCAAAGAAGAAGGTGGAAAGAGCGTGAGGCCTCTGCTGACGGATCGGATACGGGAACAACGTCGGGAGCGCTGTCGCCGTCTTCTCAACGACTTGAAGAGTCATGGCGAGCGAATTGTCATTTTCTCTGACGAAAAGACCTTCACGGTCGATCCTGTCGTCAACAAACAAAACGGCTGCGTGGTAAGCTTTGGCCAGGACATCTCCAAGGTCCGCTACGTGTCTACAACCAAGCAATCGGCCTCTGTGATGATGCTCGGAGTCGTGGCGTCGAATGGCGAGAAAATGCCACCGGTGTGGTTCCCAAGTGGATACCGGCTAACGGCGGCTGATTACAAGGACATTCTGGCCACAAAAGTCCTTCCCTAGGTGAAGAAATGCGGTCTACATCTTTCAACAGGACGGTGCCCCTGCCCACACGGCCAACACTGTGCAAAACTGGTTGGGGTCCAACATGACCTTCTGGTCGAAGGGCTTTTGGCCTCCGCAGTCGCCAGACCTCAATCCACTTGACTACAGCGTGTGGGCGCATGTCGAGGGGAAGGCCTGCAAGGTCAGTCACAGCAACGTCGACGAGCTGAAAACATTTGTCAATCGTGTGTGGACCAGAATAAGGAAAGACTACATTTGCAAAGTTTGCAAGGCTTTTCGGCCTCGTCTGGAGCGGGTTCTTGATGCAGATGGTGGCTACATTGATTAAATGACTAATTACAATGTTATTCTACATGATGGCAGAATAAAAACATGTCTAACTGCATCGTGAACATCGTCGTGTCCATTTCTTTGAGGGTCGTCACGAGTGTAACAGAACTTTTGCAAAGCCCGATATTTAGCTCGGGCACAGCTCTTGCTAATCCAAGCTAATAGTACGACATTAAGAAAACACACAAATCAGACATATAAAATTACTTACATCATATAATCAGCTAATCAGATAATGTTATAAAGTATCAAAAAGGTTTGCGGTCTGATAAGGAAGTTGGTAAGACGTTTGCTTAGGTCAAGAATTAATTCCTCCAACGCGAACAAAACGAAAGAGTGGACTGAAAAACAGTTCCCAGATGATTAATTTTATTTCGATGTTCTGCAACCCTTTCGCTCAAGCGGTATCCATAGATGAAGTTCACAGTCTTTAGGGGGAAATTAATACAGTAAGATGTTTAAGCATTCAGAAACAAACCATTCTTAACTGATCATGCAAAAATATTTCCAAGCATTTCACTCAATGCGTAACAATCTTAAAGGGTCCATTGGACTAGTAACGCTGAATATAACGAAATAATAAAGGGTCAAAAGCGATACGGATACTAATGCGTTTATTTCAGACGCGTTTCAGTATTTCACCATCTTCACAGAATTTACAAAAGTAACAAATGTAAAACATAAGGACATCGAAAGATATGCACAACAAGAGAGATAATACCACCAGTCAGGGTAATGGAGCCTCTGACTGGTGGTTTACGAAGTCTGCGATTGGACGTAATGTAAATGATTGGTGGATTTAAAAGTCAGCAGGTGTCCGATATGCGTACATGTTAGAGAGCTTTACTTCTGGTTAGAGTTATCGGGAAATTCGATTATGAAGTCAATTATCGTGTCTCCATCGAAGGAAATCTGATTATTTAATAATTTGCCCTCTGACTTCATAATCGATTTTCCCGATAACTATAACTGGATATAAAGCTTTCTAACAGGTCCGCATGTCAGACAAATGCTGACTTTTAAATCCACCAATCACTTACCTCCGATCTCAGAGTTTGTAAACCACCATTCATTGGCTTCATTGCCCTGATTGGTGGTATTATCTCTCTTGTTGTGCATGTACTTCGATGTCATTATGTTCTATATTTGTTACATTTTTAAATGCCTGTGAAGATGTCGAAATACTGAAACGCGTCGGCAATAAACGCATTAGTATCCGTATCGCTTTTGTCCCTTCATTATTTCGTCATAACAATCTTCCCAACAGCGAATTCTAAAAAAAATTTTCATATCCCTAATAATAACAAATATTTTTCGTTTCTCATTAAAAATCCATGCAAGATATGTAACATAGATATATGGTGAGTCAATATTTCCCGAACTCAAAGTTTAAAAAATGTTTGCTGCAAACTATAAAAGATATCCATTTGTATGTGATCTTGTGGTTGTTGTATGTGACCTTGGGAACACGTTCCACAACGTGAGAGTACCACGTGACACGATGCTGGGGCGCGCGCGTAAAGTGGCGTTATGTCAGTTATGGTTTCCACGCAAGAATAGAGAATGGCATTGTTAGAAGTTTATTTTGCGGAAAAATCATACCAAGGTTGCATACAGAGCTTTCAAAGAAAGTTTCCTCATGTTCCTATACCAGGGAAAAACAACCGTGTATGATCTTCTATATCGGTTTCACGAGACAGGCCGTGTGTATGATAAACCTAAAGTTGCCTGACGGGCTATAGTAACGACTACGTTTCAGAAGAAAACTCAAGTAGCGCTCTCCACGGAAGTCACTTCGGATCGTTTTCAGCCTGCCAGAGCTTCGTTCTTTGCATTCGGAAAAGCACATCGTTCACTGCAAATGGTTTAAGATTTTAATAGCTAGAGTTTTACATGCACGAGTTTAAAGGACGGTTCGCATTCAGCAACTTCGCGGCGGAAAGCGGGTAAGAGGAGCGAAAGGCGCGGATTTTGGAGTTCCAACCGTTTTGGAATTTTCAGATGTCGCCCCGAATGCGTAGCCAATCAGATACGAGTGAGCATCTCTCCAGTCCCAGAATCCTTTGCAACGGTTTCTAAACCCACTTCCGCAAGTCAAGTCGGCCATATTGAAATTCTCCGATAGCGTGTTTTCCGTGCAGATGTGCCTCGTTTTCTATCGTTTTTCCTAATTAAAAAAATGTAATATATACATCTACACGATGCCCAGAAAGCTATGTTATATGTACACGATGTCTAGAAAGCAACAGAGACTGGATGAAAGAACGACTCAACGAACATCCAATCAGAGCGGAGTTCGCCTAGCTTGGAGGCGGAGAAGGGGGGGGGGGGGGCGCAGGCTAGCTCCCCGCTTCGTTCCCGCTGAATGTTAAACTGCTCCGCATTTTAACACGCGCGGCTTTGTGACGCCTAGAAAACGTCTGGATTCGTGAAAACGATTCACGCCGCGAAGTCACTGTATGTGGATCCCCCTTTACGCGCAAGAGTTTTACAACGCAAGAGTTTTACGCGCAAGAGTTTTACGCGCAAGAATGTACTGCATGAAGTTGAACTTCACGCCCCATCAGCCATTTTTAGATTTATCATACATACAGCTTGTTTAGCGAACCTAGTTTAGAACATCATACATAGTTGTTTTCTTTAGTATCAGAGCATCAGGAAGTTGAAAGCGCTGAATGCAAAGTTTGTATGATTTTTTGGCAAACTAAGATTCTAACAAAGCAAATCTGTTCTTGCGTGAGAACCATGACTGGCATAACGTCGCTTCTCGCGCGTGCGCAAGGATCGTCTCACTTGGTACTCTCACGGTGTGGAACGCGTTTCCAAAGTCACATACAACTACCACAAGAAACACTATTTGGATCCTTTTATGGTTTTGCAGCAAACAATTTATAAACTTTGAGTTCGGGGACTTTTGTCTCACCCTATACTAGGGCACCTTGTCAGTGAAGTAAGGGGTATATCCAAAAAATTTAGCCCTATCTCTTTAGAGGATAAACGAATGCAAATGATGTTGCAAACAATCTCTTTAACAGCTGTGAGATGTCAAAAAATTCCAGGTGTTTAGTTCAATATGGACTCTGAAAATGTACCCTGACACCAAGTCAGTCACATATGCGTCATGCATTGAACGTGTGAAATCCGAAGAAACGTAGACACGGTGATCTCTTCTCTAAATGTTGCTTGACATATTAATTTTTGTAAGCAAGTTTTAAAAATTGTTTTCATTAAAACCGTCCATAGGTTTGTTTTGTGGTCGCTTTATTGATGTCGCCCTTCAGTAAAAAAGTTGTGCTCTTCAGAAAGAATGGTTTTCTACATTATTCTAAAGTTAATGCACATCAATTTACAATAATTCTCTGCTACATTATTGAAATGCATTCATATTTTCTCGAAGCAACTCTCTTAACGGAAAGTAAAAATTTATTAAAGCAAGAATATTACAATTCTCTGAGTAAGGTTAGGCGACATGCTTTTGATTTTTTTATTCAATATTTGTTGCGTTCAATGGTAAAGGATTTTTTCCCGATAATTCAATGCGGCTATTTATGATCATCAACAAAGAAGATTTTTGTTTATACAGGATCTCTACCAAGTGAATGAATAACTAACTTCTAAAATACATATCTGACTGAGCACTTTCAGTGCAAGATTTATTGTACTTTTCTGTGAGAGGTTTTTATGTTTACTCTATTTCCTAAAAAAACGGACGCCATTTTCGTATGGAAGTCAAATTTGAAATGTGCAAAGGAAAACCATATTTTTAATGGTGTTTTCCATATTTGGAAAATGTTTTATTCTTGGTGTTTTTTCAATTGATCTGACCGTTTAGAGGACAGAAGCAGTGCATGTGTGGTGTATTTGGATTTAAAGTAAAGGCAAAAAACTGAAATTGTTCCTAAACACAATGGATTATAAAATAGATAGCAATATCTATATTTGAACATAACGTTTTTACAGTAAAGCAAAACAATCACTGTATAATGAATGTTGTTTTAATATATTTTCAGACACCTGTAGACGCACTGTCAACCTTGGTTTTCGTTTAAATTGTTCAACAATTTCTGTTTTAGCCTTTTCTTTAAATCTAAAGATACCACACTTGTGCCACTATCTTCTAAACGGTTGGATCAATTGAAAAAATACATGATTAAAATATTTCTCAAATGTTGTGTACATCCGAAAATATATTAAAATAGGGATTTACATGGGGAGGCCGTGGCCTGGTGGGCTTTCAATGTAACAACTTCTGTGAAGTTAAGCAACATCAGGCACGGCTAGCCACTGGATGGGCGACCATTCAGTGACTCACAATCTTCACCCCCCGGCTGCTGTGACCATCATACAGCAGTCGCTAATCCTGGTTCATCCAGGGACCCAACTCGTCGGCCTCAGGCCATACAGGACCTGGATGGACGTATAGGATTACTATTAATTAAATTATTATTGTTATTATTTTTATTACATTGCACATTTCAAAGTTGACTTCCATATTTGAAAATGGCCTCGTTATTTATAGAGATGGAATACACATAAAAAACTCCTCATATAAAAATACTTCCATTGAAAGTGTATTGTCAGCTTTGTGTTTTAGAAGTTGGCGATTGTTCCCTTTAGGTGAGACACCCTGTGCAGTGTCATAGCCTACAAAGATAAGAGAAAACATATCCATATTTTCTTTCTTCCATTGTTCCCAAGCGTCAGTGACAAATAGCAGAATTCCCAAGCGTCAGTCACACCTCCCTGCGACAAAATTTAACATTATTTCAGTGGATTAATAGCCTATAATGATAGGAAAAACCTGCCCATTCACACCTCGACCAAAAATAATAAGGTAGCGCAGTTTTCTATATGAAAAATCATAACTTCTATTTAGTTTTTTAATTTTTTTCATACTTTGACAACAAGAGCGACTATAATAGTGTTAAATTTTCTCATCAGACGGTGCTAATCTTAGTTTTTGCTAGAGTCACTATATAGGAAGAGTACCGCATTTGAGTGAACTATGCCGCAAGGCTTCTGATTGGCTTTTCGGTATCACGTGGCATAATCGCAGCCATTTTGAGTTTTCCCGGGTGAATGCTTGCTAATCGTTTCTATGCACTTAAGTGAGCTTTGAAACTTACTTGGGAGCACTTGAGACTTTAATCAACAAATAGTAAGTTTTAATCGATAAACAGAATCTATTTTATGCATGTATTAATTATAAACAAAGTTTTCCTAAGATTTAGAGATGAATAATTTCGTCAATTAGCTTTTGCTTTTATCCGAGCCAATATGCCAAATTGTTGCTTGGTAAATTGCACTAAATCCAGTTGAATAGGGAAATTAATGTTTTACATTCCAACTGGGAAGAACAAACATCCATGCCCACGGCGGGATTCGAACCCGTTACCCGACGGATTCGAGAACTGGAAAGCCTACGCCCCAGCCCTCTCGACCACCAGACCGGCCCTGTCCACTCTAAATGAAATATATCATTGTGATTTAATTTAAGCAGTCCAAAAACGATGTGAAAATGAAAACGAAAAAAAAAATTTAACTTGTCTATTTTTTTTTAAATTTTATATTCATAAATACCATGTAAAACCTAATATTCTTTCTACATTCATTTGAATTAAATATTAAATTTTTGAAATTTTATAAGTTAACGAAATACAGATTACATTTTGTTATTGATGACCTAAAAAAAAAAAAGAAGTGATGTAACAATTTAATTTGAGCAGTAGAGCTATCTTTTATTTTTACCACGTTAAATATATTAAAAAACCTATTTATCATGTATTAAGTGAATTTACAAATCTTAAAATATTACAACATAACATTTTACTCGAAATGCGGCGTGAATACTTTGAAAAAATGTTCATAAAAGAACGTAATCTCCATACTGCCTTTTGTATGCAGAGAAGAATTAAACTCAAAATGGCGTCGCTCAAGACGATTGCGATACTCTTCTTATAAAGTGACTCTAGTTTTTGCGACAAATTTTTTGAGATACAGTTTAAAAATGGAGGAAGGCAAATGGGCAGACTATCTCTTATCATTGTAGGCTCTATGGCTGAGGTCAGAAACTCTAACCGGTGAGAAGAGATAGCGATTGGCCGGTCATAAAACCCGGTGAGAAAACTGTGCAGTCAGTTTAACGCGGTCGAAAACGCCAGTTAGTGCTGCTATGCCTTACCACTTAGTCTATTCGTCCTCACCGAGGAAAAAACGGTTAGCCCAGTGAGAAATTACGTCATCATTCTTTCACCGGTGAGGGTTTTTGACCACAGCCTCTGATAGTGTACGCAATAAATCAACTTACGCAAATCTTTTCAAACAGTTAGCGTTGTTTAGCTGCTATTTCTTCCCTGTTGAAATGATCCTACTCTATATGATCAATGCACGTTTAAATTAATGTATATATAAATCTATATATGTTTAAATCAATGTATGTTTAAATTAATGTATGTACCTTTTTCTGATACCCTTCCGAAGTTTTTAGCATTATACTCTGTATATTTGGTTATATGCACATTGTTAATATCTGTATAATTTTGACATCTTCAAGGAATGTTCCCCAAGTTCAACAGTATACTTACGATTCGCGTGAACTCGTGCCTGATTTTTACTGTCAACAATGAGAAATTGTTTAAAGTCTTTTCCTTACTCTTGTTTGCCGCTAAATGTTTTCTCACAGCTTCAGCCGTTTTATTAAAATATTCAATAAATTGATACGTAATGGCACTTTATACGAGGTGCTACTCAACATTTTCCAAAATTGTTTTATTCTGACCGAATCGTAAGACATACGAAGTTTTGCCGATAGATGGTGTTAGGGGTACGTCTCAGCTGTAATTGTGCCAAGCGGTGTCATCCTATGTCCACGTAGTTTTGAGTTTAAGCTGTTTATGTCACTCTTTGTGTTGGTCGTATTGCGATTCTTGATATTAAAGCCGAAGAAAACTGCAACTGAAACCCACAGTCTGTTGAAGGAGGCATTTGATGAACAAATTTTAGGCCAAACCCAAACATTTGAATGGTTTAAGCGTTTCAAAGATGGTTGGGAGTCTGTGGAAGAAGACAAGCATTCTGGTCAACAAGCACAACTCTGGAAATGATCACGAAATTGCATGTCGTGATCCTAGATGACAGAAGTCAGACCATGTACAATGTTTGTGATCCCCTTGGACTGTCATACGGGACGTTTTGAAACAATTGAGGAAAAAGGTGAGGCGCAAAAGTCCAGAGATATGGAATAAGTTGAGATACCCGGAATAGTTACAATAGTACGTGCACTAATGGTACCATTATGATACCCTCTTAAAATATTCAATGCTAACACATGGCATGTAATATATCAAACAACTCGTAATAACGTGTCACGAATAAATATAGCGAATAATTAATGATAATATAGGGTGATTCAGTCAATTACGTACGATTTTAATGGTTAAATACTCAGGAACTAATAAACATAGGAATGTCATCTAGATCTTATAATACACATTATACATTGGAATTTCACACCTCTTAAACAACATGCTCGATGTGTGTTCCGTTCATCTGCACAAAACTATGAAGCCTGAAGGTGAGGCGTCTCGCATCTCATTGTCAGTCCTCACAAGATTTGGTGATTGCCTGATGGTGCCTGAACACCTTCTCCTTAAGGAACCCACACAGAAAGAAGTCACAGGGGTTAAGGTCAGGACTGGTCGGTGGCCAGCTGAATCCGTCGTTGAAGAGGTTTGGGAAACGGTTGGAGATGACCTTGTTGTTGAATTGATGGGTCATTTGCTGCATAACATGCATTTTATACGGAAACATCTGCAGATATTTGTGCAGTGTTCTCCATACTGTTGTGTAGGGTATGTTAGTCTTCACAGACAGTCTGCGGACAGATTTTCTCTTTGGTGACTCGATTACGCTTGCACGAACCTGGTCCCCGTTCTGCGGCGTGCGAGCACGAAGCTTGCTCCCTTCTTTCTTCTTACCTTAAACATGTCCAGTGAAATGAAATTGCTTCACGAATGTTCTTATCGCACTACTGGACGGTGCTTTCTTTATTTTAAACAGTTTTTCAAACATTCGCTTCACTTTCACAATTAATTTTCAGCTCGAAAAACCATTCCACTAAGCGTGTTTTCTGATCAATGCTCAGGATAGGTGCCATCTTGGAATGACGTATTCATACGCAGCGTAGCCACCTGGGGCGCGTTCTCGTCACTCCGTCGCGTCGGAAAATGAGAGGAAGTGACGTAAAATTTGACGTCATTGGCCTTGTTACGGAGCGAGCTCTAAAAACACGCTTTCTCGTCAAGGTCGCGTTGGAAAAATGGGAGCCGTCGCGTCGGAAACGAGGAAAGCGCGTTGAATCTATGATCAATCAACATGGCGGACGGTTGCCGCTTCGTTTTTCTCGAGGAAGAAGGCCTTCGGGAAGAAAGCAATGGGAACCTTTTTCAGTGTGAATGATACAAAATTCATTAGAAGAAAACTGTATAGAATTTATGTCCATAATCAAACGAAGGTGTCATCGATTGTTTGATCTTCGGCGTGGCTCGTCGCTCCACTTTTCTCCGCAGGACAACTATTACTTCCACCGGAGTCCTTGTCGGAAAAGAAAGGGTTTCACGAAGTGGTAAGTATACATTGAATTGTGATTTATATTCTTTAATATATATTTTAAGGAGGCACGTATGTAGTCTGAGTATATAACGTTTAGAAAGGTTGAGTGAAATATATATATAAAAACTTTTATATCTTTTACATGTAAACCATGGGATACCGAGATAACCAGAAATTGTTAAACCTTTTATAAAATTTATATTTGATTTCGAAGCTGCTTGAAAAGTAAAATCTCCTTATGCATTGTTAAATTACTCAGCTTTCATATACCCCTTTCTATATACCCCCTACTATTTTATTTATATTTTACAAGTCCCATCTGACTAGCAGCAGTGATGCATGCAAATATAATTCTGGCTCCTATGAAATTTAAACAAAACAGAAATACATTCAACAAATGCTAGATAATTAGATGATGAAACTTTTATTAGCATAAGCCACAAATCTCAAATATAGAAAGTAGCTTTTAGTTAGGTAAGAACATTTATGACCGACTCAGAAAATTAACAACTGATGATTTTTGTTCATTAACCCATTTTTTCTTATCCCTTTGTTTAAATGAATGATGACAAAATTCAGCTACTGACACGAATAATTCCTTTTGTCTAATGAAAAAACATTGCATTATATATTTATTAAAAAATGTATAATAAGTAATAATTAATTCTTTTCTTTTTTCAGTAGCAAACAACTTCTGAGTAGCTGCTATCAATCTGCATATACTATTTTGGCTTGAAGTGTTATCTTGGGAGGACACCAGTCACCTATCAGGGCTAATTACTACTAAAGTGCACCCTAAACTGAAGCTTCGTGCAGTGCCTTCAATTTTCCAAAATTTACCTATCAATATCTGAGATGTTTTAGCTTCAAGATTATGTGACGTCGAGAAAGAAAATTTTGGATAAAGCTCTCAATACATGCTTGATGAAAGACCTCAAGAAATATCAAGAAGAGAATGATACATCTCTGCATAGCTTAGGAGATAACTGACAATTCAAATGTTAAGAATATAGTTACAGGACAAGGAGCTTGTCTTTGGACAGAGAAAAATGGAAATGTTAAATATTCATTTCAATAATCCTTGCTCCAGTCTCAGTTATGAGTGATCCTCAGTGTTTCAATAAAGTATGTGAAATTTCACAGCACACAATTCCCCTAAATTGCTTAAAAACTGAAAAAAAAAAATATTTTGACAAAGTACTCTTATAGGATGTTGAAACTCTAATAACGAGAATTCAAATAAAGTGTTTCTAGTTATAATGGAAAATAGAATTACAATTTGTTGTAGAATTCTTCAATTGAAGAACATTCTCAGATGCAGTTTTTAACAATTTTAGATTTATATTAAATGTTTAATTAGATTGACAATACAGTTTTGTTAGCAGCTTTGTTTTATATACATTCACATTCAGTATATGTTGCTTTGCATAAAACTAATTATATACGAGGGTTGTATCAAAAGTAAGGTTCCCATATTTTTTACAAGTAGAAAACATTGTTTATTGTTATTAATTTATACATCGTTGAAAAGCTTACACTGTTGTCTATTTTTCAACATAGTCTCCATTTTTTTCGACACATTTTTGAAGACGGTGCTCCAGCTTTTGTATTCCTAAGTCGAAGAAGTCTCCCGCCAATCCGTTGAGGAAGCGTGTGCCGTGGGAACCTTCAGGAATGCGTTCAACAAGTTCACGGACAGTGACCCTCCGATCTTTTAGCAGCTCACTGTTGATCTTCTGGGCAATCGAATCCGAAACTGGCGGTCTTCCACTCCGTTCTTCATCGTGAACTTCCGTGCGACCCTC
>JAHWFO010029122.1:690588-709467 GCA_023313115.1 Rhysida immarginata | reverse complement strand
GGGGGGGGGTGGGCTAATTTTAGCACCAGCAGATGCCCCCTCGAAAATAATCAACTTTGGATTCTACGCATTTTTTCGTGTGAAGCTTATTTTTCGAGTTATTCTGCTTTGTCAACTTAAAATTTACACCCTGTATAAGGCAATAGTACACTTTCTATTTAACCTTTTAGTTATTAACATGTAATTTAATTTAATTTTCAACAACAAATTTTTGTAAATAAAATTAATATTAAATACAGTAACCGACTAGAATGCTATCGAAAAAATTTGACAAAATTTAGCGTAAAAGTTAAGCCTAAAATTGTTAAAAATAACGAAATATGTTTAAGTTAAAAATACATCAGTGAATTGTATGTGTTCGATGAACTGTGAATAACTTAAAACCATTATGCATACATTTGGGTATCAGTCTCTTAAAGTAAAATTATATATACAATGAAATCTGACTATAATAACAGTTTAAAAAATTGATTCCGTGCATGTGCAAGGTTAAAAACAGTCATTGGTCGAAAAACACTTATCTATCTTCCATATCAATCCATTTTTGTCTACGGACCTTTTAGATAAGTATTTTTCTACCAATGAGTGTTTTTAATCTTGTACTGTACATGCACGGACAACGCCGCGTGCCTCTTCTAGTAGAAGATATAAAATACACAAATTCAAATTTTATTTAATTTAATTAATATGGTTATATGTATAATGTTAAGAGAAAATATAATTAAGGGAAAGAAAATACAAAATAATTATTTCAAAATATAATAACAAAAATAAGATACAATAAAAATGCCGTAATAAAAAGTATATCAGCTAACGAAGACCTTTAGTCAAATCGTTGAAATTTGGCATAAAGTTTGTTAAAGCCGTCCGCAGGAATTGTGTGAGATGATCATTTGTCAACTATGAACGATGCTTCGACTTCACCAACTGTGGCGTAAAAAGATTCACAGCTATATGTTGTACCAAAAATCGAAATCAGATGGCAAGCAGCTTTCTTTAAGGGTGGATATTTTGAATGTGGCACGTGTTTCCAAAACTCAGTTACAGAATAAGATTTGTGCTGCATTTGCAATGCCAGATCTGGGAAATTCATCTTCTGCATTCATCATTCGCAACTCTTCTTGAATTGACGATGTGTTTTGGCATATGTTCTAATGAAATTCATAATCTGCAAAACAACCTACGGACCAAGAAATAAAGGCACCTCATAGCAGAGGCGATTCCGTCACCCTATACACGACAGGAGTGGAAGCCTGCAGAAAATATTGTCACACAGCAGATACCTCATAACTACCGGAATCCTCTAAATAATTCATATCTATTTCCAACAAAGTGCAGTCCCTTTAGGCAATTTTGAAACTATCCATTTGTAATAATTAGATATTTTGGTAAAGAACGTTGTAATTTTATTGTTTTTTTCATCTGTCACGCCATAGGAGGTTATGCCCAAAACAACAAATTTCCCTTCGACATTAGTAAATAGAGGTCCGCCTGATTCACCCTAAAAGTAAACATGCGTTATTAACTAAAGCAAAATAACAATTTTAAGTGAAAAAAAAGAGTTATCTGTTCTTACAAAGCAAGTTCCTTTCTTTTGTTTACGTTCAGAAGCACAAATCTGACTTCCATCTTTCCACCAAGAGGAGAATAATTTTTTACAAAAGGTATCGTTATATAGATGTAGTTGAATTTTATGGAGCAAGAAATTAAACTTGACGGATACTAAATTAAATTTTAGAAAATTGTTATTAACCATGAAAATTGACGAAATAAATTCAATAATAATTAAATACTTTCATACTCCACGGTTCATACACAGAACATCTCCATCCGATAGCCGTAGCGTCGAATACCCTTTTGGCGCTTTTAGCTAAACACACGGTCTTTATCTTCTTGGTTAAGTTAACTGCAGTCTCTAATTCACATAGCATTAAGTCTCCTGTAAAATTCTTAGGATGAAAACTTGCATTCCAGCACTGGAAGAGCAGTGATCATTTCAATAACACTATTCAGCTTGTAATACATGAAGTAAAATTAATTTAAATGTAGCACTTTACTTCTTTGATGGAAATACTCTGCTCGCCGGTATTCAGAAATCGTATGTTGTGGATTCCTAGACGTGCCCATTGTACAGTAATATTTTCTGTCATTAGCCAATGAGGGCTAAAAAAGAAAACTTAGATGTTAATTTAACCTATCGTGCATGTATTTTTTCATTTAGGAATGACATATTATTCCTATACTAGAAGTTTACATTACATATACAGTCTCATTAGAATTATGTCTAAGGTAAGGTTTAATAAAAATAATCTGGTTACTCTATAAAAATCTTACATTACATTATAAATTGGTCACATGATGAGATTAGAAGTAAAAGTATCGTCAATGATGAAATTAACCATTCGTACAGGGGCTCTTAGTTGCTCCTCGTTTGTAAATGTACATATAGTTTTCTTGGTGGCGTTTAGATTAGTAACAAAAGATTTGATCGATTTGTAGAAAGCGAATGCTCTCCACTGATCGCCATTTGCAAGTGACTTCACAATGACGTAATCAATGATGATTTCCTGATTGTTTGCCTTATTTTTATAACTAATGTAGATTCATTTGACTTATAACTTTTCCAGTTAGACTATAGCCGTGCGTTTTACCAGGTTCGACAATTAATAAATAAACGAGACTGACGCCAATGCTCGTTTTCGATCTATGAACTGTCCTTGTTGTTGTCTCTACAAGTTGCAACAATAAAGTTGCGCGCATCTATTTCTTTAGAAAACAAATGCTTTCCTTTTTATCCTTGAATGGCTTAAAATCCTAACGTTCTTGGGCATTTCGGTTGCCTGACTTGTTTTCATACAACTCGGTCCAAAAATCAAGAAATGGATAACTTCTTTTTGAAAAATACGAGACTTGGTATACGGGTTGTAATAAAAATAGTAGAGTGGCAATACATGACATTAAAAGCTTAACAGTTCGTAGAGGACGAATAGCATCCTCTCAGATCTTAGAGCTCTTAGATCTCCCGATCTCAGCCAATAGAATGTTATGAATTGAAACATTTAAAATCTCTTGTTTATTCCACTCCTGTTCATGATATTGAGGGTCTTCAACGGAGAATGGAAGACGGATACCTGTAAACTAGAGGCACGCCGGAAATTTTTCAACGTATGAGCAGTTCTGGATCCAACAACCTCAACAATGTATTGCTGCTCGTGTAGATCATTTTGAACATTTGTTATGTAAGTATAGATTTCGCGTTTTCATTGTTACTAATTTTACCTGACAAAATATAAATGATACAATGGAGGAGACGTTGGATACTTAAGATGGCTATCTGGTTGCCGAAATGTACATCTATAATATGATGAATAAACTCATTGTGGAAATAGTGGTATCCAACGTCTCCTCCTTTGCATCAAGGTATCCATAGCTCAGCAAGGTCAGTCATGTTTTTATGATAATTTATTATATAACTAGATGATATGCCCGGCGCTGCTCGGGCTGTTTGTCCGATGAAATTTTCCATTTTAGAAGAAGAAATTTAAGTTATGATCTCTTATATCATTATATAGCAATTTTACTTCTATAAACGAAATAAATTCATTAATATGTTAAATTAAAGTTACAATACGTCGTCTGGCATCGCCATCTAGAGACATTCTTTGAAGTCTATTCAACTTTACAAAAAATAAGAATAACTTAATAAGGTGATAAAAACATAGTATAAAAAGCACCCTAAATATGGCACCGTAACTTTAACTACAACTTGTACATACATGGAAAGTTGCCGGCTCGGTGGCCGAGAGGGTTAAGGCACAGGTCTTTCCGATCTCGACACCAGCGAGTCGCGGGTTCGAATCCCGCCTAGGGCATGGATGTTTGTGTTTGTCTCGTTCATAATCGTTCTTTCATCGTCATTAGGGGATAGTACAATAGACCTGAGGTCGCAGTGCTTGGTTCATAGACAACCACCCCTTTCAAAGTCATTACTCATTACATGGAAAGTTTCGTGGAGATTCGTTGAGTATTTTCTGAGTTGTAAAAGGACAAATACTCCACGGATTCTCATTTATAATATACAAGGGTTTGGGCATAAGTCATGGCAACTATTTTTTTCTCATAGCTAAGGGCTGGTATCACAAAATGTCATATGTCTGAAGGAAACCGTTCATTCATAGTATATTTCCATAACACCAGATGGCCCTGTGATTTCCTTTTGTTGCATAGAGAACAATGTTAAATCAGTTCTTAGTCAACCGCCGTGCAGGATGGATGTAACACGAGTTGAACAACGCTCAATATAGCCGGTCTCCGCTGGCTTTGGTAAGAATTGGAGTACCCACTACACTCCATGTGATTTTGATCTTATACGTACGGTAAGGAACCATTACGTGGTAGACAGCTTCGAACACGAATAGACATTGCAAATACCCGTATTGTGCAACAGGAGATGACCAGATTTCCACATGGTGAGAGAAATGGTGAAGCAGATGATATGGGCGCCTGTCACATCGTTGGCTACTGTGAACGTAGGGGACTACTTTGAGGCCCTTTAGAACGGGTATCTGTGCTGTAATGATTCTGGAACATGAAAGTTGTAATGTTATATCAACTACCTTAATAAACATGAAGAGCAAAATATTTCCGTGTTGCTAAATGTCCGTACATTTCCTCCATTCCTTGTCCTTTAATCTATATATTTCGCATTTTCCACCCACGGTCGAATTCTCACAAAAAAAATAGTTGCCATGACTTATGCCCCAACCCTCGTATAATAATATAATAATATATATGGATTACTATATTATTAAATGATAGTTATACTGGCGAGCTAAGTAAAAACGTAGATACCTATAACTCAGAAAAGAATTACTTTAGAACATATCTTAATACAGGGTGAGTTTAAAATATCAACATGTCTCCGGAAATGGACGGGGCGCGTGCAAATCGTCCCGGCACACATTACATGGCTTTTCAGATGCCCCCAGAAGTAAAAATCCAGGGGAATTAAGTCCGATGATCGAGCAGACCATTCAATAGAGCCTCTGCGTTCGATCCAAAGTCTGGGAAAGATGTTGTTGAGGTGTTGGCGATCAATAATGCGGAAGTTGGTTGGCGCTCAATCGTGCCTTCTACCGTGGCAACAATGCATTTTCAGGCATATGTTGATATGACCTTTTTTTTTTACTCCATTTCCAGTCAGTAACCATTCTTTGCAGTTTGTCGGTGTACTTAAAATTCACCGTGTATAATTTTTTTCCTTATAAGAAACGGACTACGTAAGAACATTATTTTTTGTTACAACTTTTATCTCTTCGAAGTCATTGTTTTCTATAGCTTAAATATTATTACAGATTCGGGATATTTATTATTTGACCGTATTATTATATGCTATTCTGACTTTTGACCGTATTATTATATAATAAATGAATATCTAAGAGCACATACATATCTTACTTATTATACTCATACTGGCAATGCGCTGCAGATAGGATATATTTCTTGTGGACGAGTATTGCACCGCAAGTAGACCCTTGCATTGTTGCACTCCAAAATACGATTTCTCCCTATAAGGAATCACGAATTTTTTGTCATTAAGATAATAAGATAGAAATTATGAATTTTCAAACCTAACACTAGAACATTGAAACCGTTTATGAGTGGACAGGTCTTAAACGAAATATACTTTGGGCTGGATGTCTAATTACAGAAATTAAAACTCATTTTTTTCATATTTCAAGGATTTGCTTATTTGTTTTATTTTTTTTTGATAAAAGGCAACCGTCAAGGGCCTTCATCTCATTCACTCATAAACAGTTTCAATGTTCTAGTGTTAGGTTTGAAAACTCCTAATTTAGTGATGTGTAATTGCTTTACCTTTTTATAGAAATTATGAATCAAAAAGAATATTGAATGATCTCAATCTGGCACTTCAAATGGCTTTTAATGACCGAAATGTATAGGGTAATCCAAAAAAACGGGAACTTTTTAACAATCCAATAAAACCAAGAGTGATGGAAGAAAAACATTTTATTTATAGTAATTGAAACCGGTATACTTGCCATTTACGAAACACTAATGGAATTTATCATTATTGTGGCGTCCTTCAGTAGGAATGCATTCTTGAAATCTGCTGTTGAGATTCCTCACTGACCCCTGCAACAACTCAGCTGAGATAGTGTGAATTTCAACCTGAATTCTCTGTTTTAACTCATCCAGAGTTCTTGGTCGATTCGTGTACACTTTACTCTTGAGATAGCCCCACAAGAAAAAATCACAAACGGACAAATCTGGCGATCTAGGGAGCCAGAAAACGTTACCGAATCTTGAGATCACACGGTTAAAAACATTTTTATGGCTAACGCACGCTGTTGCCCGTACCACTAATCCATGGTTACTAAAATGGCAAAGTGTTTACTTGCTCAAGGTCACTGTCCCACAGTGCTGCCACCTGCTCGAGGCTGCTATTACGCATTTCAAAAATTCCCGTTTTATTGGGTCACCTTGTATAAATGTATGTATCAGGTGGCGCAGAGAGTTCTGCCGTTTTTAGATGACATAAAACTAATATTAATAGATTTCGTTATATAATGTTTTTATTCATCAAAGTAATCTCCATCTCATTCAACCATCTTCTCCCAATGTTCTGTCATCTCTTTCATGCCTTTGCTTTAAAACTCCCGCTCTATACACTTAAAGAAGAGTTGCAACTCATCGACGAGGCGTCTATATTTTTGATAGATTTCTTCTCCATATGGTTGCTAAGTGATCAACAAAGATTGTAGTCTGTTGGAGAGATGTCAGGTATCATAGTTATATGTAAGGTGGGTGAGGCAAAGCCTCCCATCCCAATTTTGCAGATTTTTTTACAGAGCCATATTTACGACGTGTGAATAAGCAAATTCTTGTGAGATCATTTCAGCACCTCGATGTGTCCTTCCCGAAGTAGTCCAGAAACTCTGAGCATTGTTTTCGTGGGACCTTCGATGGTTAATTTTTTGATAATCACTAATAAGAACATCTGATGTATCCATTTATTTTCGCAAGTAATGACCCGAAAAACTGCGGTCTCGGGTGCTTACTTAGTTATTTTTCAACCCCGCTTATCCGTTAGGGTCGCGGGGGCAGCAGCCTTATAAAGGATCTCCAGCGATCGCAATCTTCCGCTATCAGGCGCATGTTCTCCATGGTAATACCCAAGCGACTCTAACCCAGATTCTCCATGTAGTTTAGCCATCTGGTTCTAAGCCGACCCCTTGGTCTCTTACCTACCGGCTTGGAAAATAAGTGCCTAGGGAGACCAGTTTGCAGCATCCCTATCACGTAGCCATACCAGCGCAACTGAGATCTCTCAATGCAGAGAAGTAGAGGCTCAACACTTAAAGACTCCCTTACTGTGCTGCTGAACACTATCTACTAAGGTAACGCCTGGCACACCTCTCAGAAATCTCATTTTACTCGCGATCCACTTTTTCGGTCATCACCCAATACTCATGACCATAGGTCAGAATGAGGACAAAGATATATTTGAAAACGGAGAGTTTGGCTTTGTTTCCCAGCTCACGTTTCGTTATCACGGATCGTCACAGTTCGCGAATGACACAGCTTGCTCCACTGATCCGAGCATCCGATTCTTTATCTGAGGCCGAAAGGAGATTCCGAAATGTGGTACGTCTTACCCTACTTGATAGAGTTGCACAACGCACAATAAGTGGTCTCTATTTTGTTGGTATGGCCACAAGATAAGCATTCGGTAAATTGGTCTTCCTAGCCAGTTGCTACTTTCCAAGCCAGCGGGAAGAGGCCAAGAGCCACGCGGGTCGGCCTAGAACCACGTGACTAGACTACATGGCGAATGGATTCGAGTCGCTTGAGTTTTACCATAGGGTTACTGCCCCCGTGGCCTTAACGAATAAGCGGTTTGTAAAGTAAGTAAATAATGATCCTGTCAAGTTCATATAGTTCATATCAGTGAGGTTGTATCAAAGAAGAGCAGATGGTCAAACGCTGGGTTTTTTTTCTTTTGGGGGTGGGGGGGAGGAGCAGTAGAGAACTAGAGTGATACCCATCTATCGAGTTTCCTGACTTTCTTAATATGATTTCACACATGATAAGGAAACATCGAGCGTATTTGCCAGGAATCACACTCAATAAGGGCTTCCAGTTTCTGTTTATCGACTCCCCCCCCCCTCCTGGTTTCCCAGAAAGGAGGTCAGCTTCAAGCGTCTCATTTCCACTGCGGATCTTGGTAAACCAAAACTCCGTGGGCCTTGCGATCTGACACGGCATCTTTACCAAATGAGTGAAAGATGTTGTCTCTGCTCCTTTATGTCCTGAACTCATAGAGTAGAGCGACAAGAATTTTTACTTCGATTAAGATCATTACGAATGTCAATATCTCGCTAAGAAGAAGCATCAAACATTTTATTATATGGTTTTTAAAGACAAATATCCGTAGTTTTTAATTGGTATGCAATGTGGTTGCAATAATATTTGCAAGTTTGTAGTCATTGGCTACTGAAACGACGATGTCGAAAAAACGAAATAACATGCTGTGCATTATGATATTTAATTTTTTTTACCATAAAAGGGAATTCGTGCCTCTCCGCTTCTACTCCACCGATGATCATTGCGCCCTTACCTTCTAGATATGAAACAAAAAAATGGAAACAAATCCTTGTATAATTAAGAAGTTCATTATTATTTTTTTCAGAAACGGATACAATGGAGATACAACTCAATGTAATAATTAAAAAAAAAAACTTTTCATTCTTAATTTTTAAATTGAAATTAAGATAGTATACCTATGCCAGTGCCCAAGCTGGTCGTCACTGTATCTAGTACAATTTCTTCGGAGAAACTGTAAGAAACATCAATTGCATAGGCCAACAATAACACAATTCTTTCTTAATATCATCTATCCTTTATAATTTTATTTCAGTGCACTGAATTAAAAAAATGATAATAACAAAGTTGTATCGGGTACTGCTTTTCAAAAATTTAATTTAATTATGGACGATGGTAGCAGTTAATGACAATCAAAACTACCCACCAAAAGTACACCATTCTGTCCAAAAAGTCTGGTAACATGGCAGATATCTCAAAGCTGCCATGTGTGGTTTATAGGTAATAGGGGGGTGGAGAATTAATTTCCGCACTCAAATTTGACTTTGAACCCCAAATTTAAGGTCATCCATTTGATAACTCGGAAACTATTAAAGATAAAGAAAAATTTCCAATTATTACCCTGTAGAGCAGGGCTGTCCAAGATTTCTGTCCGCGGGCAGCGCCCGTGCACGCGGGTAATCTTCCTTACCCCCCTATTGCACATTAAATTGATCAGTTCCTTAAAGTCGAGTTGCTAATTACCAATTCGACATTGTAAAAAAAAAACAAAAAAAAAAACGAGGCATTTTACCATTTTATTTCCTTCGTTTTAATGTGACAATTTTTTCGATGTCAGGTAGAATTGTATCCCCCCCCTCCCCCCGATAGGACAAGATTGCATATTAAGCATTTCGAATCCGATCTGTGAAAAAAGAAAAAAAAATAACATATTCTTCCACTCCGGTTTAAATACTGGTTCAGTGATTTTATGCTTTTTCGGAATGTGCGAGACGAAGAACAAGCAAGTATCAGTAACAAAAGAAATAATGCTTCATTTAATGCAATCGCCCCCTAAAGTCTGGCAACACTGCATAGGAAAAACTATATCCACTCCCCTCTTGAGTTTTGGACGATCTCCTCGGCTTTGCCCGTGAGCATTTTATGTTGCACGCGGGCGATGTGCACGATTTGGACGGCCCTGCTGTAAAGCAACACCATATTAGTCTAAAAACTATTTTAATCACACTCTTCCCCTTTGAGGAAATGGGCGAGAAAGAGTTACTCAAGGGAAGAAAAGATCTACCCTATCTCCCCTATCTGGTAGCTTTGAGATATCTGCCATGTTACCAGACTTTTTGGACACACAGTATAATGGCAACTAGTGTGCACTTCAAATTAAAGGGCAAATGAAACCAAATCGGAAGTTGATTTCATATAGTTTTGAATACTTTCCTGATAGTAAATATTAATTTTATTATTTTTTTACTTTCATTTTTTGGACCTTCCATCTTATGGTATGAGTTGTTTGTCTATAATTAAACAAAAAAATCCAAATTCAACTGATACATACCGTTTAAAAATCATTATCTGCAATAAAAAATAAATGGCTATCATTGTAAACACCAGACTAATATTTGGCTGGATCCAAAACACTGAAATAAATTAGTGACCTGAAATATTAAAAAAAACTGAATACAGTAATTATTTATGTTATGTATTACTCTGTACCGTTCGATTTAGGAAGGGAAAATAGCGTCAGTTAATTATTTTTAAAAGGGAAGCACAATAGATTTCTATTCGTGATAAGAATTTTTATTGAAGATACTTAAACCTTGGAATCCGTAACAAGAGAAACACGTTCGAGTTGAATTTAAAATGCTTTTAGTATCTTCTATATATTCAGCTTCTTCGTTTTAATGTTTTTCTAATAGCAACATAAATATTAATACTGAAAAATTAATTTTAAAGAAATCTTGCTTAGTTCGCTCAAATAATTCATTTATCAAACGTTCACTGCTACAAGTTAGTCATTGAACTTGTAATTTTTCAGCCATATTACGTAAATTACCTTTTCGGAAGAGTTGATTTCATTGGGGAAATGTCGAGGATTTTATACATATGATTGTATACCTCTGAACCATCATGGGGTCCCCAAGTAGCATCTATGAAAGAATATTTCTTAAGCCAAATTGGTTGGTTTGGTTTGGTTTGTTTGGTATTAACGTCCTTTTCAACTGCTATGGTCATTTCAGGACGGCGTTATAGGGGCCGCAAATTTTGCCTCGCAAGGGTTCTTTAAAGTGCAGCCGGCAAACGACTACACGGGACCAACGGCTTTACTTCCCTTCCGAAGGAAGTGCGTGATCTCAGGATTTACCCCTGAAAAATCCTCGTCGTCCTCGGCCGGGATCGAACCCGCGTACTCGGGCATCAGAGGCGATCACGCAACCTGCTGAGCCACCGAGGCCGATAAGCCAAATTGGAAAACTCTATGCGTTTTAAGAAAATAGTCTGGTGAGTCAATCTCTTTCTTTCTTTTCCCCAAGAAGCCTTATTAAGTGAGCCACATATGAAAATGGAACTAAACTGTTTAAGAGATCAATGCTAGTTCTTCTTAGAACTTAGGAATCCCCATATTAAGTATTTCTGTCATCAATCGGACTTATTTCTTAATGAGAATGTATAACTGATAGAGAGACATTGTAAAAAAACGGGACCCTGTTGACTGATCACATATTTCCATTCCTTGTGGATAATTATTTACGAAATTTAAAAAGTTCCATTATACTTTTATGTTGGTAATATTTACAATTCTTAACATAGAGTTTCGTAATGTTTCAAAACGTAGCAGTGCCTATATTAACTTCTTAAGTCTTGACAAACTTTCATTAGTTCATTACTATGAATTAGAATCCCTTATTTCTCATTGATGGTTTAATGCTTCTGATAGGCCAATTTAGATGTTTAAATATAACTAAGGGAGACCGAGTATAGGTTATGCAATTGTCAGAATTACTCTTAACCGTACTTATGGTTGTGATAACTTGTTCCTTATAAATGAGTTATTATGATAATGTTGTCTATAGACAAACTAGCTTTGATGTGGGATATACACTTAATGACCAGTTTATTAGAAACACCCCCCTAATACTTTATTGCGCCACCCCTAGCAGATATAACAGCAAGAATTCGCCGTGGAATGATGTTTGTCCATGCGGATTCAACAGTTGATCCTTATTGGATGATGGAGGATTTAAATCCTCGAATAACCCGTTCTAGCTCATCACAAAGATGTTCTTGATGGGTTCAACCCGTTCGATTGGGTTCAAATCTGGGGACTGTGGTGGAACCATTCCATGACGATACGGGCCTTCTAACACGGAGCATTGTCCTGCTAGAAGTATCCTTCCAATGAGGGGTAACGCAGTAGCCATGAAGAATGAACGTGGTCGGCAACAATCTTCAGGTGCCCTGACCATTAAGGCGTTGCTCTACAGGTATCAGTTGACCCAGTGTATGCCAGGAAAACATTCCCCAGACCATTACAGAGCCCCCACCAGCCTTAACAGTGGAAACCAGACAAGAGGGGACTATCGCTTGTGCTGTTGTCTCCAAATTTTGCGTGGACCATCTGCATGGTGCAATAGGAAACGGGATTCATCTGACTAGCAGATCTTCTTCCAGTCGACGGTCCAGTGTTGGTGATCACGGGCAAATTGGAGACGTTTTTGCGGTTTTAGATGGAAATCAATGGTACCCGGTCTGACCATCGGCTGTTGTAGCCCCTGCTTGCCAATGTACGGCGTATAGGGCGTTCAGAGACGTTATTCTGCGATCCAGTGTTGTACTCCACGGTTAGTAGAGGAGACGTGACGTTTCTATTCGCACGAACAAGCCTTCCCATCCTTGGATCAACGAGTCGTTTGCGACCACAAGCTTGTCTCTGGCTGGTTTTTGGTTGTTTAAACAGTCCTGGTAAACCCTTGAAGTGGTTCGGAAAATGCCTAGAAGATGTGCGGTTTCGGAAATACAAAATCAACCTCGCCGGGCACTATCATCCCGCGCTCGAAATCACTCAGATCCTTTATTTTCCCTATGATGACGGTAAAACCACTTGCAATTGACAGGCGTGTTCTTGCTGTATATTGGTATCGACTGTCCCGTTACCAAATGATACGTAGTAATTGCTATGCCACCGGATTTGCATAGTTATGGGTGTTCCTAATAAACTGGCCACTCTGTGTAGGAGTGACTGTATTCGTGAAAGGAAAATTCCATATTGTGAATTTAAGGCATTTAATCATTAAAGTAAATTTTGGTTTTATTGGGATTATTTATTGCGCTAAGGTAATTTGAACATAGAATATCTGTAGATTCCTGTGTGAGTTTTAGTGCATATCTGGAGATTTGAAAAGTGTTTACTTGGATCTTTTAAAACCCATTAACTCTGATTTTGGTGGTGCTAACTTTCATTTTGAGCACAATATTCATAGCACATTTAATGCAAAATGTGGGATTACCTAATATCATTTTGTCAGAGTCTATCGAAAAGTCATGGCAACTATTTTTCCAGGCAAATGTGTTTTTATACAAACTTTTCAAAATATACATATGAACATACACGATGTATTTTACCAATAATATCTGTTACATGAGTTATTTAGAAAATGATCATACGAAGGTCTTTGAACTGAGGAAGGTCTAAGACCGAAACGCGTCTCTGTAATAAATTCATATTGTTGCAAAGTAGAACTTTTCTCTTAATTGATACTCAGGAACTATTGCAAACAAGTGAGAAGAGTAAAAATAAAAAAAATTCATTCACCGTAATAATGTTGAGTACAATAGTCTTAATGTTGTGGTACGGTGGCATTGTCATCTTGTGAGAGCGAATTAACATCTATCTCAGAAGTTCTCACAGAATTACAGTGGTACAAAGATTTACTGGAGGAACTAAATCTGCAACAATGTATTGCTCATCCGACAGAAGTTGAAACCGACAGCAAGTCAGCGATTGCCTGGATGAAGGGAGAGCAGTACAATCCCAGAACAAAATATTTGCTACGAAAATTGCACTTTCTACGAGACGAAGTGCAACATGGACTGTTGATCTTTAAGTATATTCCGACTGATGAACTGTCAGCAGATGCGTTAACCAAGCCAGTAGCGTTTTCAAGAATGAAGGTATTCAGTTTACAATGAACGAAACGTAAAGGGAGAGTTTGTTGGGATTACGTTTTAGTTTTGAAGACTTATTTATTTTTAAATAATCCTTAAACATTACTTAAAGCTGGCAGTTAATTGTTGTAAAGCCAAAGTCTCGTGACATTGTAATCATGTGCTATTGTTTAGTTTTTTCTTAACTGTATATAGTTTTTTAGTGTTGCAATAAACCTCGTTGCGTTAACATGTATTTTTCCTAGTCTTATTCTAACAGGTTTTATTGTAATTTGGTAAAATTTTATTAATTAGTATTAAATTAGAAAATTTAAGTGACAGTCTCAAGAGGAATGAACTCCGAAAGATATTGTTACAAATTCTGTCAAGCAAAATTTGCTTTATTTCGTTCATGGAGAAAGTTATTTTTGTTCACCTGTTGCTCAGTTCTTGAGGAAAAACAGAAAAGGATTGTATGTGCATACGCTCATTAATTAATGCATACAATATTTATTCATTTTATATCGTGTAGTTTATCATTGGATGTGCAGCAACGTTCGCTGAACTGTCATTGTGGATACACATTTGGTAGCCCCCTGGTTCATCTGGGAGGTCAGTTAATCCACGGTTGCACGACGACTACAGAGATGCGTGCAAGCGAACAGATGTGCAACCGTGGATTAACTGACCTCTCAGATGAACCAGGGGGCAACCATTGTTTATTTCTATTCTTTGGAGTTATAAACATGAAAAAAGAGTAATCGTAAAAATTTGATTTCTGCTGTTTCTTTATTCATTTCTTAAATCTTAGATAATTGTATATAAAAATGTTTATTCTTATCAAGCCAATATTTTGCTTTGTATTTCTTTAAGAATCCGCATCGTTCTATTCATGCGAATAAATTATTATTGGCACTAAAATGCATAAATCTGGATATATGAAATATCTAAAAATGAGACATAATATGAGACATAGTCAAAGCAGTGGGATTCTTTCTAAATATTATACATACTAGACGTATCGAATTTTTATAATCATTTAAAGCCGAGAGAAAAATAAAGTTTTATGTTGTAAGTTGAGATCCTTCTGATATGTTTAGCTTTTTCAAAGAAGAAGAAGCATTATTTCCAGAGAAGAGGATGAAGGAAAAAAATTCACAGAATTTAAACAGGAGTCACATGCTGCACGTAAGTTCAAGAGGAGGATCAACATTGAATAGTCTCAAGGTCTTATCCTCAGAAAGTGTCAAATTCCCAGAAGGAAAATGGCAGTGATACATTTGAAGATCCAAATTATCACGGCCTTGGTATTTGTGATATTCAACACGATCACAGACGGTGCCCAATCCATGCGAATAGTTACTCCATTGCCAGGTAATATCTTGAAACAGTAATATCTCTTTTTTATAACGAGATATGAGTGTACGTGTATGTAGACAACGGAAATATATACTTCAAAACTTATTATTAGAAATGTATCATTAGAATATTTCTGCTCTAATTAGTGAGCAGTGAGGAGTTTTGAAAGTCACCCATTGTAAATGCTTATTCAACAAGATAAAAACTGGCAATGGGAATTTCACGTCGTTGCAATACAAATTGAATCTGTATATATAAAGAAGAATATTAGTTTTGGGGTTTGTGGTGGTGTTTCTTATACAAATCTACAGTTCTAATCCGATCTTGATGAAGTATCCAGTGGCCTTATTCAAGTGTTTTTTCCTGCTCTTTCATAGATAGCGCAAAAATTTAAAGTCAGTGACTGCAGAGACCAATCCATCATCACCTAAAGAAAAGGACTGCGCACAGAAATTTCATATATTGTTACATCATCATACTTAATCATAATATGGGGCTTATTATTGGTAGAAATGCGATTAAAAATGACTTTTTATGATGTTTCCGCGCTCAGGCCTTATCTTTTGGTAGTGTTGACCAACCACAGAACGTCCTCACAAAAGAAGTGCGAGTTACCGTTGGAGAAGCTAAAAGAAGATGGTGAATACGGTTTCAGTTATTAACTCCGCATTAAGTTTTAAGGCCAGTTGCTCAACTCACACCTTTAGCTCGAGATGTTGAATAAGGCCTGTTCAGTTCGTCTATCCATCGTTTTGATAAAGATATCAAGAAATTCTTTCTCTAGAATAAGAAAATTTTTCCCGGTTTAATTTTCCTAAAATTGGAATGCCACGGTCTTTTAGTGGGTGATATTTGAAAGTATATTCTTATACGTTTTAGGTAAGCCAAATGAGTGCCCTCTGGAGAAGGGTGATGCCACTTTACCTGCTGGCAAATCAATGACAATACCCGGGAAATGTGTGGAGGTAACCTGTTCCAAACACGACGGTGTATTATATCTAGAAACTGTAAGGTAGGTTAAAATATGAAATCTTAACATTTTCCAATTCAATGTATTAATAGAAAATGTTTTGCTATGGCAAGTATTCAAAAAGGTATTATGGCTAATATGATAATGAAAACGTAGCTTATATTACTGTCTGCAGATCGGATTGGTGAGTCCATGGAGAAAAGAAGGATGGGTTTCTTTGTGAGATTTTTCTTTGTTTTATTTATTTTTTCCTGTTTTTCTGTCAATTTGAGAGTTTTGGTATTTAATCATTTATTTTTCGCACGCATTGAATTATTATAACATTCTTAACTTTTGTAGTTTATTATTATCTAATTGGTTGCTGCAGATGCTGGTTGCTAAGCAACGAAACCTGAAAGACACAATTGTGATCAGACACGATATGCGCAGAAATCGGTTGAACGCGGGGTGGAGGCAATATCCGATCTGCAGATTATAGTCGATAATATCGCTTTCTACAATGTCACGGCGAGGCAAATAATTGTATAACAATTTATATACAATTTACATGAGCAGTGGAGAGAAATTAGAGAAAAGACAGCTTAAAGTGTAGTCTTTATACTTGTAGAAAGTAATATATTAGAGGGAGTAACCTAAGTAATAGAGTTTTGTTTTTGACTAGGACCCCTGTCCTGGGGTAGAAGCTGTTTGTTCCTCTGAATTAACATTACCGGGGAATTTTTTAGGGAATAACCGAAACTTATATACTTCTTAAAACATGTTCAATTGTGCCAACATTTTAAGGTTAATTTTGGCAGATAAATGAGGTGACCTATTCCGCTGCACGTGCTTTGCTAATCGTTGAAAGCCAAAATCGTTCATTGTTAACTGCCTCATTCCTCTTTATCATATTTCTGCTGATACACTGCAGATACTCGAGGCGAGGGAGGAATTGGTCCTAATTTGAGCGTTGCCCGCCAATGACGCCATCTTAATTATAAACCTGGTCCAAATTCTACCATGGCCTACAAAGTTATCAAAAATTATATAAAAGTAAATGGTAAGTGAAACGTAGACAATAGTCATTAATTTTTTTTATTATTTCAAATTTACAGTTGCATAGCCTTAATGGGGCCACCTTCCTGCGAAGAAGTCGCGGATTTAAGTCAGCCGTATCCTGACTGTTGCCCTCAATGGAAATGCTAAACACCAAGATTGATTTATGTATCACTGCATTTAAAGTTTGTAATTGAATTTAAACAAAATAAAATGTCACTCTCATTATTTTGTTTGTGAATTTTAGTTACGTTTTTAAATATTTGGTAGTCCGTAATAAATTATTAGGCAAATAATATTTAATAAAAATTGTTATCAAATTAGATGAAACCATTAAATATAATTACAATAAAAACAACTTTTTATGATCCATATACATATCTATGCATTAATTGAAAATTTAAAGAAGCATTTTCAGTAAAGTGGAGCTAACTCTTCAATTTGGCATAAACTAAAATCCGACAGGAATCATTCGCCGAGTGCGACACTCAGTGTTGTTTTAAAATATCCAGTCAATCAATTTATTTATTTATTTAGAAATAAGGTTAAGAATACATACCAGAGCACGACAGAGATCCGAAAGGTCCAATGGACCGACATGCTAGATCTCTGAGGGCTCGAGCAAAATGCTGGAAAAAAAAAAACGGATTCGTGTTAGTAACAACATGAAATAAAACTAAAATACGAATGGGTCAACAGGAGCATTAGTACCAATAGAGACACAAACTACAAGCAACTAACAATATCCAATCATAATTGAGGTACAAAATATGCACAACTTAAGAAAAATAACTAATAGTCAAGTACAGGAAACCTGAATCATAAACTTATGCTCCCAGATATTTAACAAACTGCTCTTAACAAACAAAAGTTTGTCTAAATAAGTAATTTTACTCCTATACCTCACAAGCTAAACAATTAACCAGGGTAAACTGACGTTCCAGGGAGGTATCATAAGGAAACAACTCGCCGAACCAGCATTACTTATAGTTAGCTATGAAGGCGAGAGCAATACCAATCAGCCATTGCAGCGAACCTTTGAGGAAAAGAAGTGGGCCCCGCCTACTCAAAAAATAGTAATTAAGAGTAAATAGCCCCACCTTGAAACGTAATACATGTGCAATAATAAATTTTTAATAGTTTACGAAACACTAGGTATGTGGGAGAAGAGCGCTGTTCCTGAGGCAACTATGCCCAACTTTTTACACCGTTATAGGTAAAACATTAGGTCTATATTTTAGATTAGCAAAGCGTAGGTAAATGTCGTTCGTTGAACGAGTATAATAATTATGCCGTTCTCAATTACAAACAACGGTTACAGGCCAAGTTACTAAGAATAGAGAATTCAAGATCTTATATACAGGGTGTACCGGAATGTCTTGTACAAAATTGGAGGGGAGATAGTATGGATAATTCTAAGCAAAAAAGTTCATATGAACGTGGTTTGATCGGCCTCGGTGGCTCAGGGGTTGCGTGATCGCCTCTGATGCCCGAGGACGCGGGTTCGACCCCGGCCGAGGACGACGACGATTTTTTCAGGGGGCTGTACCTTAGTTGGTCCCGTGTAGTCGTTTGCCGGCTGCACGTTAAAGAACCCTTGCGAGGCAAAATTTGCGGCCCCTATAACGCCGTCCTGAAATGACCATGGCAGTTGAAAAGCACGTTAATACCAAACAAACCAAACCAACCAAACCACGTGGTTCCGAATTTGAACGCTAACTGAGATATGAACAGAAATAAAAATGCCGCCA
>JAHWFO010029122.1:601548-636590 GCA_023313115.1 Rhysida immarginata | reverse complement strand
TTCATTGGAACATTCAATGCTAAAATATTGCATGTAATATATCAAACAACTTGGAATGATGTGTCATGAATGAATATAACGTAAAATTAGTGATAGTTGAAATTATTTCAAAGGTACGGGGTTTAATGGTATAGTTCCGCGTATGGTTTAGTTTAACCTTTCGGTACTTGGTTATGTCATTCCTTAATGGTTTTTTTTATACAGGGGTGATCCCAAACATTATTTTTTTGGTTCACTTTGTTGCTGGTCCCTTATTTGCCTTCGGGACAAATAAAGCCTTCGCTGAAATATATAAGGTTTAACATGCTCTTTACACCTCTGAAGTTTCAGGATAATAGGTCGAGTACTTTTTCTGGATATTTGACACAACGTCAAATATTAAAGTTGTTCATATTATTTTGTCCAACCCCTGTAGATACCTATAACTAAGTAAATAATAGATGTTTAATAAAAAATAAATAAGTCAAATTAAAAGCAAGGAGAATATTAGAGAATTAAACTCCCTGCTTTGACAAAGGATAGTCTCTATCGGAAACGTCAGCTTTTTATTTTTGATTTATTTATTCCATTTTTTTTTATTTATTAAATATCTATTATTAATTGTATTTCAGGGTTCTTTTGTGTCGTCCTTCTCCCCTACAACCAAATATAACCTAAAAATCTTCGAGAGGTGTTTATTGGGTGTAGGTGTTCGGATTTCGACATTTTGCATGAGGAAGTTTATGTTCATTTTGACCCACAGAACAGCGCTAGGTACCAATTTAGAATTACCCTCTTTAAGTTTTTTTCTTACTTTTAGGCGCAAAAACCGACTATGTATAACCAGCTGACTATTTTGTTATAGTATGCATAATGATGTTTTACCTCTCTGATAATAACAATAATTTGATGTACGCTTGGATAATATATATCATGGGATCCTAATATTGCAACGTGAGATGTCACACTTTGCGAATTAGGCCTAAAATGAGAAAATTCAAGGTTCTTTCAGTAATTTTATTTTATATAGCGTTTCCCAAAAGTATATACAGGGTGTACCAAAAATGACTGATGGATTTTGAAAATCAATAAAAAAAAAAAAAAAAAACGGAATGCGTTAGATATGTATCATTTGCAGCCTTATGCTTAGGAAATCAGGGAATTTTATCCCACCAAATTTCAAATTTAGTTAACATTTTCACCCATAGGTCGCGCTGAAAACCATGAAAAAATAAAAACCGGTATGAAAATGTTGCAAGGACTGTTGCAAAAAACTAAACAATGACATTTTCAGCACACGCTATCAGTTTGACGACGAGCTGAAATACTTCGTTTTAACTATACCTGTGTTACAGATCGCCTGCAGCGCCATCTCTTGGTAGAAATGTTAACTAAATTTGAAATTTGGTGGGATAAAATTCCCCGATTTCCTAAGCATAAGGCTGCAAACGATACATATCTATCGCATTCAGTTTGTTTTTTTTTATTGATTTTCAAAATCCATCAGTCATTTTTGGGACACCCTGTAAGTAATCAGTAAAAAAATGTATTACTTTTTATAATTTGTTTAATCTATTTATTATTAAAGCTGTAACATTCATATAAACGTCCCAACAAAATATCATTAGATTTTATGAAGAAGTTCTGTGAAATTTTATTATTTTTTCTCAAAGACAGACAAAAGTTCTGTCCTATAGGGGAGAGTGAGGTCGGTTCGGACGCGGGTTGTTTTTTTCAGTCGAAACCATTCGCACGCTCCCTAAAAAATTATCCTTAGGTTGCGACACTTTAGAGATTATGAAAATCTATTCGCTAGAATGATCACAACAAAGGTGAGTAAATAAGAAATAAAATGTTTTCGGGAGTGTTAAAAATTTTTTTGAGGGAGGTTTGTTCGTGAATTTATACGAGAAATGTTAACAGTTAGATATTTATTCTTGAGGGACAGTACTATACTTAAACGGGTTGCAGTTTCATTTCGGCCATAAGCGTCGTTAGGCTTAAACAAGGTTTTATTTGATTTCTGGCGTGATGGGTCCGTACCAATCCCATATGCCAAATCGATACTGTATTTATTTCATTTGTTTCAACATTTGATCTTTCTTAATTTAGATGGTTAGAACTTACAAAAGAAAAAGAGGGCAAGATCCGCCTTCCAGGAAACATATGAAGCGAGCCGTGAATGAAGTTTTGGATGGATTAAGCTTTCGCAAAGCCACAGCACTGTACAAAGTTAAACGTTCCGCTCTACATAAATATGTTGGAAGGACAAGAAATTAATCCCAGCCAACAGCCGGCGGAATTCCAGCTCAAATTATTCCTTCATCTGAGCCTGTAAATGGAAATCAGATGAAGGAACACAAAAAGAATTCCCGTGCCATTTCGCGAGACCCACAATAGAGAAGTTTTTTAACAAACAAGAAAACAGTGCATTAGCCGAATATCTGATTGGAAAAGCATGGACTTACACGACTGGAATTTCGAAAATTTGGATTCATGTATGCTAAAGCGAAGTCCATTCCATATCCAAACTCGTGATTTTTTATAATGTGATAATGTTAGACAATTTGTGATAACATTTCCGTGCTCTTTTGGTAATAAAGTTACCTTGTATTTCATTAATATGGCGAAAAATCAGTTTGTCCGAAACAGTGGGTTATAAATATATAGATTATCGTGTGACTACTGGAAAATCACATGTATAGAGTACAAAATACGATATACGCATTCACTATTTGGTTCATGATTAACCCACAGGGAGAAAAAATTTGATTTTCGTCCGAACCAACCCCACTCTCCCCTAAATATAGATAACTGCACAACTTGGTCACGAAAATTTTATTTTGATTAAAAAAAATTAACATACAATTTTCAGGGATAGCTTAGTATGCATTTTGTGGTGTTTCAAATTTAAAAAAAATGTTTGGCTATTGCCAATTCAAAATGCCATGTTCAAAACGACTTGGCCACTATAGCAGAATATGTAGGGATAAAAGCTATTTCGAAGCATGCGATTAGATTTAACTGTTATTAGTAAAAACGGGGGTTAAATCCCGTTTTATAAACGGGGTTGAAAAACGAAAAATAAATTTAATAATGAAATAAATTTGAACTGCGCCTATTTCCAAATGCTATTCCTATGTTAAGCGAACCCCCGAGTTAGGAGCGCTGTTTCAAGGTCACTACCACAGAGAAATCTGTGGTCACTACCATCGAAATGCTGAGCTGTCCTTCAAGAAGGAATATAAATAAAAATAAACGAAACTTCATCAAATGCTTTTTTTTGTGAAACAGGCCTATTTTTGATTTAACCCTTATCCCCCACGCCATTTTAATGTATAGAAAAATTAATGATAAACATGTAAAAAAAAAAATTGAAAAAATTTGACTGTGTCTATTTTTAGGAGTATTTTCCTGTCACAGTAAGATTTTTTTATGTATATAGCATGTTAATTTTTTTATGTTATCATATCTGTAATAGTCACATGGACAACCAGTGGGGTCACAAATGACCGCATTCTTAAGCACTTTTAATTTTTAGCCTATGAAATTTTATTTTCAGTTTTTCTGTTTCAGCTTTACTTTTAGAAGTTTTACTGTTTCAGTTCTACTTTTTCTTCTAAAGTGTTACTATAGATTTCTCATGTATTACATCAGCAAAAGATATCGGTAAGATGGCAAGCTCATCTAAACATGTACTTTATCTTCTTAAAGATATTTTCTGATAAATATGAAATCAGTCTTACGTAAATGCACAGTGCGCTGCTGATAGGATATATCTTGGGTGAATGAGTACTGCTCCACAAAGAGTACCTCTAAATCCATGCACTTTCTTTGTTCGTACCTGAAAAAGTAGATCTTAATATTAATTTCATTGAGAAATTAGCTCATTCAAAAAATGATATTTTCAAAGACATGCACTCTATATGAAGGGTATAACAAATAAACTAGGCTGAAAATCGGTTTCTACAAATAAAAATAAGGAGAAAGTTTATACAGGGTGAGGCATTTAATTTAAGACAACTGAATATTTCGGATACTAAGTATTGTACGAAAAATTGTCCAAAATCAAAAGTGAATTATTTCGCGGGGGAAATTCATTAGTTACAAAATTAGCCCCCCCCCCCCTTGTGATTGAAAATCTTAAATAGGAAATGCTATTTTAATGGTATATTCCGATTGTACACAATATTCGAGAAATGTTTTATTCTTGGTGTTTTTTCAATTGATCCAACCGTTTAGGTGGAGGCCCTGAAAGTGTGGAACTTTTAAAGTTTTGAACCCAATTTTATCGAAGAAGACAAAGAGATAGAGAGTGGGTCTTAACAGACATTCCTATAGTACTTTTTAATGGTCTTTAAGAATCCGCAGTCAGAATTTCAAAAATCCAATATTTTTCAATAAACACGCATAGACTTTGTCTCCATAGAACTGCTGCCTCCAAAAGTTTACTTTTGCAATAAAAATTTTGAGTTTTTGAAATTCTGACTTCGGATTCTTAAAGACCATCAAAAAATAGAATAGGAATGTCTGCAGACCCACTCTTTAACTCTGTTTTCATCGATAAAATTGGGTTCAAAACTTTAAAAGTTCCACACTTTCAGGGACTCTATCTCCTAATCGGTTGGATCAACTGAATAAACACCAAGAATAAAACATTTCTCGAATATTGTGTACAATCTGAATATGCCATTAAAAATAGGGGTTCCTATTTAAGATTTCAAATTTATCCCCTCCCCCCCAGCCCCCTTACAAGGGGGGAGGGCAATTTTTTAACTAATGAATTTTCCCCACGAAATAATTCACTTTTGATTTTGGACATTTTTTTGTACAATGCTTAATATCCGAGATATTCAGTTGTCTCAAGATAAAGACATGCCATAAAGTGATCGTTTCTTACGTTATAAGCATCTACATGTTAGTCTTGGAGAAACTAAAGCATGTCTAAAATCTTTTGTTTATTCCACTCCTGTTTATATTATTGAGGATATTCAAACGATAGTGGAAGACATAGAAATCTTCCGATGAAAATAATGGAATATGCAATGTAGAATGTGCTTGTCCGTAATGAACAACATTTTTTGAAATTAAGCACGAATAAAGGTCATGGTATCTTCTCTTTCATGTGTAGAAACGGTTGAAGTCCAATATCTGATATATACAAATTAAGACTTCTCAAATACAACTAGCAGAATTAAGTTGCATACGTAAAATATGATCCTCACAAATACCTTAATAAATAAATACCTATGGAATACATTTCATGATACTGAGAGTTACATTTATTAATAGTCTGTATACCTGGTCTATACGTATACAGGGTTTCCATTAAAGTGTAACAGTGGAATATCAGGAGAAATAAACATCAGATCGAAAAAACAAAAACAAAAAGAAAAAACAACACGCGTTTAATATTTTTCAAAAAACTATCCAAAGATACAAAACTCGATCCCCCATCCCCATCCTCTAAGGAGTCCAAAATCAGAATTTTTAAATTACAAAATTTTTAATACATAAGTAGAGTCTGTGTTTGTGTATTAAAGAAATTCAGATATCATGTTTGGTATCATTGTATAGCTTTTAAAAAAATATTAAACACGCATTTTTTTGTGTTTTTTCCGATCCGATGTATATTTCTCCAGATGTTCCACTGTCACTCTATTTGAATCACCCTGCATAATGAATAGGATACATTTTTATCAGTTTTCACCCTTTAAATGCTTATTAGTTTGAGCCATATAAAGCTTTGTGTTGATTTTGAGATGTCAACATTATTGATGCATTTAAAGATAAAAGTGAAAAAAAAACTAAATTATTTTATCCATTTCAACAAGAAAGCTTTTGAAGGAACAACCTGAATAATGTTGTGATTGCTATTAAAAATTTTGACGAATCTTTGTACGATTTTGTTCTTGCATATGATTTTGTTTGTAGTGTAGCCCAATAAAAATCAAAATTCAACCTAACGAAAATGAAAGTCCATCACCCATATAGAGAGATTGCTTTTAGGCAAGAAGAATCAAATCAAGTACACCTCTTCTCAGTCGAAATCAAGAGTTAAAACTTAAATATTACATTCATTACATGCATTGAATATTACATTTTTTACCGATTTATCCGAAGAATACTCTGTCTCAATAGTAACAGCAGTTTACAAGTTGTTACAAATAAAAAAAAATCATTATACTAATATATTTATATAATCAAGCTGCCGATTAACTGAAAAATGAGAGCTCTGGGGTAAAAACCTAGAAAAAATGTTTTTGAAAATTTCCACTTGCATTTAAACATATTTTAAAGACTGCTCACCATGAATGGAAATTCATGCGGCCGTGTTTCTTCTCCACCAATAATTCTGTCTTCTGCGTCATCTACAAATGAAAAATCTGAAAAGCAGAGCACACGATTAAATACGAAAGTGTTGTGAACCCTGTTGGTATTATTTCATTTGAATTATATACCTGTTAAGAGTATCGTTTCATTTTTGGCCTTTACATCCTCCGTCTTTACTCCTTTTCTTTTTATTGCTCCCTCTGTTTCAAAACAAAGAATAGTAATTCATTAAATGTTCTGAAAAATGCCTTAATTTGTGAGTTGGAGTTATTTCACTCTTGTACCAGCTTCGAGTATTGTTTCATTTCCTGAATTCAAGTCCTCTTCTTTTAATTCCTCTGTTTAATGAAAATAAAGGAATCAATTAAATACAGCAAAAAGTATCTTGAATTATACATTAGTTCTATTATTTTGAATAATGTACCTGCTTCAGATAATGTTTTGTTTTCTGTTTTTACTTCCTCAGAACTATATACAGGACGATTATAAATTTATATTAAGAAATTACAAATGACATTGAAAACTTGATTTAATCTCTTACCATGTGAAATGAGTATTTTGTAATAAGATCAGGATAATGATGATCATTGGAAATATTTTATAATCTAAATGCCAAGACAGGAGAGTGGATGAGATAGAAATATTGGTGCGCTGAAAAAAAAACTCATCATCTTGGTGTGTTTAAGAAAATCGCATTTCAATGTAACCAAAGTTCAGTTTGAAGTATTTTATGAATTTTTATTACTATCAATAAAACCATTGATGCATTCTTCTACTGCAAAAATATAACACTTCTGTTAAATTGTATTTTAAGAAAAATTGATGAATCGAATTTAACTCCTTTTTTTTATTACCATCAGGTGATTTAGGTCTTCCTTTAATTATGCTATAATTAAAGGTATCTATTAAGTCAGTGCTCCTGAGAATTTATCTTTGTAAGTGCGATATTATTCTCTCCAATGATTATACATCATGTAAATTTAGAACGTTTCTTAATGAACATTTCTATCTCTCTGAACATGTCTGAAAATAAAATAATACAATTTAATTTTGAGTTTTTCTTACCGGTCAAAATAAGGTAGTAAAAAAATATCTGATAAACTGACCTCGTATTTCTTTCTCATCATGGAGAAAACTGTGTTGAATATTCAAGTTTGTTTTGGTAAAGCAAGCTTTACTTTTTACTCTGAGACTCTAAGGCCCTCCACACACAAAGCGACTAAAACGAAACAAATTACAACTTAAATCGCCAAGCAGTTGCTAAATAGTTGCCGCGCGTGTATTTCAATTAGCATCCGCAAAGAACGATACTGGTTGGTAACCTGTTTGTAACGCGCTGGTGATCAATCAGCCGCAACTCGACATGAAGAGTCGCTCAGCGATATTTTTTACTAGTTTGTTTTGTAAATAGCTACGCGAAACGACGAAAATGGCAGAATAAACCTTGAATTTAATCTAGAATCCTTGAATTTAGACTAGACAACTCTTGTAGCAACAAAAGCTCTCCATTTTACATGTACCGGTATATTTTTTTCAATTAAGAGGAGATTCCAATACCTCCTTTATTCCTGACGGTTTTTCCTTTTTCTATTTTAATAATAATAAAAGATAATATATTCATCACTTGAATCACTAGACAGTTTTAATACGCTAATAACATCAGCTTTAATCACAGTAATAAAATTGTAATTTAAACACAATGTTATAACAAAGCCGCGATAATCCAGAAGTGACTTCCCAAGTGTCCTGCGGGGAAATGCGAGGACGATGGTCACTGAATTTTATAAACTTTCCAATAGCATCGTGTGCGATTCATAGTTTGTAATTAATTGATGATTTAAGTTCCTAATTAGTTTAGTTTCTTTTTAGCCGCTTTGTGTGCGGAGGGCCTTAAAGTGACGGTCGCGACCCCAAGTAGATAGCAAAAAATTCTTGATGGTGACTAATTTTTCATTTTTTTTTAAATTGTAAGTATAATATTCGTATTCATAAAACATATAAGAAATCCCATGGTACGGGAATCCTATGGAATTTATAAATATGAAAAGGAGTCGACAGGAATTTTTAAGTGCGAAAGGGAGTCATGAGACAAATAAAAATCCACCTCTGTATAGTGTATGCAATGATAATTATTTATAACATGAATTTAGAAAATAAAATGGAGAAAAATTGGAAGATTTTGATACGAGGCACATCCAGAAAGTAAAGATACAAACGTCATGACATGGCCAAAAAAATTTTTTTTATAACACGCCTCTATTGCTATCAAGTACTTTTATCCAAGCTCATTTTTCAATGTAGTTACCACCATTATCCAAGCACTTACTGAGCCTGGGGACAAGCTTTTGTATTCAGGTGTCATAGAAGGTTGCCGCCTGTCTTTTGAACCAAGCGTTGACTTCATACTTCACATCTTTATCATCGAACCGTTTCCCAGCAAGATGCTTCTTCAAGTGAAGAAACGGGGTGAAATCGCTGGCTGCGAGGTCCGGACTGCGAGTATATGGGGGATGATCCAAAACTTCCCACTTGAAGCTTTTCAGCAACTCTGTGGTGACACGTGCCGTATGGGGTCGAGCATTGTCGTGAAGGAGGCAGACTCCATTTGTTAACATCCCCCTCCTTAAACAGCAGCAATTTGTCTGTGTATTTCAGCTGGATACTCATGTTTGGCGTTAAGAAATCGAATAACATCGGATTTCGCATTTAGCGGGATTTTGAATGGGCGCCGCCATATCAGACAACTGTTTCTCAAGCATGACGTCGTGTGGTGCCACCACTGAATTAGTAAAGCAAGCTAACGAATGAAAGTGAAAGTTAACCCTGTGGAAATTATCGTAGCACAATTTACCATCTGGCTATACCCTATATATCTTTATTTTCTGGATGAGCCTCGTATATTCCTTTTCTGTTCATCACGCATGAAGAAACCGTCTTATATTTGATTGGTTGTAGTAATAGATAATTTGCTGAATAAATGTATTTCTTTACCTGTTATTGCTGTTTGTTTTTGTATCAGAATTACCCAATTATAAGAATGTGTCTAATTTGAATCCACAAGAAACATTCCATAATGTTACTGTTCATCTTTCGACTTTGATCAAAATTTATTCAGATGCACTTTATGAATTTACAACAAAAATAATTTAATTCAATGATTCATTCCGAAATTATGTTCTAAAATAGAGTTATCCTACTGTCATATTACTTTTATTTTTGTTATTTTTTACAGGCTTTGAATATTATATTAAGCTTATTGACAATGAAGAATCATTATACGAGGTGCGTTCAAGTTCTAAGGTCTCCTAATTTATTTTTGAAAAACTATTGACCCTAGACAGCTGAAACTCCCGTGATTTGTCCACATAGTCAACGTTTACCCGTAGACATTTTTCATAATGCTGACGCCATGATTGGTAGGCCGCCGCTGTCACGTGGATTTCCGCAGCTTGCGAGTCGATCGAGGAGAAAGATTGACGACGTGAATGACGTCGGTGACGAAAATCGAGTGTCATCCCAAATAGTGCTCGAGATGACACGAGAAGAGCACGAGAGAGAAAGCATGGCGACGAAGGAGAAAGGACGTGCAATGCGACCGAGCCGGGTTGGATTTAATGGAAACTAGAGGCCGGGACGCTTTCCACCCTAGCCGAGCGAAAGAAGACTCCAAAGCCAGGCAGGAGCGTATCTTTACGGAGCCAGGTGAACTCCATTATGAGAGAGGAGTCGGAGATAAAGGTCGGCGAGGTACGCGACCGAGCGAGCAGGCAGTATCTCCAGGAGCTTAGAGCTTATATTTTAGACTTAGATGTATAAAATATCAAAAAAATTTTTTTTTGACTGAAGGTTCACTTTAGGGTTGTCTAGAATATGTTGCCAGTAATGAGAAAAGCTGTGAATACTATTAATTGGATTGAGCTTACCAATATTTTGGAACACATATGCTTTTGAATGCACACACTTTTTTTTCTTCTTTCTTTTTTTCTTTTTTATCTTTTATTTTCGTTTTGTTTTTATTTTGCATTTTTTTTTCTTTTTTCGCTTTACTTTTTTTTTATTATTTTCTTTTGTAAATATTCAGAAAAATTAAAAACGGAAGAATGTATCAACTATCCCTGATCAAATATATACAGGCTGATTCTGAAAAAGTGTATACACATAACTGTAAGCAATGACAGGTGACCAGTGTCACGTGTAGACTTAAGATTAATGCAGTGGAATGCGTGTGAGCATAAAAATCTGGACAGGATAGATTGAATTCGATAAAGATAATTTATTTTATTAAAGGAAAATGCCACCCTCTTAAAGGGGCAGCACGATACACCAGTATCGTTAAATAGATTTAAAGAGTAAACAAAGAATAGATTACTATTGAATGTTAATCTATAACAATCTACAGTTCCATAAAAATAATAATAATGGTAATTATGTAGATAACGGCCTCCACCCGAACATCTGGTGGTAGCGGTTGAAGTCAGGCACGGAAAAGCAGACGATGGTGAAAATGGTCAATGGAAAAATACTGACCATTAGCTTCCTGTAACCGGCCGGGGGGGAACCAACTGCCCCCTGTGACCAAACAGGTTGGGGTATATATCATTAACTTACCCCCGGAGGGGGACGTCGTAGACAGAACGCTGGAGGCGTTCAAGTAACGGAAAACAGTGACCAATGAGCCTTATTGAATGAGGCCCGCAGGGCCGATGTAAGGCGCGGAGCGCCGAGAGTGATTAAAGTTTGCTAAAATTTAAAGCTAGTTAATTTTATCCTTAGATAACCTCTCTAAACAGACGGCTGGTGGTTCGTCACTGGAACTACTTTCAAAGCAAATTCCGTGTCTAAACTGATTGCTGTCGTCATGGTTTCTTAATTGAAAGAACCATGGCTGTCATCAAAGCGAGGCCTGGCTTCAGGCGCTGTCGCTAGATGGCGTTGCGTGTTTGGAAGACGGAAGTCGTCGCCATTAAAGTTAGCGGAGATCGCTTTCGAGAGAGAAAAAGAAAGGCGTTCCCACCATAAATAAAAACTAAATTTTTCGTCCCCCCCCCCCCCCAAAAAAAACCACTAAACTACCCAAGATGTATGTTAAATATCAACGCAAGGTAGGAAAAAACGCAAATTGGGGTGGAAGCAGTTATCTACATAATTACCATAATAATATTGAGACCGCAATCTTGACGGGAACTCCAACTAAATCCATATAACATCAAACAAGGCTGCCTCTCTGCCTTCACATGGATCGCATCGACGCTGATGCGTTTGTCTTCGAGCAGACGTATAAATTAGCATAAACAACTATGTTAATGTTTCGCCAGCATGCTAGTCGTTGGTGGAACTTGCGCGAGCTTTTATTGCGAGAGGAAAAGGAATTAGACTTACCTCGTATAGAGCCGGGTACACGCAGCCGAGGCCTTCTCGGAAATGTGTAGATAAACCCCACGGAGCAATAATGGTTTCCTGACGTGGCTGGCTCTGCTCTCGTAGCAGCTCGCAATCTCTTCGGGCAAAATGTCGGAGAAGGACGTTACCCCTTGAACCGTTACGCAGTAACGTAGTTGCAGGGACACCAAAAGATGCACCTCGATTTGACCAGGAACGTAGCTGATGCTTGCCGTCACTCAGAAGAGCACTTCCAGCTGTTTTGAAGTGAGTAGAAGTCGCTCCTTTTCGTGTTGGCGACGTCTCTCTTGCCTTATCCCGCCGTCAGTTAGGTTCGGGGCTCTCATCCTCCGTGAGCCTATTCCTCTGTGGCGAAATAATGAGAAAAGGAATTATCGCAGTCTTGGCGAGCGGACGCAGTCCCTTCTGTCTGCACTTTGTCACTACTGTCACTTGCGGACGCGAAGCTGGCGAATTGTCCTCTATATTTATTCGGAAACCCTGCCTCACCTGTGTCTTCAGCTGAATTATTAGCTGGAGACGCGGCAGTTCCGAAACACATTCGCTTGGACTTCTTCTCACGTCCATACGCTTTGAAACTCCCGGGTCTAATCCCCTTCTTCTCGCTCGCTTTCGTTCCACCAATGCAACGCCCTCTCGCAGTGCTCCAATCTCGCGACTTCGGCTTTTTACGCCGACCAAATTCGCTAGCAACGAATTGCCTTTGATTCGCGGCAAGAGATGGCACCTCCGTCTGTGTGCCTACCTCAGAAGAGAACGTCGTCTGCTTAGACGATCTCCCTTCTTGCCTCGCTTGCTAGGCTGTGACAACCAGAATGAACATTTTCTTTTAAAATACTTTTCACACCTGTTCTAAATAAATATGGGAGTAATTCTAAAGATATTCACAATATGCTGAACATAACAATTCAATCTGTAATAATAAATTCTTGCGAATAGGCCATGCTAAACTTTTATGTTTTTTTTCATACACTAGTGTAGCAGTGAATGGAGCAGTTTGACAGAATGAACTTGGGGAATGGAGTGAGTGGGCTAATTTGATATAACTTATAAACTCTTCACTTAGTGAAATTTTCCTCCTAATTTTTACTATCAGGAAGTATACGTGTGCAATTTGTATATAGATATGCGTAGAAATAAATCTAATTTTATTTGTAAAATGATAATTATTGATAAATAAAAGTATCTCGGTTTTATTTTCAAATAAATTGAAAATTATCTTGGCTTTTGTTTCACGCAAGACTTCAACTTTTTTTTTAAATTATTTTGAAAACTTTCTAAAATTAATTTATCAGCTATTTTCAAGCTCTGCAATTTAGCCAGATTAGCCAGACCCCCCCCCCCCCCCAGCTTTTTCGTGCAGATTTGATAGTGTATTATTTGTTGAATGTTTAGCTATGACAATAAAACTTTTACAGGAAATTTATATACTGTCATCAGAATAGTTTGCACAATAATACGATATAATATTTCATAATAACCTTATTATTACACTTAAAATAATTAGTGTATTTGTATAATAATAAGTGTAAAATGATGGTAGAAATACTACAGCTATGCTTCAAGCTAATGAAATTATTAGAGGCGACATGCTACAAACTCGGAATCCCTGGTAAGAATCCAGATGGCGGATTTTTTCCCTATTCTTTTTCTTCTGTTTATAAGTGCTGAGATTGTTGCATATTGAGGAAAATTTGAAATCAGTCAACTGTCCCATACGAACTTACATTTTTGCCTTCTATCACTAATATTTATTTTTTTAGACATGTGTGACAGCAGATGTTTGCGGAAACCTGAGACATCGAACTTATTCGAATAATTTTTCAATTTCATTGGAATATAGGTGAATGTCTCCTGAAGATAAACGTTCCCTTTGAAAGAATAAAGGGACGTCCATCTGATGAAGAGCTGCCAGTTAGTAAAAAGCATAAAACACTCCTAAGCAGAGTTATAAAGGATATAAGATTGGATCAAATTGCACATTTCTCTGTACTCACAAAAACATCTCAGCAATGCAAGTTGGCAGGCTGTAATGGTCAAACAAAGTTGGCCTGTGAAAAATGTAAGATAGCTCTGTGTTTAGTACAGGAGCACAATTGCTTTAGATATTTTCACACAAAGTGAATTGATAGATAGTTGGCCTTTTTATTATATATATTTAAGTTATAATTACGGTATTTTATGTTAATTGTATTTACATAAATATTAAAAAAAAAAGTGAAATAATACAACCATTGAATCGCGGTGTCGATTTTTTCATACATTTTTATATTTATATTAATATTTTTCAAAAAATTATAATAAATACATAGAAATATTTCTATTAATAAAAGAAGTTATATGAATGCAAAAAAAAAAAAATGTTGTTGTTTTTTTTTAATAAAAAAATAGTGACTCAAGGGGTTAATATCAGTGGTTTATTGTATTGCTAGGAAGCCAAACATCATTTACTTAAGGGAAAACGAATCTGGAATAGACTGTACATACAGGGTGAATACAAAAGTCTGAACCCCTCTTTTATTTTGTGAACCAAAGCAGATATGTCAATTTTGATAAATCCAATGAATAGGAAATTGTGGGTGGCCTATCCCATGGTGCACTTTTCATCATCCCAAATATGCAAATTAGGACATATTCAAAATTTATCTCAAAAACCGTAAGGGATAGAGAAAAAACCCAATGCCAAACTTGTTCAGCATAAAAAACAAACAAAACAAAAAAAATCATCCAAATCGGACCAACCAATCACCCACAATCACGTGGTGAGCTGTTTGTAGCTTACTAAGAGTCACACTGCACAAGGAAAACTGGATGGTGATATTTCCACCATGTAAAGCATGCAAATCAAAAAATTAACATAAATTACCATACTCACATTCACTTTCATGCGGAAAAGCAACTAAAAGGCATGTTTCAGCACACAGAAGACAACAATTCCAGGATGGTAAGCTACACTGTTCCGGAAATGGTCAACATGCTGAACGTGATTGTGGGTGATTGGTTGGTCCGATTTGGATGATTTTTTTTTTTGTTTTGTTTGGGTTTTTTATGCTAAACAAGTTTGCAACTGGGTTTTTTCTCTATCCCTTACGGTTTTTGAGATAAATTTTGAATGTGTCCTAATTTGCATATTTGGGATGATGAAAAGTGCACCATGGGATAGGCCACCCACAACTTCCTATTCATTGGATTCATCAAAATTGACATATCTGCATCGGTTAAAAAAATAAAAGGAGGGTTCAAACTTTTGTATTCACCCTGTATAATCGTGATGCTATTAATAAAGAAACAGCCCTCGTAACCTCTTTTATATTTGCATCGCTGACTTGTGGAATCATTGCTCAGAAATAAATGAAAGCTGGGCAGTTTCAAAAAAATTAAATGATTGCTTCATTGCATTCGTATCATTGGCATACTTAAAATGAATTTATCACTGCTGGATTCAGAAAAAGACTGCAAGATTCAAGTATTGCTACTGAAATTTTTATTTTAGTTATTCTTTTTTTATTCTTTATTTTCATCTTACATTATATAACAAGAAATTTTTTTAACATAATAAAGATAATTTTAATTAGGAACCAAAAACTTATGTGCCCTTGTTTATTTTGATAAAAATATTAACTGCAGCGACTATTATTAAATTACTATCAGTATTAAATTATAAACTAAAATTTCAACAAAATAACTTAAATTTTACATAGTGCAAATTTCGACATTAGATGGTAATATAGAACGAAGCCAGCTAAAATGACTAGGAATAAAGGTAAATGAGGACATTATGACTCGAGAACCCAACCACTGAAGAGCAGATGTAAGGCCAAGCACCAAAGGTTTTTCGTCTCTATAAATGAGAAGTGGTCCACCTGAATCGCCCTGAAAAATTTGCTTTTACAATAAACAGGTGGCAGATCAAAAATAAAGCTTTTATATACTTACAAGACAAACTCCTCGCATCCCCTGAGAATCACCAGCACAAACCATCATCCCGCGGTGCCACCATCTATCCCCGATCGTTCGTATACACTGATTTTCGGGAGCTAGACGCAGTTGCACTTTTCTTAAAATATTCGCATTCACTAATAAGATTTAACAATTATTGGGTCCAAAACATCTTGTTGGTAAAACATATGCGAGGGTGAATCGAAAAGTAAGTTACACTCAGCACCATCTGTGGTCGATGAGTGCCAACATCATATGTCGTTTATAAGGATGTTGACTGTATGTCTATAATTGCAACGTGGCATGATCCCATGTGTTCACGCGGTTACTACGTACGCAAGGATATTGTTGCCATGGTGCAGCAATGGTTTGTACACTCCAAGTTGGGGATTCGCGCAACAATCCGTAATATATGGACGAAAGGCTTATATTGCACTGAAATCCATAAGGAAATTTGCATTGTATACGGGGATAATGTGATTTCTCTTGCAATTGTAGAGTCGTGCCAGCAGTTCGAAAATGGGCGCCCAGATTTGACCGATGAATACCGCGCAGGAAGACCATCCACGTCCAACACTAACGAGCACATTGCCAACGTTAATGAGATGATTCTGGACTATCAGAATTAAAGAAATCGCCAGAACACTTAACGTTTCTTATGGGAGTGTGCTTAGCGTTTCTCTGACATGGTTAATTTCACGTTCAGACAAGTGTTTACAATTCTTGGGTGATTATGTATAAAATTGAAACAAATGGTACACGTTTCCTTAGAATGTGTGTATGGGATCTTAACTTAAATCTGTATTTACTGTTTCAAAGTGTAACTTACTTTTTTTATTAACCCTCTTAAATAAAAACAAATTATAATATTATTGAATTTTAAAAATATTTTATTAATTATTTACCCTTTGGCTTAAATTGGACACATCCCCAACCGATTGCGGTTGCTTCCAGTCCAACTTGGTAAATGTTCGTCTGAGCTATGCAGACAGTTTGAATTTCGTTCCTGAGAATTGCGTTCCTCTCCAATTCACATAACAAGATGTCATTATGCCGATTACTTGCATTATAACCAGGAGTCCAGCACTGCTTACGAATAAGTACAGGGTGTCTATAAATAAATGACCCTATTGCAAAGCTGCCTACAGACGGAACCAGTCATCAGAAAAGTGTAAAAATTTCTGGAGGATGTAAAGAGGGGATGGAATTTGTTTCAGCGAAAAAAAATTAGTTACGAATTTCGTCACAAGAGGGAGTTTTAATAACTAATTACACATTTAGTCATATGTGCACAATAGTTTAACAAGTTCAACTTGTGTAAAACACAACAAATTACAACATAACATATTCCACATGATGGCCATCATTTTCAGATACCAACTAAATCGCAAGATGACATGTTTGTTCCACAGCTAATCTAAGTGTGTGCAGCAAAATGTTGCGCACATGGTGTGAAATGCTGTCTTTCCAGATGTTTCGAATGTCCTCAAAGCTAAAAGTTGCAGGGAGTGAGGTCTGGGAATCGGGCAGGCCACACAAGACGGAAGTGACGGCTGATGACAGGTCCTTCTGTAAAATCGTCATCTAAGAACACCCTTAACACAGTACATGCAAGGCACTGAAGGGCTTGCAGAGCGGAACAATTTCATTCGGTAACAGCGAAGTATATTCCTGCCCGGTGATAGAGTATGTCACTAGACCTCTAGAACTTAACTCCTCGAAGAAGTACAGGCCGAAAAGAAATGATGCCCTAAATCCACACCATACCATGGGTGAATACTATGGGTGAATACCATACCATACCATTCACGTTTGGGGAATGCAATAGGACCTCTAAGAAAACGTGAGGATTTTTGGTCCCCAAATGTGTATTCACTGCGCCGTCCAAGTGAAAATGTACTTCATCTTCCAGAGGATATTCTACGGCCATTCTGCATCGACTTCAACGCGAGCAAGAAACTGAAGTAAGAGCTGGAGTCGATCGTCACAATCAATGTTGAAGCCCCTATTGCACAACTAAAATTTTGTATGGATAATATCGGAGGATATTCCGCATGATCTTATGGACAGTTGAACGTGGCCTATCCAAAGCCTGTGCTAGACGCCGGAATCTGTTGCTAACAAGAGAATTTGCAGCTCTTTCCTTGTCCACAAGAAGCGAAACCTCCTCTAATGCGTCTGCAGACACGGGTTTTCTTCCTCTGCCAGGCGAACTGACAATGACTCTGTTTTTTCAAATCTCGTTATCATTGTCCGAAGATTCTTCACATTCATGGGACCTTTTCGCATCCTCTTCAAAGTCCGAAAGTTCCGTAGAGAAGCTACTGCGGAATTACTGTTTTGGTAAAACAATTTCACTAACCACGCGCGATCTCATAAACTTAACGTCATTGTGAGCGGCGTAAATATTGAACACAGGATCTACAGTATGTAACAACCACTGCGTGACGGCACATAAATTTACAGGTATATAATGTAAATCGCCCTCTGGTGGCAAAATTTGAAACTATTTCTTTTTCCGCTGTAACAAATTCCCATCCTTTCATTACATCCTCCACAATATTTCATTTCTTTCTGATGACTGATTTTAGCTTAGCAATAGAGTCCTTTAATTATGGACACCCTGTATTACATTAATAATTCAATAATGTGAATAAGGCAAAATATGAAGAGTTTTTTCTATATAAGAATGGGCCAACAGCCTAGACCAACATAAACGCTGTGGATCAAATAAATGGATTAAGTCAAGAATGACAAACATACGTAAAAAATAACAACACCATTGTGTTTGTGAGGAAATTTCACATGCATTTCATATACGAGGTACTACCCAAAATTTATCGAAATATACCTGCATAAAATACGGGACATACCCGATCTTTTAATTTCCCAGGTTGGAGCACGTTTAACACCTGCTGCGATTCCGCATGGATCACTTCCAAGGAGTCCAATTGCCGCCTTTTTAACACCAATTTCAATTTTTTGAATCTGTAGAAATCACAGGGTGCCAGGGGACAAATGTCATGTTGTTTTACTAGAACTCCCTAACAGCGAGCGATGTGTGCGCCGGAGTATTGTCGTGATGGAGCAGCCAGTCTTTCTTCTTCTACATCTCTTGCCTTTTGCGCCTCATATCACGTATGACAATCCAAGGTGATCATAAACTTCGTGGATGGTCTGGCTTCGGTCCTCTCGGATCACGTCACGCATTTTCGTGATCATTTCCAGAGTTCTGCTTGTTGACGGACGACCAGAATGCTTGTCAACCACAGACTACCGGCCATCTTTTAAACGCTTAAACCAGTCTAATGTTTGTGTTTGGCTTAAGTTTCTTCAGCTTTAATATCAAGAATCGCAACACGACCAACACAAAGAGTAACAAAAACAGCTCAGGATGACATAGGATGACACTGCTTGGCAAAATTACAGCTGACGCATACTCCGAACGCCATCTGTCGGCAAAATTTCGTAAGAACAGGATGAGCTCCCCACTATACTTCCCCAGCAAGTTTGATTTTGCAGCGATATCTAAATATTTGCGTGAAAACTAGCATCTGTCGTCTGCTTGCGGAGTAGGGAAGGCACTGTCCGAAACTAATGATTATTTTTGACATATAACTAAAAGACCAGAAACAGCTGCGATTTCATTGAAACTTGTAATATAATTTAGAACATGATTTAAAGAAGAACCTGCACAAAGAAAATTGTTGAAAGAACCTGATTAACTTAGGTAATTTTTTGTAATATCATTAACACATATCATCTTCACAATAATTTAGCAATAGTAATTTTTTAAAAAAGATCTGTCATCATCAAACATTATTTTCTGACGACGCTCCCGTTTATGGATGCAGAGGGCGCCATAGATCCCAATGACGTAAAGCTCCATCTAATAACGATGGTTTTGGTATAGTTCACGCAAGAATCCAGAGGGCGTCACGGGAAAAAAAACTCACGCTTGATCCATAGGAGTCGTTCATCCTGTTTCTTTCGTCCATGGTTCGTTCAGAATAAAACAATTTCTGAGGGTAGCACCTCGTATCACATAACTTGCAACCCACTTGAAAATTTGGCCTTCTTCCAAGATGACCAAAAGTTTACCCCCAAATTATTAGCTGCATCCGTAGCGTTTATGTTTTATTTACGTCCAAACTTTTGGCCCATCCATGCTGTTTTACCTGTCTTATATTAATAACAGTTTGAAATTTGGATTTATAAATTCTATCGTGGAAACCTAAGATTGCAATGTGAGAGGTTATTTCTGGCGCATTAGGACTGAAATGAGAAAATTCAGATCTCTCTGATAAACGGATATTTTTGAACGGTCTTTAGAAACTTTTAGGATATGTTCCAGGGACCAAAACAAGCAGAAAATGTCACATTGAACACTGGGTCGAAAACGCTTCTTTCTAGTGTTATCAGTTTGAAGGTGTTCTATAGTTGAAGAAGAGCTACAATAATTCAAAAATCCGGAGGCCATTTAGAGCCTTGCTAATGCATTTACCTTATTATACCTTTATTACAGCATTTGTCATTGACAGCAAGTGTATTGTCTTGTTTTACTGTAGAAATAAATCATACAGTTTGCAACTCCGATACGCTTTAATTACTTCTACTGCCAGATACCTTCAAACCCTTACTATCGAATTACTCTAGTAAGAGCTCTTTTGATCCTATGTTCATAAGACATTTTCGGCATATTTTGCTCCCTGGAACATATCCTGAAAATTATACAGACAATTCAGAAACATCCTTATTAATTATATTATACAGCTACAATACTATTATTAGACTCTTGTAATAAAATATCACTTAATTCTTCAATCGATTTTCTGATTCACTATTATTCACTATTTATACATGGTGAGACTGAAACTCTGTCAAAAACTTTTAGGAGAGGTAGTATGGATGATTCTAAGCAAAAAAGTTCATATGAACATGGGTCCGAATTTGAACAATAACTGAGATATGAACAGAAATAAAAATGCCGCCACTAAGATCAACAAATTAATTTTGGGCAAATAATAAGTTACATAAAACCGTGACAATTTGATTGTCTTGAAGACACCTTGTGACAGCTTGGCTGTCCGCGTGCCTGCGATAGCCCAGTTGGTAGAGGCGTCGACCATGACAGTCGAGGTTCCTGGTTCGAATCCAAGTCGCAGAATCTTTCCTCCCATTTTTCAATCGAAAAATGTTTTATAACAGGGTTTCAGACTCACCCTATATAATCCCTATTTATATTCTATAACATTTTTACAATCTAGAAAACTTCTTAATATTTAGAACCTGCATGTTATAAACAAAAAAACTAACGATAAATTTCGAGGTCGAACAGAACAAGTGGCTGATGGACAACTGAGCGACAGAAACTTTGCGACTCTCTGTCGACAAACATAATGAATTTCAATGTCTAAAACATTAAAGCTCGTACAGAGTGGAAATTTATTTAATGTTTACATCGGGTCAATATATTAATGAATACATGTCAAAAGTTATTACAATTTATATATTTGTTCATGTTCAATATTATTTACGCAATATAACCAAGCGTGAAGAAATATTAAAGATTATTTATTTCATTCCAGATTATTTATTCTTATATTATATTTTCGTTTATCTACTTTTGTTCATTGGCGTGCTATAAATGGAATTAGTTTTAATTCTAATCCAAGACATCAAATGTATTAACAAATACACTGGAACATGCTTCGATTCTGATCGCTAGACTACATTTAACGATACTAAACCAGATCTAATACTAATTCTGGGCACATAGGCACCAAAAAGCAATGATTATCTGGGACAGGTTAAATATCATCTTAATAGAATGACACCAAAATGGCATTCAGCTTACGTTTTAAGTGTGCCGTAAATTTTTCTTTTCTTAACTGAAATAACTTTTCTGGTTAGATTGAAATAATTTCATTGCAAATGTATCTAAAGAAACTTTAGTTTAATGTCAAATTTTAACAACAGTTATGATTCATCCCAAGTAAAAAATACATGTATTGTCAACTGCCATGTGAATATTACACTATAAGTTCAGAGATTCTTAAATTGAGCATGATACTAAGCACCAATGTGAAATTAAATTGCCTTAAAAAATTTGATCTGATAAATATAAGACAATTAGTTGTTGGCCTCGCTTCGCTCGGCTGCTACGCTTGCCGTACGTGTGTCTTGTTTAATCAAATGAGAAAAAAAAAATCAGTTTATTTTAAACAACATAATGTATTACAAAACATCACTATAAATCATATTTTAAAACCAGTTTGTGTTATTATTTAACTTCTTGAGGTTGTTTTGTTTACCTACAACTGTAAATATCCCGGGCAACGCCAGTTGCCTCTTTTAGTTATTATATAAAACAAAAAAGTACAATATTAGAGATGCAAAGTTTTTAAATTTCCTCTGTAAATAAAAACAGTTTAATTTAAGATTATCAATTCATATTATAATTGTATGAAATTCCTCGTAAAAATATTCTATAATATTTTCTTTATTGAAAATAGAACATACTGGAATGAAATAAAATATCTCTTGAAATTTCTTCAAGCTTGGATATGCAGCTCTTGGATATAGATAATATTGAACACGAACATAAAATATAAATTTTTAAAGTAAGTAAAGAATGATCAAAGAGGATTTTTCTCACGCCAAACCGCAGATGTTTAAATAATTGATGAAAAATAGGAAAGAAAACTCTATAGCCTGGGTTAGAACGAGGAATCTTCTGCCTACGGTGCAGACGCGCCAACCAATTGTGCCACTGTGGACATAGAAGCATTAACCTTATATATATGTCCTTAGGGCTGCTTGGAGAAGTACACGGTTCGCAGACTGGGACTATCGTTCTTACTGGCAAAATATTCGTCCTGAAAGTATGTAATGAATGATCTTAGAGGATTTTCCTCACGCCAAACTTCAGATATTTACATAACTGATGAAAAATAGGAAAGAAAATTCCACAGCCTGGGATAAAAACAGGAACCTTCTGCTCACCGTGCAGACGCGCCAACCGATTGCGCCACTGTGGACATGGAAGCATTCACGCTATCTACAGGTCCTTAGAGCTGATTGGAGTAGTACCCAGTTCGCAGACTGGGAATATCTTTCCTACTGGCGTAATATTCGTCTGAAAGTAAATAAAGAATGGACTAAGAGGATTTTTCCCACGCCAAACATCAGATGTTTAAATAATTGATGAAAAATAGGAAAGAAAACTCCACAGCCTGAGTTAGAACCAAGAACTTTCTGCTCATCGTGCGGACGCGCCACCCAATTGCGCCAATGTGGACATAGAAGCATTAATGGTATATAAATGTCCTTAGGTCTGCGAACTGGGTAATTCTCCAAGCAGCCCTAAGGATATGTATACAGCGTTAATGTTTCAATGTCCACAGTGGCGCAATCGGTTGGCGCGTTTGCACGGTGAGCAGAAGGTTCCTTTTTTATCCCAGGCTGTGGAATTTTCTTTCCTATTTTTCATCAATTATGTAAACATCTGAAGTTTGGCGTGAGAAAAATCCTCTAAGATCATTCATTACTTACTTTCAGGACGAATATTTTGCCAGTAAGAACGATAGTCCCAGTCTGCGAACCGGGTACTTCTCCAAGCAGCCCTAAGGACATATATATATATAAGGTTAATGCTTCTATGTCCACAGTGGCACAATTGGTTGGCGCGTCTGCACCGTAGGCAGAAGGTTCCTCGTTCTAACCCAGGCTATAGAGTTTTCTTTCCTATTTTTCATCAATTATTTAAACATCTGCGGTTTGGCGTGAGAAAAATCCTCTTAGATCATTCTTTACTTACTTTAAAAATTTAAATTTTATGTTCGTGTTCAATATTATCTATATCCAAGAGCTGCATATCCAAGCTTGAAGAAATTTCAAGAGATATTTTATTTCATTCCAGTATGTTCTATTTTCAATAAAGAAAATATTATAAAATATTTTTACGAGGAATTTCATACAATTATAATATGAATTGATAATCTTAAATTAAACTGTTTTATTTACAGAGGAAATTTAAAAACTTTCCATCTCTAATATTGTACTTTTTGGTTTTATATTATAACTAGAAGAGGCAACTGGCGTTGCCAGGGATATTTACATTTGTAGATAAACAAAACAAACTCAAGAAGTTAAATAACAACACAAACTGGTTTTAAAATATGATTTATAGTGATTTTTTTTTTCTTTAAAATAAATTTTTTTTTTTTTTTTTTTTTCTCATTTGATTAAACAAGGCACACGTACGGCAAGCGTAACAGCCGAACGAAGCGAGGCCAACAACTAATTGTCTTATATTTATCAGACCAAATTTGTTAAGGCAATTTAATTTCACATTGGTGCTTAGTATCATGCTCAATTTAAGAATCTCTGAACTTATAGTGTAATATTCACATGGCAGTTGACAATACATGTATTTTTTACTTGGGATGAATCATAACTGTTGTTAAAATTTGACATTAAACTAAAGTTTCTATAGATACATTTGCAATGAAATTATTTCAATCTAGCCAGAAAAGTTATTTCAGTTAAGAAAAGAAAAATTTACGGCACACTTAAAACGTAAGCTGAATGCCATTTTGGTATCATTCTATTAAGATGATATTTAACCTGTCCCAGATAATCATTGCTTTTTGGTGCCTATGTGCCCAGAATTAGTATTAGATCTGGTTTAGTATCGTTAAATGTAGTCTAGCGATCAGAATCGAAGCATGTTCCAGTGTATTTGTTAATACATTTGATGTCTTGGATTAGAATTAAAACTAATTCCAGTTATAGCACGCCAATACTACTGAAGTATAATACAATGAACAAAAGTAGATAAACGAAAATATAACATCAGAATAAATAATCTGGAATGAAATAAATAATCTTTAATATTTCTTCATGCTTGGTTATATTGCGTAAATAATATTGAACATGTACAAAAATATAAATTGTAATAACTTTTGACATGTATTCATTAATATATTGATCCGATTTAAATATTAAAAAAAATCCACTCTGTACGAGCTTCAAAGTTTGTCGATAGGGTGTCATCAAGTTTCTGTCGCCAGGTGACCATCGCCCAGTTAGCCGGTGCCCGGTTGTCCATCGGCCAATTGTCCATCGGCCAGTTATCTGTTGCCCAGTTGTCGCATACACACAGAAACAGCAATAACTCACAAAGATTTGCGCCTGCGATTACGAAATTTGGCAGAGCAGCAACAGAAAGGTTCACTAAGAGACATCTAGCGGTAGAACTTCGTATTGTTATCGGTTTGGGCGTAATAATCAAATTTTCGGATATTTTGGGTAATATCTCGTAATGATGAAACTGCCAAATTAGTCTTTCCACCCACGACATAATCTGCCCATGCCATCGGTAAACCTTCTTCTTGTGGGCGCTTAGAGTTTCTTTTCTGATTTCATGCCATCTGGCCCATCCAAGTAATTTTTTTTTTCATCGCTGAAGATAATCATTCTGTACCAGTTGATCGAATCCTCAGTGAAATGAAATCGTACTTGCTTATGTTGTTCTCTTAAGAATGTCACCCTATTGAATTTAGCAATTTCCCTCATATTTGATAAATGCATAGTTTTCCTGATAATTCAAATTGATGCATCTAATTGTAGTGTTACTTCAATTTCTTTTAGCATTCTTTGATAGAACAGTATCAAAATCTATGATGGCATATAAAGAATCTGAGAAAACTTCATTAGAATAGCATAAGCTGGATCATATTTTCCACTGATTTAAAATACATTGAGAAAGCTTGTGTCTCGGTATAAGAAAACAACCGCTGCGAAAATAACTGCACAGCTCTATCTTCTCCGATGATCCAAAACCTGTGGCAATAAAAACACTGGTGACAGTGATTAAAGGTACTGGCCCATTGAAGAGGCTTCTGGTTGGCAATCGATTCACAACTGATGCCTTGTTTATAACAGTACGGACAACAAGTGGATTAATCTTTATAATAGCCATAATATACTTTATATACGAGGGGCGTTCAAATTTGACCTTGACTTTATTTTTTGTAAATTTCATTGTTGTATAAATCTAAACATTCTTTATTGGGATGGCAACTATCGCCTGTTATGCAAATGCAGAACCACTCGTCCGGTTGCCATGACAACCGATTGTTTGTTTTAACAGAATGGCGGACAGCGATGTGTCGACCAATAATCATCAAGTTTCTCCCCAACGAAGGTGTGAATGCATCTGAATTTCATCAGGGGCTTCATAGTCAGTTCACAGAGTCGTGTTCGTCTTGATCATCCCTCTTTGTTTGGTGGCAAAAGTTTGAAAGAGGGCGAGAATCCACCGGCAATGAACGTCATAAGAAAAGGCCAGCAATTGCTGTCAATGAACAAACGACCTGATAAGTGACAATAGGCGGATTCATGTCCGAAAACTGGCTTCAAAACTGAACATTAGCACTGGCAGTGCGGAGACCATCAACTACGATAAGCTGAAATTCATCAAGATCTGTGCCAGATTGGTCCCTAAGCAATTCTCCGATGATCACAAAATCACTCGGCTGGAAATATGTTCCATGCTGCTGGAGCCATATGGAGTGGCGACAATCTGACTCACCACGACCCAAGAAATTCAAGATGACATCGTCGGCAACGAAAGTGATGACAACTGTATTCTGGGAGATTATGGGTATCATTCATGTCGATTTTCTGGAAGAACATCGAACCGTAAAATGCTCCCTAATACAGAGACATTTTGAGGACGTCCCTAAAGCCGCCACCAAGGAAAAAGCGGCCAGGACTCCATACCAAAGGTGTTTGTTATCTGCAACACACTACCAGACTAAACGCAGTCAAACTGACTATGGAGACACTGACGGAACTCAAATGTGACATCTCACCACATACTCTATTCAGCCCGGATCTCTCCCCTTGCGACTATCACCTTTTTGGATCATTGAAAGAGTTCTTAGGAGGGCAGAGGTTCGGTTCCAATGAGGAAGTGAAAAAAGCTGTCCTGATGTGGGTTTCGACATCAACGTGAAAATTTCTACAGAGCCGGTATCCAGATCCTACCAGAATGCTGGAAAAATGTAAGAGAAGCAAGGAGAGTTATTTGAGAAATAACTGATGTGTGTATGTGTGTGTGTGTTTCTGTAATTTCCTGATTTCATAAAAGATAAAGTAGAAGTCAAATTTGAACGCCCCTCGTATATCTATACTAGTTGAATATACAAGGTTTGTCAATTAAATAACGAGACTGGTGTCTGTAATGGGATTTATTGCAAACAAAGTTACAACTAACTTTTATCCCCTTCAACATACTCCCCTTCCTTATCTATACACCGCTGCATACGTGCCTTCCATTGTTCAAAGCAATGCTGTAGGTAATCCAATATCACCTTCTTCAACAATTCTGCCGTTTTGGCTTTTATCTGTTCAACAGACTTTTTGCTTTTACCTTTTCAAAGTTTTCACTTTTGGGAACAGATGAAAGTCGCAGCGAGCCAGATCTGATAAATGCGGAGGATGTTCGAGCACAGGAATGCGAGCGTCCGTTAAAAACTGTTTCACAGATAGGACACTGTTGGCTAGAGCGTTGTCCTGATGCAGAATCCATGGGTCGTTCATCCACAAATCCGGTCTTTATTTTCTTACTCTTTCCCGCAGCTTGATTGGGACTTCTTTGTAATATTTGTGATTAACGGGATTTCTGATGATCGTGGCGCTACTACAAAACAACGTCCTCTACAACCGGTGCTCAAAAGGAAACAAAAGCAGACAGAGAGACGAAACGAACGGTGGCTGCTCTTGATGGTTTAAGGTCAACTGCATTCCAATACCAACCTATCCCCATGTGGCTGCGCGATAGGAGGTGCGAAGACTCGTTACATAATTGCCAAATCTCGTATTTTTGCAATGAGTGGTCTTGTTACTGTACTTACAGGAGCAATCCACGTGTATTTTTGTTTAATCTCTAATGCGTATACTCAGATAAATATGAATCAATCTTACTCGGATCCACAATGTGCTGCAGACAGGATATATTTCGTATGAATGAGAACCGCCCCGCAAAAAGTAATTTTATATTCAAAGTGTCTTTCAGTTCGGACCTGAAAAAAGTAGATTTTCCATGTTAATTTCCGAAATAAATATACACTTGATGCGGCCAAAAATTAAAGACAACTTCTTATAAAGAATTGGCCCACCCTTAGCTCTGATTACAGCCGATATTCTTCTTGCCATGGACTCAACAAGAAGCCGATACCGTTTGCTGAGGAATGTTGGCCCATGCTGACATAATGTCAGCTCGAAATTGGGTCAGACTAAAATGTGACGTTTCCAAGCTTTGAAGTGATCTTTCGAATTCGTCCCACAAATTCTCAATAAGATTGAGGTCAGAGGACTGAGCTGGCCATGGAAGCAGACTAAACTCTCATTGATGTTCCTCAAACCAATTTGTGACCGATCGAGCAAGGTGGCAAGATGCATTGTCCTGCCGAATGTGACCATCTCCAGAAAGGGATTTTCATAGCCATAGATGAGTGTACTGCAGGAAAATTGACAACACAACAAATCAATCGCCACCAGCCTGAAGAGGTGGCTCTCTCACGGCAATTCTGAGAGCTAATAAGTTGAAGTCTTTTGTAACATCCCCAGAAAATAGAACTGTCCGTATTAATTTGAAATACCTGGAATTGCATATTTGCATATTATTGCATTCCTATTTTCTTTTCAATTTGTTTAAATCAGGAAAACTGCCAGCATTTCAATTAAGATATCATTCAGATTATGTTATTACAAGAACAGATAAATTTTAAATTTTAGAAAATTGAAAATTTAAAGTGTCCGCATTCATTTGAAACAGAACTGATATGTTGTTGCTTTTTAACTGAAAGTTTGATGAAGGTTCATCCTGTTTTCCTGGTAAAACGGTTAAATTTTTACTGCGAAATTATTCTTTAATGAACTATGCAAAATTATCATTTTTATCCGGTAGACGGTTTTGAAATTACATTTCCGTTATTGGGCTGGCAAAAAAGTTCATTCGAATGTTTGGATTGTAACAATACACACTTAACACTTATACTCATCAAAAATGGCACACTCCTCCAATCAGGTTCCCTGTCCGTAATGAAACACATCTCGCGGTTTCCATTCTCGGAATGCAGGTGCACAGCACTCCTTGATATGACACAATCACTCAGGGGTGGGGACCACTCAGGAAGGTGCAGGCTCCATACTGATCTGGGTTGTTTTTCTCTTGGCATGCAATGGTCCATTGGTGCATCTGACATCCACTCTGCGTGCTATTTCCTACGTCAATCTGTATGGGGACCGTCTGCACCCCTTCATAAACTGTTTTTACCCGCGAACGACGGCATCTTCCACGTACGACTCAGATAATTGAACCGCCCTAGGCTCTCGCACTTTTTCTAGTATTTCGCGAGTAAACATAGGTATAGAATAATAAAATTTAGTACGGTGATTATGGCAATTAACGAAATCAACTGTATGCTTAGTTTATTTCTTGATTATATGTTTTCCTGACTTTTACCAGATTTTTTTTATTTTTGGTTTTCATGAATTAACATACAAACTCTGATGTTGAAAGGTTAGTTTTTACATTGTTCATAAATTATGGATTCTCTTCTTTGATTTAAAGTTTATTTCAAGTATCTGGGACTATTTTTCGATTTATTATGAACTAGGTGATATACCCGGCGTTACTCGGTTCTTTTTTGATGAAATTTTGCAATTCCTGAATGTCAATATACAGAAAGAAATGAACATTATTCTCCACCTGTTTTCTTCGGGACTACATTAAACTCACTCAGCTATACACGGTATTCCAGCACGAGCGAATTCGAATAGAACTGCTAAAGGGCAGTAGTTCGACTGGCCATCCATATGGAGCATTTTAAAAGAATTCTTTTCGATTCTTCAATATGAATTTTTACAATATTTATTCTAAGCTTATTTCATGGGTTCATTTTTTCTGTATAATTACATTCAGATATTGTAAAATTTCATCAAATAAGAGTCCGAGCAAGGCTGAGTATATTAGCTAGTTTAACCCCTTCAGTCACCTTGGCAACATATGTTTCCAACTTGTATCTTGGACGTTTACCTTGTCAAAAGTGCGGTATTTTTTTATGTTTTGTAAAATTTCGTACTAAATAAATGACATGAATAAAATCTGTTGATTCTCTAATAAATATGTATATTTCGGTAGCAAATATAGCCATACATGTAAAAAGATAATAAAAAATGTTAATAAATAAAAAACTGCTGGTTATGTTTAATGTAACAGTATCAATATAATAAATGTAAAAACAAAATTTTTACAATCGAATTTAAGGTCTGTGTCTGAAGGGGCTACGATAAATATCATCTCTAGTGGAATTCTCAGTAATGAATATACACTGAGAAACTCTAGAATGATTATTGGTAGCAACTGTAGTCTCATAAGCAAAATTAGTGTTCTAACTTAAATTTATTTGTTTTATGCATTATGTCCCAGTCTTCCTGCAGTGTGTCCTGTCTTCTATCTGTGCAGTCTTCTACCTGTGCGCAGGATGTATGGGACACGTGGGAACATCATCAAAAAGATTTATTTTACAAAAGCAAATTTATTGTAGTGAGACCTACATATATTTTCCTTGAATAAAGGAGGCATTTAGCTGTCTTAACAGTGTTTTTGAATTGTTGTTACATTGCAATATAAAAATTTTAAAAACCCCTAACCTAACCTAACCTAACCCCACTCGCCCCTATAGATCACATGATCCCCTCTAACTCCCACCGCCGTAATTCCGACCCCAATGGCCCAATAAAACTAAATAGTGAAGGTGGACATACACATAGTGAGCTATATTCCGAATTTAAACCTACTACCTCAAAAAATGCGGAAAATATGTAGGGGACAGACGGATGGACAGACGGACATTGTTAAAGCAATAAGTTGCTCCATTTCTCCGCTACTTAATATAGCAATACAGGACGATAATGCAACTTATTACTCTTCCATATTCACAGCTATGCAATACGTCTTCTTCAACTTCTTCTTCTTAATGTTCCGTCTCCTATCGTCTCCTAATGGCGTACTAGGAATATTAATGCGCTGGTTTTCCGTTGCCTTCCGCATGTTTTAGTAAGGGACAAACACAACATCCATGCCACAGCGGAATTCGAACCCACGACCCGAGGATCACGAGAAGCACTGAAGCCTGCGCCCCAGCCCTCTCGGCATCGGGCCAGCTATGCAATACTGATGCTAGCCAAATCCAACTTCATAGGCAAATAAGGTAAAACATGTACTTCCAAACATCCATTCGATTTATATACTAGCACTGAGCATGTGATAGCATATTTGCATGAAACTCGCCAACCTAATAATATAGAATTTTGAAATCGGACGATAACATTTGATACAACCTGTATATTGACCAGATGGCCCTGTAGTTAAAACCATACCACAACTGCGACCACAGGTACCAATCCTAATCACACTATAGTGAAGTAGGTTGAAATTGTCAAAAAAAATGAAGCGGGCAGATTGACATGGTAAGACCAATAACACTGGCCAACAAAATTTAAGATTTTTCTTGTGACAAAAATAAAGATGGGTGGTTTTTGGTAGTATTTTTTCTGCTGATTACGAATATAATTTTTAAATTTCTCTAGCACGCACAGCTTTCTTGTTTTACAATGAAACATTTTTAAATCATTCAGTGTTTGGGGCTTGGTAAATTTCCTTGCGGCCCCAAAATATGGATACTTTAACTATGTAGCCGCTTCTCTTCACTCCCATTACTTTAACATGGAAGTCTCGAAGTGCATAACTTGGAAATGTGACGTGATAGAAAAAATCTAAAAGCAGATTCAGATTCTACATACAAATTACTACTAAGAACACTTTGTTGACTAGTGTAATTAGATCCATTCTTAAGTTTTTAATAAATTCTTAATAAATAAAAGAGAATGTACTGGTTGAAATATTATTTACAGCATTTCTGTTCTTTTTCCCACTACATGAGAACATAACTATTTGAAATGTGGCCATTAATTTCGTAAAAAGAAAAAAAAAAAGAACGACAGCATACTGAAAGTTCCATGCTCCTTATCCTGTCGAAGACAACTATTTGTAAGTTGGAATTCATATTTTTACATAGCCTTTTCTTATAATTGGATAATTTGAAGAAAATTATATCCAAATAAGCATGTGTCTGATTTTCATCTATACAAACTATGAATCTACTGATGAATTATGAAAAGTTAACGATAGCCTTAGACTATAAGCTGTAAGCTTAGTGAAACTTACAATATGTAATAAGCATTTCTTTTCAAAATTTTAACTTACGTTTCACTGAAAGTAATGCAAAGTTTACTCACCATGAATGGGAATTCGTGTGGACGCGTTACCTCACCACCGATAATACGCTTTCCTACACCATCTCCATAGTCAAAATCTAAAAACCAGAACAATTATTAAATACCCTTTAAAGTATGGCAAGTACAGTATTATTTCATTTTTTAAACGACGACCTGTTTCGAACATTGTTTCATTTTCCTCTGCCGTTATATTGTCTGCTTTTACCTTCTGTGTTGTCTTTGTCTTAGCTCTGTCTGGTTTTACAACTTTTGCCTTTACTCTTTCTGTTTTAATGAAATTGATTATATACGCTAAAACTGATCTTAAGTCAGTTTATTTCAGTTTTTGAATGATTTACCTGCTTCCAGTAAAATTTCACTTTCTGAGTTTGGTTCCTCTATCCTGTCTTCCTTCGTTCTCACTTCTTCTGTTTAAAATAACACAGAAAAATTGATTACATACTCGTAAGTGTGTATTAAAATCAGGTATTTTATTTTTTATCAAGGTACCTGCTTCGAGCAATGTTTCATTTTCTGAGTTAACTTCTTCCATCGAATTAATTTCTTCTGTTTTAATCAAACAAAGCAATTGAATATACACAGAAAAGTGCATTAATATCACATGTTATTTCCTTATTTGATATATGTACCTGCTTCGAACATTGTTTCTTTTTCTGTTTCTGCTTCCCTTGTTGTTACTTCCTTAGAACTACTCGTTTGTAGGGAAACATTAAAACTTTATACAAGCAATTAAAATTGACTCTTACGCTTGATTTATTCTCTTACCATGTCCAGTGAGTATTTTCTAATAACAGAAGGATAATGATTATCATTATCAGGTAAGGTCTTAGGCAGTGGATAATATATATCATCAATGTGTTAAAGCAGACTGATCAACTTGTAGTACTATTTAAGAAATTCGCTTACGAAATAATCAAAGTTCAATCTCATGTATCTTTATGGAATTTTATTAGCAGCAATAAAACGATCGATGTTAAAAAAAGATGGAGTCTTTTATTAACGAAATATTACACTTCTTCTGAATTGTATTTTAAGAAACTAGACTTGAATATTTATACCACTTTGGTGCGCTGACAAAAAAGAAGGTCAGATCATAGGGCCGATTTAAGTTGGCCTTCAACGTTTAAAAATTGTTATAATTAAAACCAGATGGGAGTGCTTCAGCTATCATTAGCAAAACGAACTAAAAAATCTTCTGAGAAATTTAAATGTAAAAATATGATTGGTGTAAATGTATTCGATAGCATATATATTCCTGATGGTATAAGTTTGTATTAGAGAATAAAAAAGTGAATCTATAAAAACAGAATATTTATGCATGAATTATATAAAATTAAAAAATTCTAGTGTCTGTTATTTTAAATAGCGAAACCACATGCAAATAATATTTATTAATGAAATAAATGCATTATCATTTATACCATCGTTGGAATATGGTTCTCATTTGTTGAATTATACCTCACTGCACTAAGATGTACGCAATAGTTAAGTTTAAACGGCGTAGGGAATACCGTAGTTACTCATCAACCGTTTATTATGTTATACGAGGGTCATTTTTAAAGTAAGAAACGTTTTGTAATAAAAACAAAACTATTATATATATTTTCAAAATTTTTTTCTTTACCAGATTCTATGTACGTTAAGCTATTTTTCCACATAGTTTCCAAATTTATTTAAGCACTTGTCATAGCGCTCAATGTACTTCCGTATGATCACTTCATAAAAGCTGCCGCCGGTGAAAAAAGTCACGCAGTTTTCACTTGTTCATCGTCGCTGAAATGCAGGATGCCGATGACCTCCTTTAGATCCAGGAACAGGGGGTCTAGCTGAACTCATCGACAAGCTGTCGATCTCGACAAAATCTAACCGTCGATAAGTGGCATATTACACATTTATACACAAGTTTACACACGTATGGCTAGATGATATACATTGACACAAACATTTACATATAATTTTACACATTTATCATGTATAAACACATACGTGTAGACACAGTATATTATTATTTTCACAGTTCAAGTTTCGTAGCACAAAAGAGTGCTTCATGTATGTAAGTTTTTGTTAATATTCTTATAAAATGTGTATTCTTGAGCTATGTGTATTTAGCCTGCAGGCCGAAAACGAAGGAAAAAAGATTTTAATAAAAAATCTGTTGCTAAATTCTGAAATAACGATCGCCAAGATCATAGTCGACTGCTCTTGAATTGTAAACAAGAATGTGCATAGTCGACTGCTCTTAAGGCAGTTGTCGATGGTCAAAGTCTACACTAGAAAATCGACGGTGTAGAGTCTGTACACTGTAGACTCTGTAGACACTGTAGACAAGTCGTGTTCATGTCAGCTCGAATCGAGAAATGCGTCATTAGCCACGTGACCATCGACACTTGTCGACAGTCGACTGCTTGTCGATGAGCTCAGCCTAGACCCCCAGGTGGTAGTCACTAGATGCGAGGTCCGAACTGTAAGGCGAGTGTCAAGTTGTCCAAACAAATCAGATTTTTTGTTTAGAAACAACTTGTGTCACGTGTCAAACGACGTCGTCCGAAAATATTTTCAAGTTCAGATCTCCGCGACGGCGATAATAAGAACACGACATTGGACGACAATCCGAGAGTTCGACGTTTTGGATCGGGATTGGCCGACGGTGAACGACGTCAGAGGAAAGCGAGCGAGAAAGACGAACGACGGCAGAATACGACAGAGAATCGTAAAGCAAACATCGTTTGCCATGTTCGCTCGGCGTTAAATGAGCGAAACGACTGCAAACGACGCACAGTGGCACGGTTGTAAAAATACCGACTTAAAATTATAATTCAACTTTTTTTTTACATTTTAACATAGAAATTGGTGTATTGTTACAAATATATGAATAAATAGTTAAAACTTAAAAATAAATTATGTATTAGCAAAAAAAATTTAGGCCTAATAAAATAAAAATCAACTAAAAAGCAAACAAACCAATGAATTTTATAAAACTACATTAATTAACTAATAAAATTGTTGTTATTATTTTT
>JAHWFO010029122.1:558495-593199 GCA_023313115.1 Rhysida immarginata | reverse complement strand
TTTATCTTTTTTTTTTCCTTTTTTTAATTTTTTCTTTTTTTTCCTTTATATTCTTTTTTTTTCTTTTTTTTCCTTTATATTCTTTTTTTTTCTTTTTTCTTTAACTTTTTACCCTTTTATTTCTTTCTTTTTTTTTCTTTTTTCTTTTTTTCCTCTTTTTTTACTTATATTCCCCCTTTTTATGTTTTTACGTTTTTTTTTCATAATGTGGAAGAACTCTTGCGTTAGAGCTCTTCTTGTTTATCTCAGTGTATTTCATTTGGTATTATTTCTGTAAGGGTGAGCTCTCTGAAAACACTGCTATCATCCCACCTGCACAATGTACACTTCCCTGCTCGGTTGTCATTGTGGATTCTCCTCCTATAGCCAGTTTCAGGATAATTTCTTATTACCCTTTTTGCCTATATCAGAAAGGTCAGCTTTTTGACAGTCTTACCATCCTGTGTTCAATTTTTATTTTTTATTTTATTCTATGATTCTTGTGTCTCATCCTTCTTTTCTTCTACATCCGTCATTTAATTATTTTAAAGTTATTAATAAAGTTTTCGTGGACTTCTTCTGATAGGGATGGGGTATTTTCTATTACTGCCAATTCTTGTCTTTCTTATATTTAAAAAATTATTAGTGATAAAATTAAGATTTGGATTAAAATATTACAAAGGATTTTCAAACGAATTATGTGCACAATATTTTATTATGTAGTTAACATATTTATTTTGTTTAGTTCATTGACAAATAACACAAAACAATGAATGGTTCTGTATGCATGATACGGGCAATGGAAACATCTGAATGACGGGAACTTCGAATAGAGCAAGAGGTTATAAGAACTTCTACGTCAAGGGCAAGAAAAACTTGGATCCAAAGTATCCTGTGATGTTCCCCCGTGGGGAAGATGGATGTCATTTTAATCTGAGGCAGGTCAAGAAGAGTTTAAATAAAGTCTCGGTATATCACCTAGAATTTCTGTTTTTCGCATATTTTTAAGATTGGATAGTCCCTTCGCTCTGTGTTGTATTGATTGAGTTATTATTTAACCGATTTGGAGTTTTAATTTAACTTCTTGAGATTGTTCTTTTTACCTACAAGTGTAATATCCTGGGCAACACCGGGTATTCAGCTAGTAGCAAATATAAATATCAGAGTTACAAGAATGTGACTAATCTGAAGAGCTCTACTATATAATTTATACTCGTTGATTGAATTATAAATACGTTTGGTTATTGCTGTATTTTAACGGAAAACCAGAAGAAAACCCGTCATATATTTAAAATTTTAGTTGACGAGGAATTCAAAGAAATTGAGACGCCCTTTCATTGAAATTGAGACAGAAACAACTTGAAATGAGGCAAACATATCTTTTATCATAGAGAATGCGAATTAAGATGTGTGCATAGTCCAGGCTGAAATGGATTCCAAAGTTATAAAAAGTCCACTAAAGAGCAGCTATTGAATACTATATTGGTGAGTTGAGTTGGTATCGCTCTGCTAGTAAGTAAACATGAGACATCCTAACATTAGAAACACTTAATGAAGTTCAAGAGAGAAACAATTATTAGGGTGAGAGTTGGTCATTTGTTGTCAATAGAAAGGTCAGCCCTTTACCCATGTATCCGCCTACAATCTATTGCGAAAAGCAAAATGATGACTTACTCTGATGCTCTTTTCACCTTCCTTTGGAACTCCCATCGTTGCTGTCAGTGCATCAGTAGGCATAACATAAAAGAGGATAAGAATTTCTTCCTTACTTCCCTCCCTCTGATCTCCTCTGTTAAGTGAAAGTGGTGCCAAACCATTTACTATATCGTCAAAGCACTCAAAAAGACGATTTTGTTGCCCAGGATTTTGATCTACACGTTCCTTGCTGGTGAATGGCGACTAGCAGGTGGTGACAGAAGTCTGTGGTATAACCAAGTCAATGGAGCTTGTGAAGTTAGTGATGGGCACAGCTGGAAAAGACAATATGCACACAGGCAGCCTTAGCTGTGAGTCATGGGGTTTTATTCTCCTGTCCGTATTCCGTGGCCAATAGAAAACGAGAGTTTTTAATAACATCTGGTACGCAACACAATGAAAACAGAGTACCGACACAGTAGTAATAACTGCCAGATTTGATCGCCAGTAATTGCTATAGTGAATAATTTAGAGCCTATTACTGCGACTTACCACCATGGACGTGTGAGGCTTCACTGGTGCCAAGAAAGAAAGATAGAATGCTGAATAGGAGAAACCGTGATTTCTTATGGGTCTAACTTCATATTGGTGAATCATAAAAACTGGATGCTTGTTCACAAATACATTCACACGGATACAAGCATACATTGCAACACTGTTTCATTTACTTTACGTTTACGCCTTATAAAAATTGCAAGTACACGTAGTGTGAATAGTCAGCAGTATACCACAGATATCGTGGAATCAGAAGCCCCGTCCTCATTCCAGACACTACCTTGTGTTATCCTTGTAGAGTAAAATGTTGTTCTCTGTCGTTCAAGTTGTCAACGTTTTTTCTATGGTAGAGGCAATTTTATTAGTAGCTCAATTTTTTCTCCATAGAACAATTGTCTGATTTCATTGTTCGAAAAGTAGCCTGTATGATATCACTGCTAATCACAACTTATAACTCAGATCTGTAATTCCATTCAACTGTACAATGTGCACATTTTACTGATCAAGGAAATTCTTTGCTGTAGTTGAAATCAATGTTGGTATTGCATTTGCAGTTAAGTGTTAAGACCGTCTCCTGAAAACCATAACCATTAAGATTTCTGAAAATTATCATTCTTTATTTCCCACAAATTTCGATTCCTTCCGGCAATAGAGACAGTATCCATTCATAGTATTTAGATACTTTAATGAATGATGTCATTATGTTTTTGAGTTTAACTGGGTTACCATGAAGGACCAGACCTATGACTACAGTTTCGTCTCCGGCAGTGTGAAACAGAGGTCCACCTGAATCGCCCTAGAAGAAATTTTGTTATATATTAAAATTTATTTGTGAACAAAGATATAGTACAAATGAAGTTTATTTTACTTACATAGCAGGTGGCTGTATTTCCCTTTAAATCACCAGCACAAATTTTATATCCATCCTGAAAATATTCTCTGAATACTCGTTTACACACTTCATCTGACTGAACATATAGTTCTACTTTGTTTAATACGTCAGTAAGGTTTAATGCTTCTAAATTAAAACGAATTTTTGAAAACAAGTCCACATTCAGGTGAATTCACTTTTCTATGAGGGATGTTAATAAACTCTGAGGACAAATCTGAGGGGCTTGCTGAATAAAGAAATAAGAAATGTGTTGTGACCTGTTTTACAATTGATATCGGCAAAATTGTGGTATTAGGATAATTCACGTGAAAGGTGTTGGAAAATGGTATGGTAAATCTTTAATCTGTACTTTACAATAAATATCGAAGAGGTCATCTGAGTGAATATGGTTCTGAAGGAATCGAGGCAAAGCAAAGTGTGACTGAAGTTGAGAACCGCTAAACACATGTTTCAGCTAAAAGAGGGAGAAACCTGACACTTGCTCAGTTTGCTGAAGTCACTCACATCTGTGACTGAACAATGTTGGACTGTGCCCGGAAACCTTCCACGGATCTATTAGTGCTCCAGCGACAGAAGAGACTTCATATCTTGGAACAAACATTATTTTGTTTATTCCCAACAACAAACTCAGAGGTCTTATAATTTTCATATCATACTTAAAGGCCCGTAAACATTTACAGCAGATCGCATGCACGTATGGTGACAATGCCCCATCAGGTGTACAGTGTTCAATTGGGTGAGGGAATTTTAGAGTAGGAACAAAAACTGCTGAGAAGAGCAATGGCCGGCCGTCAATATCCCAGACTGATACGAACATTGTACGTGTCTCTAAGCTTAATGCCGAAAACAAGTGCATCACGTTTGATTAGTTGAAGTGAAAAACCGGCCTCAATCGCCACGTGTCGTACCAAATATTTTATGACAACCGCACACAATCAACAGATTCGGCAGGAGTTGAGGTCACTGGGGTTCACTGTGGTGGCTCTAACTAGTTCTCAGCACACCTCGTCCAATAATGCCCTCCAAGCAGCCATCAGAGACTGGCGTTGGCATAATAGGCCACTATTAAGAAAGCGAAGTTTGTAATATGGCTTGTCAAATAAAATTATTGCTCACTGGTCAAACAGGTTTCCAAGAAAGATTTTTATCCATGGAACAGTTGAACTTTTATTTGTAGTTCTTTACCTTAAATTAATCTGTTTCCCTTGCATATTGTCCCCATAGTTTTTTGACATCGTTTATTTAACTTACTATTTTTTTTTCGCCCAATACAACCCCAGCCGATTACAACAGCTTCATAATTTCGTTCACCATCATCGAACTTCGATATGCAAGTAGTATATATCTGCTTCGTTAATGTAACTTCTCTCTCCAGTTCACAAAGCATTATATCATGAATCTTATAAACAGGATTATAGTTTGGATTCCAGCACTGTAAGCAAAAGTCCATTTTTTAAAACTTAATAACAATCTAAGAAGATCTTTTAGGAAATACATGACACTTACTGTTTTAATTTTAATTACTTCTTCATGTATATTCACATTGTATATATTGTGGGAGCCTAGGTTTACATCTGCAGTAATATTTACGTAACTAAAAAAATCAGGACATTAGTCGAGAATGCTGAATCCTAATAAATATAATATGGCTCATGTGCACTACCTACCAAATATTAATTGGGCACTCCCTCACAATAGGTTAATTTATTCGTGAGCGATCACATGACTTAAATCAACTGCAATTATGCAAAATACCATTGTTAAAAATGGCGCAGGGTGCATAGCTATAGGAATTCGACAAAGGCTTAGACTTTGCAGGAATGTTGAACTTTCTTGGCGACCGCAAAATTTGATTAAGAGAGATAACAGAGCCCTGTAAAGTGAAATTGTGAAAAACTGGATAACACCAATGGCTATCATCAGACAGGAGTTTCTTTAGAACTTAGCGAACAGAAGCCCATCGCTTTGGGTATTCAAGTATAGCAGGCTGCATAAGTTCTGCATCAGGAAGAGCTGCAAGTCTGAAAAACTCAAATGTATCTAGTTTATGCAGTGTTTCTAGTTCATACAATGGAGCAGTAGAGATTATGACTGAAGATCTACACAGTTTCGATTCGATGGGGTTGGTGCCTACCAGGAAAATTGATAGTCACAGCATTATAGCTAATTTCACGTATCACGGTATTAGATTACTGGTAATTATTCATATCGGCATGAACTCGCAGTCATACAGTACTATTCCGAACAACGAAATGCTCCCAACACTTACATTCCTATTACTTACAAGATGACAATTCCAGGGTCATATTGCTGCTGTAACCATACGGTGGTATGAACAAAACAGTTGGGACGAGTTGGAACGTGTAAGTTCTCGGGAGCAGTGACTAACATTTTGTAGGGGTGCCGAATTACTTTCTGGTAAATAGTGATTCACTCAAAGAAGGCCCCAAACATTCTGTAATAGTTATCGCTAGGTTTAAGCAATTTGAACCAGGATGAGGGGGATAGCAGCAATTTCACGTTGGATGTTTTCTTTCAAATCTTCCACAATACCAGCTCCTTCTTTTACAACCATAGACTTTTACTTTGAGAAAGCAACCGTGGTAGCAAAAACTCTTTTGAAAGTCCTATTGCTAAAGAAGGAAGCAATTAATGTGATACTCATCACCGATGTGTAAGCTCTGTTATATCTTGCTTACCATTAACTCACGACCAATTTAAAAAAAGTCCAGCAATACTTTGGTAATCACGGTGGTTACATTATTTATGGTGTTCATTCTGCGCCATAAATAGCGTCTTTATTGGTCAGACTCAGGGATAATCAGGCGTGTTCGAACCTTCAAATACTGAAGAGCACATTATACATTCAGATTGCTTCATCCTAACATTACAGGACATTCGGTATCTTTATCAAGTAATATCGCCCATTACTTAAGGCTTTTTACTCTTCCCCAAAAATAAGTAATATTTTAAACATCATTGATAACTTAATGAAGAAGACATGTGGGTCATTCCACGACAATTCAGGCAGAAATTTTATAGTTTTGACATTGAGCTCTCGGATTTTAATGAAATTTGGTATATACAATTGCCCTAGAGAGTTAGTAATGAATGCCAAATATTATTTTTTTTTTCATTTTTATGGAAGTTACGGACATTTAAAATTTTCGAAATTTGAGTGGGAGCCTTATCCATGGAGTACTGTAACCAAAGAACGTTAAGGAAAAGAATGAAAGCTCTATTTGATTTAGTATAAGTTTTTAGATCCTAGCGCCGCCACAGCATGGCGGGAAAGTGGTATGTAGAGAAGCTCTCACTCATGTCAAAGAGGGCAGCAAATGCTTTGTTATACCTGCATTCATTGAAGTTTTTTTTATTTAGTTTTAAAATGCTAAATTAAATTATTGTTCATTTATTTTCTCATTTATTTACTGACACGGTTTATTATATTGAAAGTATAATTATTTTATTCCATAACATTATTTTATAATGAAATCTTGTAAAAAAAATTTAAATTCTGTAATTTTTAATACGAGGGTTGGGGCATAAGTCATGGCAACTATTTTTTTATGAGAATTCAAGCATAGGTGGAAAATGTGAAATATACAGATGAAAGGACAAGGAATGGACGAAATGTAAGGACATTTAACAACACGCCAACACTTTGCTTCTCATGTTTATTAAGGTAGTTGACAACATTACAGGTTTCATGTTCTGGAATCATGAAGCCTGTAATGTTTCATACGTTTCATGCTTCTGGAAAATTTATTCTGGAACATGATTACAGATTTCATTTTCCAGAATAAGTAACAGAAATCAAAATAGAGAACGGCTGTTTTGATATACGAGCGTTGTTCAACTCGGGTTACATCCACCTTGCACGGCGGTTGACTGAGAACTGATTTAACATTGCTCTCTGCGCAACATCAGGAACTCACGGAGCCATCTAATGTTGTGGAAACATACTACCAGTCACAGCTTCCTTGAAACATATGACATTTTATGATACCATCCCTTAGCCCTGAGAAAAAAAATAATTGTCATGAATTATGCCCTAACCCTCGTATATTTTAGAAAGAAAGCAACTGTTTATTTTAGCATGACTTTTATTCACTTACTTTTGTAAAAGTGGTTTAAAAGCAGACACCACAAAAAAATTAGGCCGTGGAAAAGATGTTGAAAAAAAATCAATGCATTCATTTTTTTCAAGAATTTTTTTGGCTAAAAAACTTGCAATGCATGCATCCGAATTTGTTTAAAATAAATTTGGATTTTCAGTGTCTAGAGTTATTGGATCTGAGTCAAAAGAAGACTTTGCAACTGCTTCGAATTCAAGTTGGCAATAAAAGTTCATCATTATCCTTTTCACAGTTTCCTACTGACCAGGATAAAATATCATTTGTGGCCATAAGTTAATTTGCTTGGCAATTGTTTTACCCTTAGCAATATACGCGCAAGATATGTGATAAGCTGAGGCCGCTTTGAAATGCATTGATATAGTAGCACTATCAAAAAACGTATAAGGATAAGAAGTGAAGGCTGTATTTATATCACGTGATAAAAGCTGCCCGCTCATCAAACGGGGGCCTCTCTGCAACACATATTTCCCGCCAGACTTGGGCGGCGCCACTTACGTCTACGCGAGCCTTTCCTTCTTATCCTTATACGTTCTTTGCTGTAACTTCAGTTGTATTTTACTTAGAAAGATGTGATTGGTGACATATGAAAGTTTTTTTAACTGTAGATTCTAGATGAAATTTTTAAAATTGTATTACGCATGCGCAAATATTTGAATTTTAAAAAAATATTTTCTTTATGCAAATTTCTCAAAAGGTGGGTATTTTTTTCGTTAAAAATTATTAACATCTTACACATACTTTCATAAAAACAATACAAAAAATTTAAGACTGTGTTTTGCTCCGTTTTGAAGATATTAATTTTTAAAGCTTGAGCTCCAAGCAGCGGGAGTCAGGACTTGACTACTCGTACAGGGAAGAGAAAGCGTATAACCTTGGGACCATTCATTTATTTACGTTTATTATTTATATCAATAGATGGTAGATCATACGGTATTAACATATAAACTACATAATTATGGTATTAGAAGAAGCTGTATAGATATTATTCAAAATTTTTTGAGTGATAGAGAATACATAGTATATTTTAAGGATAAAATATCATCTAAGACTAAAATGGAATGCGGTATCCCCCCAAGGCTCAGTTTTAAGTCCTTTCTTGTTTAGCATCTTTATGAATGATTTACCCAATTGTGTTGAAGAATCCCTAGTTTATTTATAGCCATTTTAACTATGCACAGAATCGAACAGTTGGCACTTAGGATAACTCAAAAAAATTTAATGAATGTGATTGATTGGATACCGGCTAATATGTTAAGTTTAAATATTCAGAAAACCCATTTAATGAGATTTAAGATTCCACACAAGAACTACATTGATTTTTTTCGAAGACAATATTTATATTCATGAAATACACTGTAATAGATCTTCAGCATGTAACTGACCAAAAATAAATGATGTCGTTAATTTCAAGTATCTTGGAATGTATTTTGATGGCCAACTAAATTGGTATTCACATATTTCCTCTCTCCAAATTTTTGTTACATAAGGTTATATGGCTAATGTACCATATCAGTCCCTATTGCCCTGTTTACATTAGAAAAATGATTTATAATTCTCTACTTGAATCACGTATTCGTTATGGTTTATTAATATATAAATTTGGAACAGATTTTAAACATATTATTAAGATACAAAATAAAACCATTAAACAAATAACATCCGGCACTAAGTGACAAGAATGTTCAATAGAACCTCAATATAAGGAATTTAAAATCTTACAAATCGAAAAATTCGGATATATGGTATTCACACAAAATTACTTTTCGAAAAATTACTGAATACGTAAAATACAAGAATATTCTTTACGGAAGAGTATAAATTTTGGCATGCCTCAGGTTTTTAAAAATTTTGGAAAGAAAGAAAGACAATTTTATGATCCGTACTTATTTAATAACTTACCAGGATGGATACTTAATTTAACATCTTTTAATTTAATTAAATCTAAATTTTTATATTGGAAGAACACAAAAGCAATCTGAATAATGTAAGCTTAAATTTGGAAGTAAGAAGCTTCATGAAAAGAGTTTCCTTTAGGCTTATATATCTAATGTTATAACTTTTTTTTAAGAATAGTATATACCGGGTGTTTCAAAAATGACCGGTATATTTGAAAAATCTAAACGGGCAGCGATAGAAATATACCGTGAACTAATTTCGAAAGTTTGTCAGCCTGAAAATTTACTGTTGTCCCAAGCATATTGCAACAAACGGTGTATTTCTATCACTGCCCGTTTAGTTTTTATTGATTTTTCAAATATACCGGTATACCGGTCATTTTTGAAACACCCGGTATATGTAACTCGGATTTATATCCATACAAGCCCAGAAAGGGCTTCGGATTTTGGGGTTCGAATTTGACCTTTGAAAATTATTGTAAAGTATGTTAAATTTGCTGATATAAATGACTCTTGTATATTTCGTAAAAATTAAATTAAAATTGGATTGAATTATTATATTTAATTTAATTTTATATTTTATGCCATATAAGTAAATAAAACTAGAAATAATGTTTTAATGTTTATGTTTATCACATGAATTGTTGATGTATTGGTTGTAATTTTTTGTGTTTATTTGTACTTTGAAAGAATTTTGAAAGAATTAATTATAATCACACGAAAACATAAAATCAATAGTAGCATTACAATAATAATTATATCAATAGGAAAAATGTTTCTTAGAACTTCAGATTTTTTTTCAGAAGTCAGAAAACTATTGAGCACCTGTTAAATAAGAAGATAATTTGGTAAGAAAATATAAATTTGAATTATTATATCCGAATTGTTAGTAATAAAGAAAATATATTTACTTTACACTTCCTCAAAGTCAGCCACTTCTGAGTTACTCTGAAGGACGAGATGAATTGCAGAGGTAGCTGAAGTTGATACAGGCTTCATTATACAGGATGATTCAAAAGTTAGGGTGCAGTAGTACAGTGCACACATCAATGTACTTTCTGCAGGACGTCTTTGCTGATCGAATCATTTCGGTGGCATCTGGCCTGCACGCTCGCCGCACCACACACCTCTCGATTTCTTCCTTTAGGGTGCCTTGAAAGGTAAAGTGTATGCAAATCATCCGCACACTTTGCCTGAGCTGAAGGAGGAAAAATCTAAACTTCAGCAAATCTCACCAGCCATATTGAGCAGAGTGTTTCACAACGTGCAACTGATCTTTTAACTCGTCATCAGGGATTGAATGTCCCTTAAGGTGCTTTTTCTTCTTTGGGAAGTGGTGAAAGTCGCAAAGTGCAAGATCTTTCATCTTTGAAGTGCAGTTTTTCATCTTTGAACTGTAGGCGCTGCAACACATCTAGTGCGTGGCGATTGTTTGCGGACGAGCGTTATCGTGCTGCGGAAGATGGTAAAGCTGCCATTCAATCCTGGTGTCGACAACAAACCCGGACTTCCTCTCCGACGGGTTCACCCAAAAATAGTCACACGTTGGTGCAAGGCGTGGTAAGGGATAGAGATAATGTAGAAAAGTGAATAGTGCATTACATACAGGACAAATGTAAGTATCAGATACAAAAAGAATTTTGAAAATCGGTTAACAAATATAAAAGTTACAGCCATGGAGGCATTACTTTTCGATCAACCCTAGTTTCTTCTCTACATTTATTGAATTTTCTTTTAAAACTTAATGAGTTCACATTGAAAGGAATAAAAAAACTGCTGTAGAATGTTTAAGACAATCGGATATTACCACAAAATTTATATTTCTTAGGATACCTTGTCCATCTGAAGAACTTATCCTCGAGTAGCCATGCGATTGTGGCTTGGAACTCGAGCTTTAAAAATTAATATCTTCAAAACGGAGCAAGACATAGTTTTAAATTTTTTGTATTGTTTTTATGAAAGTATGTGTACGATATTAATAATTTTTTAACGAAAAAAAATACCCACCTTTTTAAATTTAAATATTTGCGTATGCGTAATACAATTTTAAAAATTTCATACAGAATCTACAGTTAAAGACCTTTTATATGTCACCATTACATCTTTCTAAGTAAAATACAACCGAAGTTACAGGACTTCATAGATAAGACCCCCCACTTAAATTTCGAAAATTTTAAATGTCCGTAACTTCCATAAAAATGAAAAAAAAAATTAATAATAGTCGGCATTCATTACCAACTCCCTAGGGCAATTGTATATACCAAATTTCATTAAAATCCGAGAGGTCATTGTCAATGCCTGCCTGAACTGACGTGGAATGATCCATGTGGCTTCTATCTTACTTGAAGTAGCAATGTGCTGCAGATAAGATATATTTCTTATGAATGAGGATGCCCCCGCAGTAAGACCAAAATGTATCATTCTTAACGTTTACTCGTACCTAAGAGAAGCAGTTTTAAAGACTTTATTCTTAAATGAGATTTATTACACTAAAAAATGTACACACTCAATTTCTTAGTAATTTAATTGATAGAATATTTAATTATGTTTTTTAGAATATATGATGATGCTAATCGTGGGCGTAAACAGGCTGATCCCGTTATCTTTGAATTACAAACAAAGAGAACAAAGCTGGTACCAATCCGCGTTGAAAGAGAAACTAAAACTATTCTATGGCGTCTACTTGATTGCTATTATACGAAAGTTCCCATAATGGAAAAATGTAGGATTTTTTTTTTTTATAAAAAACACAAACACATACACAGACACAGTGAATGTTTGTATCTGTTTTATAGAGAGTGTCCGAAAAATCTAGCACTATGATGTATAACAGTTCAGAGGCGATGCATTAGATAAAACCAAAATGTCTTATAGCAAGTAGAGCGTGGGCTTTCCATTTCCGACCTCAAAATTGACCTTCAAGATCATCTTCAAGGTCATTCAAACCGCAACTTTTTCCCTATCAGAGATAGAATAAAATTTCCAATTACGAACTTGTAGAGCACCCCAAAATTAGTCTAAATCCATGTTTACTTTAACTGATTCATAGGAAAATTGTGTGACCTTTTACGGTTTGAATGACCTTGAAGATGAACTTGAAGGTCACTTTTGGGGTCGGAAATGGAAAGCCCACGATCCACTTGCTATAAAACGTTTTCGTTCTATCTAATGCATCGCTTTTGGACTGTGGTATACATCACAGTTCTAGACATTTCGGACACCCTGTATAATATATCTTAAGAGATAGCGTAGCTGTCATCAAATTATAAAAAAATATAGTAACCTCAACGATTTAGGATTCAGTTTCGAAAGATGTCGATAAAAATGATCGAAATAACACTATCAACGAATTAAACAGGATATTTTGGAATGGACAATACAAAATTTCAGGATACGTTCAGGGACCAAAACAAGCAGAAAATATTGTAAAAACAACTATATAACTTGAAACTCAACCATTTATTTTGACATAATCATTGTCCTATAATTTTTTACATTAAAATACCACTTTAAAAACTAGTGCTATTTACAAATAAAATATTTACAAAATTTCAATGTCCTTGGCTACCTCGCTGTGGAGAGAAGAATCCAATCTTGTTGTAAAGTTCACTCCAACATGATTCCCGAAGATGTCCTGAACCACTTTACTTTTCACCATGGATCTTGAATACGGTGCAAATTTTTATATTACCACATGAGAACTCCAAGGAATACATGAAAAATTATAATACACTGATTTACATATTATTTTGCCTTAACATGTTTTCGAGGCCATCACGGCTCTTATCAGAGGCTTATCATACACTAAAATCTATCTGGACATAATTTTCACAGCCAAATCTGGACAATGACGTCATTTTAAAATTAACCAATCCTAGGTTAATTTTACGTACGTCGGTCTGTACGTAGGTACGTAGGTCTCGCCAAGTCACAGTTTCCATTCTTAATTAAAAAGTCTTCTTTAATTAATCTTTTTTTGTTCAGAGGGGGGAAGCAAAAATAGAATTTAATGGGTGGTATTTTAAAAGAAAGAACCCCAAAACTTAAGAGTAAACGTGGCTCGTTAAAAGACTTCTTTTGGTTTAAAAATTGCGATATTTATTTATGAAATACAAAAAATTCTGTACAAAAGAATGTTCTATACAATACGATTTAATTGAGGAATAGGCATTGCGATCTAAATTACAAAAGAAAATATTTCTCGGAATAAAATAAAGAAATACTTAAATGTACGTTAAATACAGCAAAACACTAACGAGAAATATTAATCGCTACATTGAGCGAATTGAGATTAAATATAAAAAGAATTGAGACAGACCAATTCCTTATAAAGAATAAGGAAAAAGAAATTTCAAATTCCCATTTAATGTCGAAAGAAAGACTGCGAAATCATAATTATGAATGGGAAATAAGATTGAAAAATGTGCAGCATGGCGTCCCTTATGCGCATTATTGTTGAAATAGCATTAAAAGAAATTTCATTATTACCATATGGGTAAACCCGCAAAACAATGCAGCTCGGAGAAAGTAAAGAATTCATGACTACCGCGAGAAAGTGAGAAATTCAAAAGGAAACTAAACATCGAACGGCAGGGTAGGAGTAATTTGCAGAGCATTGGAATGAAAATGATAAATGGAAGTTGAACGCCATGCTGCAGGCTAGCAAGGACGTGGAGGACCAGAAGGAGGGACGACTGGTCAAGCCAGAAGCTGGAACTGGTCTGTCTGAAATAAAAAAACAGTAACCACAGAAAGAACATCAACAATAGTGGGACACACATCCTCGTGATCACGAAAATTATTCGCGAGGGACAACTAGCTGCAGACAGTGATAATCACGTGAAGATTTTTTAATTAACATTTATTAAAACAATATATACTAACAATCACTGTCTGCAAAACAGTAAAAAAACTTAAAGAATAGAAAAATAGAATAGAATAATTAATTACAAATAAAATTATATCTATTTTTACATAAAAAATCTGAGTTTTCCCGAACATTTTTGTAAATTATTTTCCCGATTTTTAATTTTAATACCTTGCCAATCTGGTTGATGATTTTTAGATTTACAGTGCAGCGCTAAGTGATTTTTAATATCATTCAGCCTCACTGCTCTTTCGTGTTCCACTAACCTTTCTCCTAGTGAGCGTTTACTCTGACCAGTATATCTTAAATTACATTTTTTGCTAGATAATATTTTGGTTTTTTAACCGCTCTTCATTTTTCTCTTTGAATTCTTTAAATTAGTTTTCGTTTTGTTTCTCTTTCTCCTCACTACTTTTGTTTTCCTTTTCCTTTTTATTTTGGAAACATAAAATATCATAACAGTTCTAAGACAATGCCCCCAGAACAATCATCCTCTAGGACCACTTCTCCAAACAATGGGGATCAAAGATTGAATTTTTAAAAAAGTAAATATTGTTTTTTATTGATTTGGACATGCCAAACATGAAAAAAGTGGTCAAATACGCTAATAACTTTTAAATATTAAGTAATAACACATCAATGAGCAATGAAGAGGCAAAATATAGAGTGAAATAACAGCTATGAGGAATAAAGAGATATCATGGAAAATTTTTTGTTTTCACTCATATTTTATTTAATCATATAGAAATATACTTACCATAAAAGGAAATTCGTGTAATTTCGTTTCTCTACCTCCAACAACTCTGTAGGCTATATTATATATAAAAAGGACACTAATGTTAATTAGAATAATCATAGAGATCCAGGTACATCTAAGCTTTAGTATAATATTTTTAATTTTGTATACCTGAACTTTTATCGGCCCATTTATTGCCTTTTGTAACCCTGTAGGGAATGCCAGAAAAATTATAATGATCCTTAATATTTATTTTTACTTAAACATGATAATGTAATCTTCATATAAACCTACTGTGTGAAACCCATAATTTGTAATAAAATAAAAATCACACTCATTGCAATCATAGCAGTTGCCGATATCTGGATTTCGGTTTAAGAGAACTGAAATAACCTTGACTTCTAAAACAGATCGCACTGCTATAAATGGAAAGTTCATTTTTTATGTCAAATAAAAAGAAAATTCTAGGATGAGTTTTATTGCCTTTAATAAAATGAACCTCCATACAAGGTAACGTAGCGGCAGTTCTTTTTTTTAATATTGTGATGAAAATGTTTCTTATAACAATGGAATTAGATCATGCCAGAAATTTATTGGAAGTACTCCAAGTCTATATCGTTTAAAGATTGCTTAAAAATATTACTTGCTATTTTATGTTTTAATAAAATATTGGATTTTCTTAATTTTGTTTTTTTTAATTTTAAATTATTACACACAATCACCAAAGCCTCATCTGTTTAGTATTTTATTGCACCACCTTTGGTTGGAATTATCGCGTGAATGCGGGTTATTATAGAATCGATAAGGTGTTGAAGCACTTTTAAGTCAATGGAAGACCAAACGTTAATCTTACATTCTCTTAATTGTTTCAGGTTTGTTGGAAGAGGATGTCGCATACGTCGCATTACATCATTATCAAGCGGCTATTGTTAATCGTATTTCAACATATAATAAGCTCTAAATTTGGCCGCTTGATGATGATGTAACAATGCATACACCTTTTGTCCGCAGGCCTCCTCTCTAGGAGGTGTTTGTCTGGGCGACCAGAATATATAACAGAAGTCAACTTCGTTCTTATTGAACCGACCATGCGCAATAAACAGTAGCATTGTCATCCATAAAGACACCATCATATCCAGGAAAGACTTGGACGGCAAGTCTCACGTGAATTTTCAAAGGGGGAAAACAAAGTGAAAACTTACTTAATTACTTACCTTTCAAGCCCCCTCCCCCTTTCTCCATTAGGGTCACAGGGACAGTAGCAACAGCTCTAAGGAGAATCTCCAGCGTTCGAGATCTTCCGCCATTCTTAATGGTTCTTAATGGTAATCAGAAATTAATTCTCCCGAGGAAGGTATAAGAAAGTAGTAGTAGCGCTGAGATCATCTATTATTACCTTTTTATCTGGAATTTTTACCCCCCCCCCCCCAGTTTTAGGGTTCCGTACGTCCGAATGAAAAACGGAACCCTTATAGGATCACTCTTGTGTCTGTCTGTCCGTCTGTCACAGCCAATTTATTCCGAATCTATTGGACCGATTAAGTTGAAATTTGGTACACATATGAATTTCTGTAACCCAAATACGGAAGTGTAACGTAAATAAATAAATTTTGAATAGGGGGGTCACTTTTGGGGGACAAATTAGAAAATTAAAAAAAAAATTTGCAAACTGTACCGTGTGATATATCAAATGAAAGGGCTTGTTGTGAAGGTATCAAATATATTTTTTTTATAATTTTAAAATGAATATTTTAAAGTTATTTAAGAAAAAAGATGAAAATTGACCATTCCCCCCACATTATCTTCGAAACTACTAAGCTAAAATTTTGAAAAAAATACAGAAAATAGTTCTTTACTTATAGATTACAGGAAAACCTATAAGAATTCTATGGTCTTAAAATAACATGGTAAATCTCTTCAGCTATTCCTGAAACTGAATATTTTTACTATATCTATTATCATTAAAAAGAATTCGCGCTAGACTAAATACAGTAGGAAAATCAAATTAATGTCCTAAATAATTAATTTTAGCTATTTTAAATTATTAAATTAAATTTAATTTTTATTTAAATTTTAATAAAAACCAGTTGCGAATGTGTGGCACTGCACTGCCAGAAGCGATGTTAATTAATTAAAAAATCGTTACTGTATTCGCAAAGTCGGTCGGTCGGTCAATTCTTCAGGTTTTATTTATAGATAGTCCAGGGGGTGGGCATTGTGAATGCCGCTAGTTAAAGCATTTGGTGTTCAATTTTTAACCGTATATAAATCACCAAAATGCCTTCCAAAAATTGCCGTCGAATGCATTAAGAATGCTATCAGTGCACACGAAAAGATTATTAATCTATAGCAGGAGGCATCAATATTAATATTAAGGACAAATCAAAAAATGAAATATCAGTATACCTTCAATCACTCGGTCTTAGTCCACGTATTCAAGAATACATGACAAGAGAGAATACAGCAACAGTCAATATATTCAGCAATTTCCCTCCAAAATCCGGTACCATTCATACTTTTTTTTAGTTACCACAAACAAATTTGGGTCAGATTTTAAAAAAACCCATGACATTCATCGCACGGAACCCTCTCCACGCGAGTTCGACTCTGACTTGTCCATTTATTTTTTAAACGAAAAATTGATTTTCTCGAACGTAGTATTTATAAAATGAAAAAGGGCTCTATCTGCTTTTGTTTCTCATCATTTTCGATCGAATGATATATAACACAGGCCATATGTTGTCATAGTTTTAAAGATCAAATGACTGTCACTGCCGTAACTCCGACCCCATTGGTACAATTTCGCTCAAACTTCATAATAATTTAGATCTTGCCTAGAGGAATCCGCATACCGAATTTTACGTCTTTAGATACCTAAATACACATAGACCTTTTGGTCTCCTCTAACTTCTACCCCCGAAACTCCGACCCCAGTGGGCCAATCAAACTAAATAGGTACACATGCCGGTAGTAAGCTACATTCTGAATTTCAACCTTCCACCTCAAAAAATGCAGAATTTATGAAAGGGACATACGGACATTGTGAAACCAATTTCCATTCTTCTGGTATTTAATAACCAAGCGACCCGAATCCAGATTCTCCTTATACTCTAGCCAATTGGATCTAGGCCGACCCTCTGGTCTCTTACCCACTGGCTTGGAAAATAGCAAGTGCCTAAGAAGACTAGTTTGCGGCATTCAAATCACATGCCCATGCCAACGCAACTGAGACTTCTCGATGCACAGAAGTAGCGGCTCAACTCATACGACTCTTTTATTTTGCTGCTGTGCACTCTATCTTGCAGAATAACACCTGCCACACGTCTCAGGAATCTCATTTCGGCCGCTTGCACTCGCGATCACTTTTTTGGTCATCACTCAAGAGTCTTGACCATAGGAAGGAAACGGAATAAATTAGGGCTACTTGCCATGACGAAACTAAGGGAAAAGAAAGCAGCGAAAGAAGGAAGACGGCTGGGATCCTCTTGGCCGCTATCTTTTGCTCAAGTTGCATGGTCGCGTATAATTTCTTCTCAGATAGGTAGCGGTTTCTCTGCTAATTCAAGTCTTGTATATAGCTGCGGCCGTTTGAGTTTGAGAAAAAATTAGCCTGTCCTGTTTAATTCCACAATGCGTTTGCTAAGGAAATTGTGATTCACGTAGGGACATCGTATCTATTAATTTGTATCAAAAACTTTCTTGAATGACTAAGAGTAAAATTGAGACAAATGAAACAAATATCAGGTGACTTAAAGATATTTATGGTACAGGTAGAAGCCAAAATTTTCTTGGAATTTACTCATGAGGAGTTATGTCACGGAAATTGATAGTGAGAGCTGTGCAAGCTAATAAATATATACATGGTGAGTCAAAAGTCTGTACCCTTCTATCTTGGATATATATGTAGTTGTGCAAATTCCAATAAAGAGAGTGAATAGGAAGTTGAGGGCGCTCTTTCTCATGATGCCTCTTACAGTGTTGTCAACATGCAAATTAGGACATATCTGCTAAAGCGTAGGAGTTACACAAAAAATTACAAACTTGTTCAGCTTAAAATAAGCAACAAAACAATAAAATAAAAATCCGATGAATGGATCATCCAAAAACGTCATTGCAATCTCTGCAACATTAATATCTTAATTCCTCTCAAGATTGATTAAGGGATGAGTGGCCTGTGGGGAAAGCAAGAGCAACAATCTCCAAAGACCTAGGTTCATGTCCCAGGCGTAACTAATGAGTATTTTTTTTTGCTTAATACAATTTGCCAAGCATGCAAATTATTTCATGTAGTATCCATATCCTGTTCTGGGAAGTTCCACAAATTACCATGAAGACACCAATTTCCTGTGCAATTGGTATAAGAAGGCATTTTGTAGCTGAAACAAGATCAGATGAAAATGGTTCTCTGCCTTCGTGAGACAAGATAAAAGTATCATGTAACAGTTAGCTTCTGTCAAGAAAGATACCCTAATCAACGCCATCCAACCCGTTGTGCAATCAGACAAATTGTACAACAAATTAGAAATATAGGAACTGTCCATTAGTACCAGCGTCAAGGTCTACCATGAACACAGACTGACGAGGGATTATGGTCAGATGAAGTCCAGGTTTCCCGGGATGGAGTTGTCAACAGGCACAATCTTCATTACTGGACAGAAAAGTGTGGGATATACAATAACTCCATTGTGGGACCAGCAACTGCTGATTGAAGACCGGGATTTCGTCATCTTGAACAGTCGCTCCGTGCATATTTAAGTGGGTCAAACATTTTATAAATTCTGCCTAACTTCTAAAGAAAATGTTATTTTTATTGCTTGAAGTAAATGCTAATGAAATCTTTTTTATAACTTGAATGCATTCGCTAATCTCCGAAACACTATCCCTATAATTCAGGAGACAGAAACTTTATGACGACTAAAATTGAAATCTCAGATCTCACGCATAGATTTTTATTGTAGTTCTTTTTTATAGCTTCCTTTTAAGATATGGGCGTTTAAGTTGCTGCAAGTAATTTTTAAGCTCGAAACAAAAGAAAAGTTATATCATCATAAAATGATTTTTATTTTTTTTCTCATATCGCATCTATCATCATTTGCTAATCTACAAGAGTAAGCATATTTCGGCTTCTCCATAACCTAAAATCAATAATTGCTATTAATTTAAGATGTTGATGACTTTTCTCTTCTATCATCGTGATATCTGAATAAGGAAAGAAGACAGAGGTACAGGTGCTCATACAGGACGTCCCATAGGTTTCCATACATAGGGAAAATAACATTTATTTATGAAAAAACGTTTCGATACATGTCTTCCACTGCTGAAGAACACGTAGATGATACGATCCTTGAGAAAAATGTCTAGTTTTACTATGGAATGAAACTTATGGGAGACCCTGTAGAATACATGTTATGTAAGCGCTTATTGAATAAGCGAAAATGATAATCTTTCACGTTATTACAGGATTACGTCAACTTATTTCTGATAATGTCGTAAATTCTGAAGCTTATCGTATTATCGGTGGGAAGAGGACCAAACGTTTTGAATTTCCTTTTGTGGTAAAGTTAAATATTATAATCATTAACTTTAAAGTTATATTAATTACAGTTCGTTATTGAAGCGGAAAACAGACATTCCGGAATACGCATACTATATTTCATACCTTTTTTGTTCTTTAGTTTGAGGTTTTTCTTCTCTTTACACACAAATGGTCTGAATTAGAAGCAACTGTGGAACACGATTTGAAGTAGTGTGATTAAATCGTGTAGTTATTATTTATTTAAGAAGCAGTGGGCTGAGTCTAATCATAGAACTTGATCTGTATGGGGGGGGGGGGGGGCACCTAAAGCCGGTTTCACGATGCGGGTAGATTGCCTTGCGTCATCCGCAAAGAACGGCATCTAGATTTATCAACTGAAATTTATACAGGGTGGATACAAAAATAAGCCTCCCCCTTTATTTTCGTAACCGAAGCAGATACTGTATGTCAATTTTGATGAATCCAATGAATTGGAAGTTGTGGGTGACTTATCCCATGGTGCACTTTTCGTCATCCCAAATATGCAAATTACGACACAATCAAATCCTATCTTAAAAACCGTAACAAGGAAAAATTCCAATTAAAGACTTGTTCAGGATGGATCACAAGTATTTTTAATTTACAAACAGCCACAGTGCATAAATAATTTTACTCCAAAGTTCTGTCTTCTGTACTCTGACACATGCCTGTTATTTGCTTTTCCTCGTGAAAGTGAATGTTATTATGGTAATTTTTGGTAATTTTTTGATTTCCTTGTTGAACATTGAAACAAATGGTGTACAGTGTCCAGATAGACACACGGGCACAAATAGTGGCCAGAATAATAGCACCGGCTGACGAAATTAGACGTGATCATGAGATAATGACAAACGTATACGAATCACTTATTAGACGATGCAATGTCTGCATTCAGGCTCAAGGAGATCGCTTTGAACATTTCTTGTAACTTGAAAAGAAATAAAAATTGGGCCCATGTTAATAAGACTTTTTGTGTTTACCTTGACATCTATAATACCCCCTTAAATTGTTTTACACACGATTTGAATCACCCTGTATATAGATAGCGAGTGAATTATTTTTTATGTATTTTTTTTCGTAGAATCCGAATCTGTAATAAAAAAGGGGGTTCATATTTAAGATATCAAAGTTGCCATCCGCCCCACCAATGGGGGGCGGGGGGGGGGGCTGATTTTGGAACAGAAAGATTTCCTCTTTAAAGATATTTTTTCGTACAATGCTTTGTTTTCGAGATATTTCCAAGTCTACACTTAAATGGACCACCCTATATATTTATAACTTGAAGAAATATAACGCAAGCTTTTTTCATGAATTACGAAATCATTAGGTAAGATTGAGATTCGTGCGGACTGATCGCATAGTGAGTACGTGCGGTGGAGCACTAATTCATCATCATTATATATTATCAGCCGCGCACTGTTATTTTAAAACGTAAGTCTGTAAAATTCGATTGCAGTGAGTTTCTATTGTTACTTAAAAATAAATTCTTTATGTTAAATACAACTTTCAATTTTTCAACTTTTATAGACCCCCAGTGAAATTTCGCAAAGTACAAGCTATTTTGGGAGCGTACAGTTTAAGAGTCGCCCATCGCCTTGAACGAATGATCCTAGTAAAGAAAGTAAAACAATTCACTTAAGAATTTTAACTATATTTAAATCAAAATCAAATTATTTTAATTGTAGTTTTTGTGAAAGCAGTGTACTCGACCGCAACGAAAGAATACAAAATATTTTGGCGTTGGTGATATAATGGTATGTGAATTAGAAAATAAAGCTGTCTATTCCAGAGCTATTAAAACAGCATGCATTTCTTCGGTCGACAAGAGCCGACGAAACTTCTGGGCAACTGCAGTCGGTTGGGGATGTGTTACTTTTCAAGGCGGTAAGATGTACAAATTATTCCTTCAGTTCTTATTGAGGTGAAGAAAAGTTTGAGGCCACCTCAATTCAGAAAATAAGCAAATTAAATTGAAATTTTTTTGATAAATTATAGTGACACACATTTTTATTGTCATATTCGAACGATACATTTTGTTATATGAGGGTCGGGAAAAAACTTTGAGACCAGGATAGAAAAGTCCATGCAAATGAAAACCAACTGCTTTAATGAATGTCATATTACATAGAGTATTTAAAGGCATACACAATAGTTCATTTGTCTACAATGGGTTCTGGCAAACAACTAACAGATCACCAAGAAGGGTCAAATTGATGCATATGGAAAATGTGGAAAGTCAGAACTTGTAATTGCCGTTCTTATTGGTAAATCAATGACTATAGTCCATTATTATCTTGCTAACCCACAAAGCAATACATCAGTGATAGTCAACTTTGAAGCCATGTCGTTTTAGTGACGAAAAAATTTTTAATTTGGACGGCCCAGACGGTGTTCAGTACTACTGGCATGATTTCCGTCAAGAGAAAGCATATCTTTCACGGCGTGTGCAAAGTGGAGGATTGGTTATGATATAGGCTGCTTTCACCCTAGCGAGAGAAGCCCCAAGTGGAATTTGTGTCTCCACAATCGAAGGCAATTGACTAACAGGACATCTTGGGCAACTTCCTCCTTCCTCTTCGAGATTAATTAAAGGATCCGGAATTCATTTTTCAGCAGGATAATGCGCTAATACCAAATCAGCATCAACTTTGGAATGGTTTAAATCACACAATATCACATCAATGAATTGGCCTGCCTGCAGTCCCGACATTAATCCTATTGAAAGTTTGTGGGATTATCTGGTTCGAGTGGTTTACGCTTATGGAAAACAGTATAACAGCGTCTCCGATTTGAAAGAAGCTATACAAAAAATTCAAGTTCTTGTGAAACCCATGCCGAAGAGATTCAATGATGTTATTGAACAAAATTCTGATCCACAGAGTTTTAATGAATCTCAAGGAAAATCCATCCCGGTCTCAAACTTTTTTCCCGGCCTTCATATAACAAAATGTATCGTTCGATTCATTTTTCAATTATTATTTTCTTTTTGGAAATAAATGAAGTTGAATATGACAATAAACACTTGTATCACTCTAATTTATCAAAGAATTTTTAATTTATATTCTGAAATGAGGTGGTCTCAAACTTCTTCCACTACTGTATATACATAGAGGGTTACTCAGAAAGGAGTGGCCCTGTTTTCTAGGAAACTTTTTATTTTAAACGACTAAGCGATCTAAAGTTCAAGCTGCATGCAAATTGAACGCTGCTGTTATCTACACAAAGGCAAGGAGTAATCCAAAACAGCATACGTGGTCTGTTCAAAAAATAACGAAACTTTTTTAATTACGCGGCAACGGATCTCGTTGCGACGAACAGTTGGCAGCACTGCAATTGTCATATTTTTCTCCCTAATGGACTATTTACAAGTGTTTTACATGTTGTATAGTTTCCGAGTTACTGCAATTTGAGTGCAACGTGTTTCAGTGTTCGTGGCGATTTTTTGCAATGTTCGATTTACGAGAACAACGAGGAAAACATGGTGAAAATTCCCAAAAAGAGTCCACTGTTGTGGCAAGACTATGCGCTGCCCACTCAGCCTTATTAATTCTCCAGTTTTGGGCCAAAAATCAGATGATGTTCCTCCCCTAGCCGCCTTACTCCCCAGACTTAGCTCCTTGCGACTTTTTTTTGTTTTCAAAATTAAAATTAAAAGCCAGAAGTCACATGGATTAAGATCTGGTGAACGGGCAGCACGACTATTTCCCTCTACGAATTTCTGCAGCATCTTTCGTAATCCTCTCGTCGTCATGGGTCCTGTTCGCAATCCCTTCTCGGAATACTGTTGCACTATGGCTACTGTTCTGGTAGTAGAGCTTCACCAGGAGCGCAGTTTCTTTCTTTCCCAATGGCATGGTGATCTGTGCAGATTGGTTGTTCTCAGGCGCATTGCGCTTTTGCACATGACGCCACCTTTTCCCCCGAGTGGCAACTATACTTGGAACTGCATGAAAGTTCTCGAGAGAAGTGGACAAATTCAATTATTCACCAATGTGAGATTTTGTAAGAGAAATGGCAGTAAACTCCAATAGATATCGTCCACAACTTAACATCTTCGAACATCTTTCAGATGTCATTATAATCTCAGGAGGTGGCGTCACAATGCTTTGAGAAATCGAGTATACCAGACAATTGTATAGGTGCCCAATTACTTAAGGTAGACAGTTCCTAGACATCTTTGTAATCATAAAAAAATTATTAAACTTTGGTTAAAGTGTTTGGATATAAGAATAGGTTAAGAATTTTCCCACGTAAAAGAATCAATTTATGCTAAATAAATTTTCTCTTAAAGAAATGCCTAGTGTATTGCATAAAGTGGATATATTTGTGCGTACCAATGAATTCTGCAGGCAAAATATGAAATACTTCTCTGAGAATGAAACCTTTTGTGTTGGTGATCTACAAGGAAAGACAAGCACCTGCAGAGTCGGTAGCTGTAGTTATCGTTTATATAATGATGTAAATGTTGTATAAAAATTTATTCGTAATTTTTTTCTTTTAGGGAGATTCAGGCTCTCCGATATTTGTCATGGTTGGAGATAAAGCTCTGGTGTTTGGATTAACAGCAGGTGGAGTACAGAGGCCAGGACATCTTCGAATATATACTAAAATTTCTTATTATTTTAAATGGCTACAATCCGTTTTGCCTAAAGGAACTCATATTTGCATTAAATAATATTGCTGGATGTTTAAAGTTTAATTAATATCAAAAGAGTTGTGTTATTTATTTTATAATACATTCTTTAAAAGTGACTAAAGGAAATTTCTGCTTTGTCAAGTGGTGATATCCTACTTAAAAGCGTTCATGGGTTATCTCAACCATGACGAGCCAGTAAAAACCATACTCGAGAAAATATGAACGAAAAAATAAAATTGAAGGATTTATCAATTTCTGAAAAATATCTAAGTTAATGATAAGAGAAAAGTTTCACAGCGATCTTCTGTGCATTCCTAAATCGGATTCAGATCCCGACATGTAAAAAACCCAAAAATTAATATTTAGAGACAAAAAATACTAATTTGATTGTTCTGTTATTAAAAAATGGAACCGTAATGCTTCTAGAATTTTTAATTTCAAATGTGAGATTTAAAGTGAAATTTCTTTCTAAATTATTTAGAAATTCTTGTTTAAAAAAAAACAAAATAATTCAAACCCATACACAATTGCAAATCAATGAAAAAATCCATAATTGTAACAACAAAGTAAAACAAGAATGATTTTACCGCCAAAGCAGATAAACGTAGCAGATTTTCGGTTGTAGCATTATACGTAGATACTTAGAATTAATCTACATTTTAAAACACTTTACAGAAAATATATAAGCATGAAAACTAAATTGTAAATTACTATTTAGAGAATAGAGAGAAGTTAAACGAATAAACTTGAAGAACTGAAAAGTTAAATGGAGAGTGTACTGTCCGCATCCGATAAGTTAAACCTCGACCTTGAAAGGCTAGGATTATTCTATTGCTAAAATGGCAAAAGGATGAAAAGAAACTGCAGTAGTGCAGGGAAGTACTACACAATTTAAAGAGATTTGAAAGACAAGCTAACAAACAAAATTTTTCTATTTATTAGTCCAAACACTATCGTAAAGAAAAAAACACGTTAGTGTTTGGACTATCAAACAATCTATTATAGAGACAAACTTTTGTTTGTTTTGGAGTAGCTTGTCTTACAAATCTCTTTATAGAGTGTAGTACTTTCCTGCACTACCCCAGATTTTTTTTCATCCTTTTGCCTCCCATTTTAGCAATAGAATAATCCTAGCTTTTCAAGGTCGAGGTTTAACTTATCGGATGCGGACATTAGCTATTCTTTATATATTTAAACATATAAAAGTTCTTTAATTTGTACGTATTCTCACATTACGTAAAACGAAGTGAGCCTCAATTGCTGAAGCGTTCTGTGAAAACATCTATTATTTCTTCATATTCTATTACTAAAGCGTTTCAACGATCATATCATCTATCGTTGAAGCATGCGATTAGCAATTATCAATATGTCTCACAGAACTTATTTATGGAAAATATTAGGTCTAACAGTAGTATGCTCTTGATACCAATAAGCTAAGGATAACTAAAGGCCTAACAACGCGTAAGGAGTTGGTTGATATATTACACGCCATATCTTAGCATAGAAAGTTTCCCAAAGTAACATATTATACCATTAAAACACTTACTACTAAACAATTCCCACTATCCTTATTTACGCCTTATATTCTTTTATAAGACATCCTTATAAATTGATTGATATACTCGTATTACATGACAAATCTTAGCATTGAAAGTTCCAAAGGTACCATATGGAACGACTAGGACACGTAATACCAACCAGTTCTCACTATCATCATTTACGCAATATTCATTCATAAGACGTCCTTACAAGTTGTTTGATATATTACATGCCATATCTTGGAACTGATAGTTCCAACGGTATTTGAGAGAGTGCGACAGAACATGCAAAGGCCCAGGGTCGCCACTTCGAACAGTTCCTGTAATTGTTCAATGTAACATTGTAATAACCGTTTCTGCATTTGAACAAATAAATTGTCCGGAGCTGCATGTCATGATTTACCAATTAGTGCTTTCGTTGCTAATTTCCTGCTTTGAATGCAGTTCAGAGGATTCCGTGCAGTGCAGCATTCAGGTGGGTTGGTCGGGATCTTCATATCTTTTTAACTCTTTTTTGAAGTGAAAACTTCTATAGGCGTACCGCATACAAAATTTTGCTGGAGAGTGAAAGTGTCTGATCCGTCACGCTCGGAAGTGAAAGGTTTTTCGGTAAAACTCGGGAAAACTCGGATTTCTTTATTCTAGTCGTAGAAGTTTATTAATTATTAAGATAACTTGAAAACGAATTAACTTTACCACACTGTTTTCATCAATCCATTAATATGGGACAGAGCACGAACAAGATCGAACATGAGATACCATGAATAGGTATGCGATCTAATGGCACGTGCTCTAATGGTACAATTATATGATACACCCTTAAAAATTTCCTATAACCAGATATGGCAGGACGTATATCAAACAATTCGTCACGACGTGTCATGAATGAATATATAAGAGTAACTAGTGATGACAGACATTGGTCTAGTGACACGTGTACGTGTAAGGATCATAAAAATGAATATAACGCGATACTGGAAATTGTTTAGTAGCACGTGCCCTAATGGTATCCTGTGGTACTGTTGTAACTTTCCATGGTAAGATATGGCATGTAATATATCAAACAACTCGTAACAACGTGCCATGATAGAATATAACGAATAAACAATTATAGTGGGAATTAGTTTAGTAGCACGTGCCTTAATGGTACCATATGGAACCCTGTGTTACTGTTGTAACTTTCAAAGCTAAGATATGGCATGTAATGTATCAAACAACTCGTAACCACGTGTCATGAGTGAATATAACGAGTAAATAATGATACTTGTATTTGTTTAGTTGTACGTGTTGGAATCATTAATAGTTTCATTACAGTACCATTGGGTTTTTCAATGTAGATATATTGTATGTAATCTAGAAGTGATCTACTGGATGCTTTTGAAAAGGATGTACTGAGACACCTAGCGATGTTCTTCACCTTAAAATAAACACAAGTTTCCTCTTTCGTTTTGTCGAAATTGCTTTCGTATAAACTAAACACTACCACGTGTTCCATTAACAGGTTCCTGCGAAATACCTGTCCACTAAACTCGACCATTCTCACAGCCTACTGAAAGATTCGTATTTACTAGACCTCCGAATTGAGCCTGTCAATAAATTAGGGAAGACGTGCAAGTGGATAAATGATCGAAAGATACAGTATTAAAGTCTCCTTAAACCAGTTTACATTTCTTGTTGGGTGGATTGCTTTTTGCAGTAAGAAGCACATTTATACTAGCGAGTGTTCAACGAACTCTATGATTTATTAACGCCATTCATTCGCTTTTGTTTATGTTATGGGCGGAGTTAACCAAACTTCACGAGCTGTTTACTCATTTAAGAAATGCAATTTCGACAAAACGTATGAGGAAACTTGTGTTTATTTTAAGATATCTCACGACAACCTTTTCAAAAGCGCCCTGCATAAGTAAAGATCTAATAAGAAAACGAATAAAAATAAATGGATTTATACTATATAATATTAATTTATGGCTTGTTCCTGATTCATCCAAGTAATAAAACCCATAATAATATATATATATATATCATTCACCTATACATTACTTAGAATCGATTACAGTCGCCATAAAAGTTTTCAATTCGGTCGTGTGGTTTTAAGCACACTCATTTTTTAACTCGTTTACAACGATTTTGTGGGAAATTAATAAACGCCCTCTATACAGGGTGATTCAGAAAGGTAGGTCAAGAATGAAATACGAGTTTGTATTTGCAGTTTGTAGCGGCGAACAAATTTTTTCCTATAAACATGAGTCCGGAAATGCATCCTTACAGAGATAATGCAACTTGTACGAGATAGGAATGACATTACACTAGGTGTTCAAAATGTCGACTCTCAGCCTCGATGCAGGTGTTTTTTCTGCGGAGTGTTTGACACGCCCGGCCATGTGGGTGATCACGGTCTGGAAAACGCTATTGGTAAATCCTTTCCGCTTCAGTAGCATCACCCTTTGCCTCGCCGTATACAAGATGCATGTCCGCCAGCTCCCGCATTAGTCAAGCGATCCATTGTACGACAATGGAGTTACATGTTTCGTTTCCTCTCTTTTAAATGAGATCTTAATTTACATGAACCTTACCTCGTACAAGTTGCATTATCTCTGTAAGGAAGCATTTCCTGACCCATGTTAATAGGAAAAAATTGTTCCCCGCTACAAACTGTACATGTATTTCATTCTTGACCTACCTTTCTGAATCACCCTGTATTCGTTCATAACTCGTCGTAAAGTGTTGTTTGATATATTACATGCCACATCTTGTCATTGGAAATTTTTAAGGGTGTATCATAATGATACCATCAGAGCACGTGCTATTGCACTTATCCCGGCTACCTCACCTTCGAACTTGTTCGTCCTCTGTCCCATATTTATGGATTGGTGAAAACTGTGTGAAAATATTAATTTGTTTTCAAGTTCTCTTAATAAATAATAAGCTCCCTACGAATAAAGAAATTCTTTTGGTTTACGCATCGATCTACTTTTTCTATAATCGTCAATCACGTGCATCCTACACGCGCACCATCTCAACAACGTTTACAGCACACGCAGAGGCGAACCGAAGTGCTGAGCACGCGTTTTCCCCAGTGCAAGGATGATTGGTCTCTTCCAGCAATTCACTACACGCACTCTCCCTATTGCAAAGCAATGCATTGTTGGAATTGTGTTTACAGACGGACAGCTGGACAAACCGATCACTACGAAAATGTGTTAAAAACGGTAAATCGTGATTCTTCATTCGACTGCTCCTTACACCATAGGCAGTGAAGTGTATTCTTCCTTGTGTCTACTGTCAGGGAATAATCAATTTGTTTATATCTTAATATCCAAAAATCAGTCTTATTTGAAAGTGTTATTTCGTTTCAAGAAGAAAAATTAGACTCAATAGACACAGTAGCAAAGGTACAGCTATTTTATTCAAGAAATTTTCGTTAATGAACTTGAATATATTCGCATCAGTTACTTCAGCAGGGAAAAGTTTATATAAAACTATAAAATGCAGACTCTACCTCCTGCTTGACTAAGTGATTCTATCCATGACTGATATGCTGAAACTCGACTATATACAACAGGCCCCACTTGTAATTTACTTCCAAACGATGTCAAACCAATGACCAAGACCTTGTCGTCTTCTTCAAGGAATAATGGCCCACCTGAATCTCCCTGAAAAAATATGAAGACCAACAAGTTATTATTTACGCAATTTTATATATCCATTCGGCTATATACACTGACTGCCAAAAGTATCCGGACACCCCGTTCCATGTGCCCTCTTTGGAAATACTGTCGTCAGTAATGCATTTGGCCACCCTTTGCTGCAAAACGACGAGGAAGGCTGTCCACAAGTTGTTTACACTTCACTTGTGTGATACGATGCCATTCGGTCGTCAAATGGACCAGCGACTAATGACAACTCGTGACCGTGGGCATGTGCATCCGTACACGACGCTCCAGCACATCCCACAATGCTGCTATTACCATATCGGCCAAGGCAATTATCGTATGACCGCACGGGTGAACCATGCCTGCGTTGAAAGAGCGGCGTGACATGGGGCATTGTCCTGCTGGAAGAAGCAGTCCGATGAGGTGCCATAGAACTCCACCATCGCTCCAGGATGGTGCGTTTCAAACATCTCTTGGTATCGTAGGGCATTCAATCGCATATCGATACCGGTGATAGATCCTGCACATGCTGTACAGAACGTGTCCACACCATGACTTTACCGCCAGATTCCTTCACTGTGAGTACGAGGTATTTCTCATTTGGCCGTCTCCAAACTTACACACGACCGTCAGATTGTTGGAAAGTAAAGCGGCTTTCATCGCTCCACATGAGCTTTGCCCAATAATCCCTAATCCATTGATGACGCACCGTACACCAGCGTAGACGACGAAAAGCATTCACTCTTGAGACGAATGGCTTCGTCTTTCCGAGTCTCCCAGAGAAGGCAATCTCATGGAGGACACGTTGCACTGTGCGCATTGATAGGCCACGGGCTGCGTCTGGGTCCCCTACAAAGGCATCAGTAATGTCCCGTAGGGGGTCTTTGCGATGCCTCACCCGACACAGAGCACGTTTGTCTCTGGGCGACAGGATTGGAGGTCGTTCGGCAGGTTTTGTTGTGGTTGTTGCACCTGTCTCTTCGTATTTGTTCACAGTGTAGGAGGATACCCAGTCAAAGCGCTGATTTTGGCGAAGTGACCTCCCGCTAATGCGGCACCCCACAATCATTCTTCTCTCAAAGTCGGATATTTCTCAGATCTTTGGCAAACTGATTGTTGTTACTGCTGTAACACTTGATGAGTCTTGTCTTTAATATGCATACTGTCACGTGCATCCAACAGGGTAGGTCTACACGAACATAGCTGTGTCCAGATACTTTTGGCAGGGCAGTGTATAAATGTTTGCTTTTCTTTAGTTTCTGAATGCAGAAACTAATGAATGAAACCAAGACATATACAGAGAGGTGTTAATCTAAAAAACTTTTTGAACAAAAATTATTTGCAACGCAAGTGCAACGAGGCGCATATGCACAAGATTGGTTAACGAAAAATTGTGCAACCTTTTTTTCGAACTGTGGACCACCAAGTACAATCTACAAGTGTCTTAAAGACTACTGAGTAGTCAAGATAGCATAGGAATCGTGCTCCATAGAGCCGAGGAGCTACATACATGTGAATCCAGTTCGAATCCAGGCCAAGGTTACCAAGCAGAAGGAAAGCATACACACAACTAACTTATTTTTTTCTAGACATTTCCATTGTTTTATCCAATCCCTGTACAGTGACTGAGCAAAACTCATGGGATAGTCACCTAATATCTGGTCGGGCCCCCTGTGGAGCGCAGCGATACGGCATGGAAGACAAAGTATTAACATTTAAAAAGATAATATGTAATTATATTAGTAAAAAGTTTTAATTTAAATTTTCCCATCAAATTAATTATATTGGAATAACCTCGAATAAAAATGTCACAAAAAAAGTTTAGTGAAATTGAGTCTGCAGGTCCCTGGTACACTTCCGGAGGCAGATGGCACCACACAGTCTGCAAAGCGGTAGCCAATTGAACATGTTTTCCAGAAGAACAAGGGGGCCATTCCATACCAGGAAAACGCGCCCCGGAACATGACTGATACCCACCGCCCTGAACTATCGCTTCATGAGTTCTGGGCTACACGATGCCTCCCATCGGCACGCGAACAGTGGATACCGTGACTCATCCGACCAAATGACCTTACGCCACTATTACGTTAACAATTGTCCTCGCGTAGGGCGACGGCTCCCATAGCCGAAGGCACGCATTTCCTACGGATTGTTTCTAGCTCGGCCGACGGTTGAATTTGTCCTTGATTTGTCGTACTGTGACCTTCCTGTCTCTGTTGACCATTCATCCTAATTGTCGCCGATCACGGTTATCAAGGACGGCCGGACGCCCGGTATGGTGTGTGTTGTAGACTGTTACGCCTTCTTCCAACAATTCTCGTGTGGAACCTGTGAAGCCGAACTCATGCACGACCGCCAAAATCGAACTTTCCATGCGTCGGGAACCCACCACCATGCCCCGTTCGAAAACCGTCAACTATCGAAGGCGTTGCATTTTTCATGAATCAAACACTCAGCCGCTTCCCACAAGGTCTCACACACAACTGCGGCCGCCGCGTAGGCCTCCAAGGGGCGTGGAACACACGTGGTTTCCGATCGCAAATTAGGGACCTGCTATCCCATGAGTTCTGCTCGTCAGTGTATCCGGCAAATTTACTACCAAACAAAAATCCCTGTCTATCTGACTCAAGTGCAGGCTTGCAGATATTCGGAGACGCTTGAGCATCCGTCACTCCTCAAATGCCGCAGAACACATGTAGAGAGATAGAAAGTCGTCTTGACATTGTTCGGCCCGCTAGAGGCGCTCATGTTGAGATCTACTGAAACTTAGTGAGTTTCCTAACAGAAAATCATATCCTGTTATTATTAGTATAAGTATAGTTAACATTTTTAATGGTAGTAATTCTGTCGGAAACCCTGTATTTACATGTATCCTTAAGGTTTACTTAATTTCGAATATAAATTTGGGCAAAATATTTAGATCAAAAGATATAATCGAAACTTACAGGACAAGCATTTTTCTTTCCTGCACCAGCACAGATCATCACTTCTTTATATATGTACATTCGTCTTTTTATGCATTCATAATCTGGAAGTATCCTAATTTCTACTTTCCTCAAGACGTCGCTGTATAATCCACCTACAAAAATAATACTTTCATGAAAACATATTGGAAAGATAAATAAACAACAAAAAGTTAATCACCGGAGGAAGATATAATAAAGTAGCGGAAGCCCTGAGGTCATCTATTTTTACCCTTATATTTGCACCCCCGTCTCGTTGTACAGATTTCGAATTGATTTGCATGAAATCGTCTGTTTGACATCTGCATTGTTCTGGAACACTTGACTGTATTTGTGGTGAAAACAACTGCAATGTCTCGCACACGCCCCATGTATCTGCGCAACAACTCACGGAATTTGACAGAGGTCGGATTGTAGGATTTCGAGAGGCTGGATGGTCTCATCGGCGTATCGAGGGGCAGATAGTTCGTAATGTTTCTGTGCAGGCTCGCTGTAGTCAGCAGAGATTTATGGAAGGAACGCACTCACGTAGATCTAGTTCTGGACGCCCACGCACTACTGACCCACGCCAAGACCGTCGAATTTTACGAGAAGCTTTGAGCAACCGTACGGCATCCGCAGCAGAGATAAGGCCAGAGTGGCACAAGCTTTGCCAAGGCGGACCATTGGTAACCATTTGCTAGTTGCAGGACTACGGGCACGGATCCCTCTAGCCAGACTCCCACTTCTACAAGAACACCGTGCTGCGTGGTTGCAGCTGTGCCGCGAAAGAGCCAACTGGAGAGCCAAATGGAGGTCTGTGGTCTTTAGTGATGGGAGCAGATTCTGCCTGTATACCAGTAATGTAATATCCGTCTACTGCACACAGGTCCAACCCCTGGCGCAATAGTGTGGAGGGCTATCAGTTAAAACTCGCGATTCCCTTAGTGTTTTTGGATGTAACATTGAACAGCATTCGGTACGTCCAGCAGATCGGGGAACCTGTTATTTTGCCCTTCTTGCGACAGGAGGGTAACATGGTTTTCCAGCAGGATAACGCCCGTGCACACACTGCCCGTTTTAGCTTGCATGCCTTACAGAATGTGGCACTACTTCCCTGCCCAGCACGATCTCCAGACTTGTCATTAATAGAGCATGTGTGGGAATGATAGGACGTAACGTTGATCGTCGCTGCACACGAGCTGCATCAATTCTACAATTGCGCCAGCATATTCAGAAAGCTTGGAATAACCTATCCAAGACGACATCCAGCATCTTTATGACCGCATGCATCCAAGAGTCGAGGCCTGCATTCAAGCTCGCGGCGGTTATACCATCTTCTGATGTGGTCTATTGGGGCATGGGAACGACCCTGTACAAAGTTCCTCTAGAGGTATTGTCTTGCAATTTGAATCATTTCATGTATACCACTAATGCTACATGTGTGCAAAATTTCAAATAAATCGATTCATTCCTTCTAGGTGTTGCATTTTTTGCCCGCAATGTATGTTTATATACATGGTAATTCATAATTGGTAGCCCGTCTTTAGGTCCAAATAACGACTCAAGGGGAACAGATTGGGGGAAAATGAATATTGATTATTTGGTTTTAATGTCCCCTAATTCAGAATAAAAACATTTCGCGTCCCTGGGGGTGAAGGGGTAAATTTTGAAAATTTT
>JAHWFO010029122.1:498488-558095 GCA_023313115.1 Rhysida immarginata | reverse complement strand
CCCCCCCCCCCCCGCACCTGTTCCCCTTGAGCCGTTATTTGGATCTAAAGACGGGACACCAATTATGAAACACCCTGTATATACACTACATGATCAAAGGAGTTGGGACACCCCTGTGAACACCTACCATAATTGTAGGACTGGACTGCTCTTCAAGGTGGAAGGAAACCTCAATGCTGATGGCTACAGGACAATTTTGGATAACGGAGCACTTCCAGCGCTGTGGGAACACTTCGGTGACGGGCCGTTCCTCTTCCACCACGACAGTGCGCCTTGACACAAAGCAAGATCCATATCTGCCTGGTTATACGAGATGCGGGTTGAAGAACTGGATTGATCTCAACCCCATCGAACATCTTTGGGACGAATTGGAACGACGTGTGAGGTCCAGGATGGTTCGCTCTACATCTGTCCAGGAACTGACCACGACACTCCTCGAGGAATGGAGGTCAATACCTGTGGACACATACCGTAAACTTGTGGACAGTATGCCATGTAGGGTGGACGCAGTGATAGCATCTCGGGTTGGTCCTACACACTACTGATTGAAGCTTTTTTGCGGCTTTACGGTAGAGCAACAGGTGTCCCAATTCCTTTGATCATGTAGTGTATATAAGGCGCTCTAACAACAAAATTTGCATATATGGTAAATGTTACCCCTCGACAGGCTCACTTCAGCCAGCTGTGGAAAATATGGTTCTGTGGTTAGAATACATTGTTGAACATGAAGGGGGACATACTGAGCAGTTGTAATGCTACTTTATTGAAATGTGTTTATGTGTATTACAGCGCTATTTATCGGAGGACTTTTGCACTAAGATTTTTTATTTAATAAATGTCAAGCGCATCATTTGAATTATCTGCAGTTGAAATTTTATCTCATTTGGACCAATAGAACGCATTCTACAGCCCTCTGAAGTGGGAAACTTATTTCTTGCTAACCTTGTACATTCCGAATTTCAACCTTCTATGTCAAAAATGTAAAAAATATGAACGGGATAGACAGACGGACATTGTGAAACAAATAATTGCCCCATTCTTCCGCTACTTAATAGTCATTTCTAAACCTTGGTCCTGCTATGAACTAAAAACGAAGCGCGCATAAGAAAAAGTATTCTAAGGCCTGTGCTTGGCTGCATGCATTTGTAACTTCCAACTAATGGAAAAATGCACAACAATTTTTAGTAAAGAAAAATAAAAAAAACTACCTCACACAAACATGCCGATATTTTTTGATTTTTTTAATTATATATTATCAGGTCGTTGCATATCAAATATCGGATTTCGAGGTGGGTTCCGCGCTTCAGCACGGTTTCCACGTTTAGTAGCAAGTACCCATAACAAAGTAGTACATTCCCAGAGATAAACCTATCAGCGACCATATGCCTGAAATTTGCATATCTGCGATGATATTTAATAGCGTTTGAACCCAAGTCAAGATAGTCATGACTTAATACGAATTACTTGTGATAATGCATTACGAGTTCAGGTTGAATCACGCTGCATCCAACGCCTCTCGTAACATCAATAAGGTATTATGTGTAGGCATCATAAACGAACGTATTGTCCAATGTTGGTTCCGAAAATTCCTGGCAGGAGTGACGGACCTGGCAAATGAAATACGCGGCAGACCGCCCAACGTGTTGAATGACGTTGATCTGTGGAAGAGGACCCGTCAAAAACTGTTCGGGACCTTGCAGGGGATCATACTGTATCAGCGTCGACTGTCAGCAGACACCTTAGGACAATCGGCAAAGTGAAAAAGCAGGACAAATGGGTCCCACATGAACAGTTTGGTGGAATATCCGTGGTGTAGTGCCTTACAGCTTCCTGCAGCAGGGGGAGACGATCACCGCTGCAACCTACTGCCGTGAACTGCATCGTTTGCACACAAAACTGTGTCAGCAACAACCTGCCCTTGTGCATCGCAAAGGCGGCCTTCTGAGGCATGAGAAAGCGCGTCTGCACGTTGCACGAACGACCGTGCAGGCGCTACAGGTTCTGGGCTACGAGGTGCTTCCACACATCCCCATACTCTCCGGACCTCTCCCCTACCGACTATCATCTTTTCCAGAGCCTGGACAATTTTCTCTGGAGGAAAACATTCCTAACCCAAGCAGACGTCGAAAATGCATTCCGGGAGTTTATTGAGTCCCGTGACCATGGATTCTATCGGAGAGGGCTCGAGAAGCTGCCAAATCGTTGGTAACAATGTTTGGATTGCAATAAGGGTTATTTAGAGTAACATGTGTGAAGGTGTCCTTTCTAGAGGGCTATTAAAGACGATCGTAATGGTAGTATGGGTCCATGTTGCGTATAACAATAAAATAATGGTAGTGAGTTCTTAAATGCAACAATTTTAAATTTATTTCAGACCGGTTTCGGTATTAAACCATCTTCGGTGGGCTACAATAGTAAGCGTGGAAATACCAGCTTATATAAGGGAGCGGGTCTCTTCTCTGCAGAGACCATTATTTAACGGTCTCTGCTGCTCTGTTATCTCATTGGTGGGACTGTGACCAGGTGGAGAGAAGGGACTCGCTATACAGAATTTGAAAGGTGATGATTCATACACTCGATATTTAATCAGAATAACGAACTAACAGGAAAATGCAATACTTGGGACGCACAAAACGCACTTTCACCCAGAGATATAAAAAGCACACGAACGCTATCAAATTCGACCCAACCAAATCAAACTATGCCGAACATATGGTAGGTAAGAAGCACCAGTTCGGCAAAATCGAAGATGTGATGGAAATAATAAATGAATGCAGCGACACGAGGAAATTACAGACGATGGAAAATTTAGAAATACAGCTAGCAAAAATGCCTAGAAGGAGACAAGCTCATCAATGTCCAAATCAACAATGAAATGGCGCCATTATTAAAAGGAATAGGGAAGAGCCTGAACAAAATCAAAGACAATACTCATAGAAATTTAAATAATCCACCATCCACACAATACTCAACAGTCTGATACTCTTTATTACATGTACTTTGGTTTTTCTATTTTTTATTTTGTTTTAGTTTATTTTATTTATTATATTATATTTTATTCAGTTTCCAATCTATTCAAATATTGCATTTTCCTGTTAGTTCGTTATTCTGATTAAATATCGAGTGTATGAATCATCACCTTTCAACTTCTGTATAGCGAGTCCCTTCTCTCCACCTGATTGGTCACAGTCCCACCAATGAGATAAGGGAAGAAACCCGCTCCTTTATATAAGCTGGTATTTCCACGCTTATTATTGTAGCCCACCGAAGATGGTTTAATACCGAAACCGGTCTGAAATAAATTTAAAACTGTTGCATTTAAGAATTCACTACTATTATTTTATTATTAAAGATGACCTCTGCAATCCGACTTTTGATATGCAACGGCCTGATATATAACTCATCAAGATGTAGGGGTGCGGTCATCGAATTCGTAAGCTGTACAGTTAAATATTCAGTTGTGAAATAATCAAAATAAGTGTGTCAACGAATTATGGCCCGGATTCACAAAAATTCCAATTAATAACGACGTCGCACAGGAAAGACATCGTTAAATTTAAGGATGCAATTCACAATACGCGCAATTAGCCTTCTTAAACGTAACGACGAGAAAATAGGCGTCTGATTTCGAGAGTACGGAAATAACGTCTTTGTTTGCTTGCAAACAGCTAAGAAGAATCTCGACTGCAGTGGAGGTGAAAAACATGAAGGATTGAAAAAAAAATTTCAAGATCAAATATAATGCATAATGAAAACCGTAAGAGAAAGGTAAATAAAAGTCAATTGGAAAGTTGTATATCTTCCTAAAATTAGTCTAAATCATTTATCTGATTTAATTTTACAACAATGATTGTCTAATCTTCTATATATATAAAGAAGGATGTTTGTGGGTCTGTGCGTCTGTGGGTCTGTGGGTATGTGTGTGGGTCTGTGGATCTGTGTGTACGTTTTTTATACAAATCTACAGTTTTATTCCGATCTTGATAAAATTTCGCATACATGACCTTTAAAGCATGAGGAAGGTCACTGTCTACCTCAGATTTCGGAAAAATAATAAATATCGATAAAAAATCGATATTCATGGTTATGGCAAGACATATTAATGAGAAATATCTCATGACCAACAATGCAAGGCAAAGTTGGTACAACAATAGGTATCAACAATGGTATCAGCACGCAATTCACAAACACACTGCATGAACCAACAATATATATCTCATGAAAAGTTTGTGTAAGTGTAATTATCCCGGGCAACGCCGGGTACCTCTTCTAGTAAAAAATAATTTTCAATTTATGCTAATACTAATACGTATTTCATTTGATTTCAGGTTTTCAGCAATGATCCTGATCAATGTTTGAATGGTAACTTTTAAATAACGGCAGAGTATCCTCAAAATTAAATAGAAGACATGGCATTTTCTTATGGTGCAAGTCAACAAGATATTGTACTTGCAACACAAATGTATACTGAAAGATACCAAATCGCCGCCATCCTTCAAGACAAGCCTTTGAAAAATTATTGCACGTTTTCAAAACACATGTAGTATTAACAACAAGGAAGGCAGGGACGACCAAAAATAGAAACAAATGAATTTGCTGCCACACTGGTTCTTGCTGCTAATCCAAATACGAGCATACGTTCCATTGCTGATGATATTGGTTGCAGTGTAGAATCAGTGTCGAATGTGCTTCATGATCATAAATTTCATCCATTTCATGTGCACTGTCATCAGAGCCACCCCTTAATGCATGTGACTATGGAATACGTTCCGTGTACTGTAATTGGCTTCTTTGTCAAATTGATGATGATCCACAGTTCACAAAGAAGATTTTGTGGTCAGATGAGTTACAATTTGCACGTAATGGTGTTGTTAGTAAAAAGAACCTCCGTTACTGGGCTAAAGAAATTCCTCATTGGTTAAGACAAACTGCTCACGAAATGAATTGGAAGGCCAATGTTTGGTGTGCCTTGTATAATAATCAAGTTATTGGTCCAGTGTTTTACGATGGAAATCTCACTAGCCAGCAATGTTGTGTACGACTTTATTGATGAGATGCCATAAGAGATCGTTGTGAAATTTGGTTGCTAAATGAATTGGAAGAGGGACATCCATGGACATCCCGATTCTGGTGGACCAGTCACATGGACATCCCGCTTACCAGAATTAACATCTTTGGACTTCCTCTTATGGGGACATATAAAAATACAGTTTATAAAACATCACCAGTAAGTTTAGCTGAACTTCAGGAGAGAATTACAATTTCATGTGCAGCATTAACGACTACAACAATGACAGCTGTGCAAACCATCAATCCATTTTGTATAGCATCTGACCGTCAACATAACTATTGGTGTTTTGTGTGGCTTTACCTTCTTATTGTCACAAAATTATTTTTTATTAGGTAATCACTGTCAATGGAAGCATCCTATCCGTAGAAAACGTACAATATCGAGTACATTCGATTGCTGATATTTCATCAATGCTGAGTGACGATAATCTAATTGGAGCGACACGGTCAAATAGTAAAATCAACACATGCGAATTCCGACTTTAGTTCATAGTTGCCGGGACCCGGGTATAGAATAATAATATACTTTAAATTCCATTGTTGATAGAAAGTTTACCTTTTAATCTTGTGCATCCCCATCCTATAGTTGTAACCGTTGTACCAACAGGAAAGATTCTCTTTTCTTCTGGTATACATGCGGGGCGAATTGTATTTGTTATTTGTATATTTCTTTTAAGTTCACATAACATTACATCCCCAAAATTTGATTCGTAATGAAAATCCTTAACCATACACTGCAAAAATAAAATTTTTATACTTAAGTCCTTCTAAAAAGAATGATTTTTGTAATACCTGCGTAAAATAAATGATACGTACTTTTTCCACACGCACAGAAATCTCGCCTGGTTCATTTACGCTACGATGATGGTCTCCTAAGATCGCCGTTACTTCAAGATTCCCTGGATGATGCCTGTTAACATAAATTTTATTAGATGTTTTTGTCCAAGTATAGAGCGCGTTATTAAAATAGTGAGCATTATTTTAGAAATGAATCCCCCATACGTGATGCATACGAGAACTTTCTTTCAATAACACTGAATGAGCAAAACTCATAGGATAGTCACCTAATATCTAGTCGGGCCCCCTCTAGCACTGTGGAGAGCAGCGATACGGCGTGAAAGTGACTCTGCAGGTCCCTGGTACACTTCTGGAGGCAGAAGACACCCCACAGTCCGCAGAGCGGTAGCCAATTGCGGCATGTTCGTGGGTAGAGAATCCAGCGCACGGAGCCTGAGTTCAACGGCATTCCAAATATGCTCGATAGGGTTCATATCAGAGTTTCCGGGTGGCCAGTCCAGTCGTTGGACCCTCCCTACATGCTCTTTGAGCCACTCCCGGGCGACATTGGAGCGATGTAGCGGCACATTATTATCTTGAAAGATGGCAAGTTTGTCGGGATGTTGGAAGACCAGAACTACAAGGGGGCCCATACCATCGGCATGGAACAGTTGATACTGTGACTCGTACGACCATATGAAGTTACAGTATTTATCCGATGTGATTGATGGCAAATGCACGCCGGCGTGTCCGATGACGCGGGGTTAACAGTAGTACCCGCGTAGGACGGCTCCCATAGTCGAGGGCACGTATGTTGCTACGGATTTTCCATTGGGAGACGTTTCTAGCTCGGCCGACGTTAAATTCGTTCGTGATTTGTCCCACAGTGGCCCTCCTGTCTCTTTTGACCATTCGACCCATCTGTCGCCAGTCACGGTCACCGAGGGTGCCTGTTGTGGACTGTTACGCCTCCTTCCAACCATTCTCAGTACACCATAGACACGGTTGAACGTGTGAAGCCTAATTCATGCACGACCACAGAAATCGAACTTCCCTTGCGTCTGGCACCCGCCACCATGCCCCGTTAGAATGCCATCAACTCACGATGACGTTGCATTTCACATGAATCAAACACACATGTGTCCGACCGCGAATCAGCGACCTGCTACCAGCCAATGTACTGTGCAATATGTACTCGATTTAGGAGCCTGCAGACTCGCCTGATTTGAACCCAATCGACTTCTACGTGTGTTTATCCTAAATCATTGTAATTGGTAGAGACTTTACAATACAATAAAGGGAGAACAGAGGTTCCGACTAGTTTCGCCATTAGTTCCCGGCTTTATAAACTACACTAGAGGTTTCTCGCCCTTATATACAGAAAATATGGTACAGTGGAGTAATATGATTGGATAAAATACAACGAATGGCAAGATAAAAGCAAAGAGTAATAAAATCTGGGTACAGTGAAGGTAGAAGCAATAAAACAGCATATGTGTACATTGATTGGATAAGAATGAAAAGTAAAATTCTCTGATTTTTCATGGTTATAAAAAAATTCCCTGACTCTTTCTGGTCCCTTATCATCTATTATAAAAATGATAGATATAAATGAATAAAGAAGGGCTGATCCATAAACGAATAAGATAACAAAATACAAAAAGAAAATTATAGTAAATGTGAAACGGAATTAAGAATGGAAAAGATGCCGAAATCCGTTAGACAGTTAAGGAGGTGGTCGGGAGATGAGTTCTTGGCTTTGAAAATCTCTATGGATTCCAGAATTGCAGTTTTCAAAGGGTCATCACAAAAGTGAAGAATGGACATCACTTCTTCACATTTCTTAAGTGCGTGTCCTGTGATGGCGAGATCGTTTGCATAATGAGAGTTGCCATCTTTCTTCTGGAATGACGACATTTGTTCTTTAAAACGAACAGTCCTATATAGAACTTCTCACAAGCTCCGCAGTCTAGGCGATATACACCGGACCAGGAGTATTGTTGGTATTGGCATGGGTGGGAGGGTTCAATATACGGAAACAGGGGGTGGAGGATCGGAAAGAGATGTGGAGACCGAACGAAGAAAGGAAATTAGTTAGGCGGGAGAAATGGGGGCCAAGAAAAGGTATAGAAACCCATTTCTTGGGCGAAGATGGGACTGGGGGCTTAGGGTTGACGAGGGCGAGGTTTCTGCGACTTAATAGTCGGGAAAACGTGGAGGGAGAAAAACCTTTCGTACGGCAAGGGAGCGGATAATGCGGAATTAAGAGGAACGAGAAGACTGAAGGGTAGCTTGAGGGCACGATCTATGAGAAAACAGAGGGAAGCAAGTTTATGGGAAGAAAGGTGTGATGAAGAATGATGGATTAGGTTAGAAGATGTGGCAGGTTTACGGTAAACAGAGAAGGAGAAGTGATGGGTGACAGGGTCATTAGTGACCAGGACGTCAAGGAAAGGGATAAACTTGTTAACTTCAGTTTCGAATGTGAACTGGATATGATGGGAGAAGGAATTAAAAATAGTAGAGATAGCTGCAGGGGAGGTAGTGTGGGAATCGAATATTATTAGGATATCGTCAACGTAACTGTGATAAGAGATGATAGTGGAAATAGAGAGGAGGGGGAGCTAACAAATATAAGTTCTAGGGTTTGGAGATAGACTTCAGAGAGAAAGATGTTAAGGGGTAAGCCAATTCCTAGGCCTGAGGGTTGAGAATAGAAGGAATTATTAAAGGTGAAATAGTTTTGGTCAGACATGACGGAGAGAATAGCGAGGAGGTCAATGCAGTCAGGAATCGGGAAGGAAGATGAATGTAGAAGGCGTTCAAGAATGGAAAAAAGTGTCAGGGACGGGGACATTAGTGTACAGATTAGTGTACAGTTAGGTCGAGGGTAAGGGAGTTTTTAATGTTATAGGGTTAGGTAAGATATTAAGGTTGACGATGAAAGAGGAGAGAGATTTGGCAACACCATGGGCAGGAGCTGGGGAATAGTTAACAATGGAGCATATGAGCATATTAGGCTTATGGATTTTAATAAGGGCATTAAGGGTAGGGGAGCGGGGGTTGGGAGGAATAAGGCGATGAAGATGTTTAACAAAAGGGGATTAATTAATAACTGAGGGAATTTTTTTATAACCGGGAAAAATCAGAAAATTTTACTTTTCATTCTTATCCAATCAATGTATACCTATGCTGTTTGTTTGCTTCTACCTTCACTGTACCCAGATTTTATTACACTTTGCTTTTATCTTGCCATTCGTTGTACTTCATCCAATCATATTATTCCACTGTACCATATTTTCTGTATATAAGGGCGAGAAGCCTTTAGTATAGTTTATATCCTTGATAAAGCCGGGAATAAATGGCGAAACCAGTCGGAAACTCTGTTATCCCTTTATTGTATTGTAAAGCCTCTACCAATTTCATTGATAGAAACAATACTAAGGACACTCATTTTTTTGATCTTAAATCATTGGCATGTTCGCCTCCATTATAACGCTGATAAGAAAACCGTTCGGAATCATGTCAGATCATGTTGTAATATACGTTTTTGTATACATACTGTCAACTCATTCCTGAAATAATTTTCAATATTTTTATATTACCCTTGCTTAATATAAGAGGACTGTAAATATACTGTTGCACAAAGAAAGTCACACGTCCCAAAAATATCACAGGAACGAAATACTCAGAACTCGGAATATTCGGGTGTCCACGCATCACACTTATGTACTTAAAATGCCACTGCAAGCACATCAAATTTACTATTACTGCTGGCAATGACTACTGACAACACTGAGTGATCATAGAGGATGCCTGCCATCGACATCGATCTCGGTATCATCATTTGGAGCCATTTGAACCGTGCTGTGAGCACCGTCACATGGTGCATTGCAGCTTGATAGAGAAAGGCCGCACATCAAAGAGGCCAGCAAAAGCATCAGAGACCATGAAGACAGACACATCAAAAGAGCCACCCTCAATATCCACACAGATCATGCAAGCAACAATAGCAGTGTCCCACAGTTTCATCCGGAGACGTCTGAATGAAATCATCATACGTGTCTTCTGTGGTGTAGAAAATGAGGATTGGAGGCAGTTCGCGAATGAATCAAAGTTCACTCTCGATCGCATGATGTTGGCATCCATTGGTTAGGACTCCATAACCGGTTTGGCATTTGTTCAGGGCATTCAATAGGTTCTATGTGTTACTGAGACCCAACTTAGCCTGTGAGATCACCAGATCTTTCTCCAATAGAAAATAATCTGGTACCATCTGGACAGGTGTCTTCGCCGTCTGCCATGACCTGTGACGACCACTGCTCAACTCCGGGCGCATTTGGAAGAAGAATAGTATGATATGTCTCAACACTCCATACGGCGACTGTACATAATCACCATCGAATTTCCGACTGCTGGAAAGCCAGAGGCGACATACCATTTACTCAATTCTGCTATATTAAGTACGGGTCTAGAAGGTTTCTGGTCCAAATTGCAGTATCTGTGCGGGTGGGCATAGAGACAATAAGATGTTGAAGCATCCGTAAGTCAATGGAAGACCAGGCGCAGAATTCTAAATATTCTCTACGGGAATAAGATCTGAGCTTTGATATGGCCAGAATAAACGAAGGAAGTATTCAGTGAACAGATTGTTCCATGAAGAAGCCGTCACATTGCAGGATGGACTTGGTCGGCAACAATGTTCAGTGGAACGCACCCAACCTTCCATGAATATCAGGGGACCAGTTCTTTAGAATAAGAGGAGGCTCCACACCAAACACCCTCTGCCTATGATGGGTACAAATTAAGTGTGATTCGTCCGACCTTGGCTCTGCCAGATATGGACGTGCATAGTTGTATATGGGATGCCTTGTTTCTATGTATAAACGACGGGAGCATCGCTCACAATTGATTGCCTTTGCGCCAATCAATCTTCTTTTAAACGAAGACTGTGGATCATTTTTCTAAAGGATAAATTCTCTGTATATCGCGAATATCGCGTCTTACTGGGGTCTAACCTTAACTGCATAAAGGTATTAAGGAAATACGGAAAGTCCCAACTTGATATTATGTTGTATCTAATGAACGGACCATCCAGATATTATTGGGTTGTCTGAGAAGTCATGACGTATTTTTTCTATGATTTTGAAAGGTCATTTATTTTATTAAAGAACAAATATCAATCGATGGCAGATTGCCCGTTTTGTTCGAATACATTTTGCCTTCTTTCAGTGAACTTCATAAACCCTTGTTCGTAAAAGAACTTGCCTTTATCGGCGAAAAATTGAACAAGGTGGTGATTTATAGACATATCTGGATTAAACGTTATACCGCTCAAGGACTGTTGAAGAGAGTGAACCAGTTGGCAGCGAAAAAGACGACACCTTTAAAATCCCACCACACTGAGAGCATAACCATCGCCTGATGAATGTCTGCTTTCGATATCGTTTGAGGCGAATCATCACTTACGGTTTTGTAGATTATTATTTCCTAAACTTTACGCAAGCTTGACGCGCGTTTTCTCTTTACTGAATTAAAACAATAAAATTAGCGAAAATGCACAGTTTGGTCTTCCTTGATCAAAAGTTTAAAATCTCCAAGACTCAACCAAATAGCTCATCATTATTAGATTAAAGCTAGAAACTGTCAGCTGACAAATGCCATAGTAATAACCTGGACGGTGAGCCGAAAGTCTGGACCCTCCTATATAAAACCTAAACACTAATGTGGTATGGCTCAACACTCTGACAAGCTTGCATTATACGCTGTATCAGATGTCCAATGTTCAATATCTTCTCTGCATATACTAAACCCTTCAAATGACCCCAGAGGTAAAATGCCAATCCACTGCGGGGAAGTGACGTCGGACTGGCCGTTGTGGAGCAATGGAATGGCCCCCTACATCCCGGGCTTGACCTCAATGATTTTTTACTTTTCGGGTCACTTGAAAGCTCTGCTATATGTAGAGAAGATAATGAACATTGAATATCTGAAAAAGCGAATCATACAGGCTTTTCGGTGTGCTGAGCCCAATATGCTCGTGAACTTTCAACGTGAATTCTGTTATTCAGTCAAAAACAGCGGGCAACACATTGAACACATCTTGTAGGATATTTCTGACATTCTGTTAATTTGGAAACCAAAGATTGTGGCCTTGGTGGTGAACGTGGATGTTGTGTGTACCCCAAAAACTGCATTAACTCAAGAATGAGTAAAGAAACGTAAAAAATAACAACACCATTGCGTTTCCCGAAAAAGGTCATTTGCTAGACAGTGATCTTGGAATCTGACGAGGATCGTTCTCTCCAACACCTTGGACATCTTGGGTAGCAGGCTAATAGGTCGGTAACTCGCCGGAATTGCAGGATTTTGAAAGCAGAACACGTGAATAGATGGCTGGCTTTAATTTAATTATGCATTAATTTAATTGCCTTTTCTGAACTGAGTGATTTACATTCTATAATCGATGGCCATTGATTTTTGTGTGCAGTCAGGAAATTACACATACATTTCTTATATTACACGAGCCCCTTCCCATTTGAAAATTTGGATTTTATTCAAGATGGTTATCTTCTAAACCTAATAGCATCTCCAATCGAAATTATTAGGTCCACCCGTAGCATTTACGTTTTATTTAGGTGGGTCCAGACTTTTGGCGTATGATTCTAGAACTTCCAAAAAGGAATTCCGTCATCTTGTTGCAAGATGCTGTACGAGGGGCAGTCAAAAAGTTCTCGGCATTCCCCAACAGACGCGAACGAGCGATAAGATAGCGAACCCACTTTTGTGGAAAGAAGAACGGCATCTCTTGTTTCGGGCATCGCAATAAGGCTTGACTGTTTCAGTGTGCCGTTTTCTTTACAGCAAGCGAACATCAAATTCATGTGCAAATTGGGCTGCTACGGGTCATTTTTACGTGCAAGTTTTGCCGATGTGTTTCTGAGGAATTTGTTCGATAAGTGGCAGGGACAGTGGTTTCTGCATCACGATAACGGAGCCACACATCGCTTTTCGTGCAACAATACCCTGCTAACAAAATCATTCCTGTCATCCCTCACCCACTGTATTCTCCGGATCTCGCTCCTAGTGACTTTTGGCTGTTCCCTACACTGAAAATGGGCCTCAAGAGAACATCAAGTCAAATGCGATGGCCGAGCTCCGGAAGATTCCACAAGAAGTCTTCCACCGATGCTTTCCAAGAAGGGCTCGGAAGCAAGTGTGTGTACTCGCAAGAGTGCTACTTTGATAGGGATTAGATAAGCGTTGCTGTATATCTTACCATTAGAGTGCCATATTGTATTCCGGAAAATTTCTGACTGCCTCTCGTAACTTCTACTTAAACTAGACCAAATCTTGATTTATTTCTAAAATGGATAGATTTAAAGAACAGCAATCAATCAATACCCATTGAAATAACAGTGAGCAGCTGAGAGAATAAATTTCGTATTTAGTAAAAAGCCTCCACACCAGGTCATTGTAGTCCCATTGGTAAAATGAACATACGTCCTAACCTGTAATTTAAATGATAAGTTCTATCTTAGAATCATTAAACATTTAGAAAAAAACCTTTAATCAAAGAGATTGTATTAGTTTGTGCTTTTAGGTTACTTTGTATACTGTTCTTGCCATGAATGGGAATTCGTTTTGAAACGCTACTTCTCCGCCAATTATCCTCAATGCTCGATATTTAGGATCTAAAATATTAACGATTTCATAATATTATAATATGATTATATGCAATTCTTAAATTTAGACAATAGCTTGATAACAATACAGATAACGGTAATAACATAAGAAGTGAGACTTACCTTGATAAAGCTCGACGAACTGTTTCTGTGGTGGCATGGACATCCTGGGTGGAAAATAATTATTACTCCGATGAGAATTACTTAATTTCAAAAAACCAAGAGAGTAGACGGCTTGCGTTAGAAGTGAACATTTGAATGTGGATTTCAGAAGTGGACCATGATATATGAAAATAGCTAATAGCGGAATTAGCATTAGTAGTAACATAAAAGCTCCTATTTTATTATGTAGGAGTTAAAATGGATCTCCTTTCATTGTAGATCATTATTAATGATAGGATGAAGGACGAAAAGCAGGTTTATAATGAATGTTGTAAAGTATAAAGAATGCATAGGGAATTTTTTTAATTAAAAGGAAACCTATTGTTGACGGTTTGTATTGTCATCAGTTATTGTTGACATTTAACATTTCTTTTATGTTTCATTCTTTAGTGAACTGAAAACATAGTCTTTAAATAGTAGATGGTCATCCAAGTCCACTGAAAAATGAAGGTAAAGTTTCTAGCTCCCGATAGGGGGGTAACTCAATTGAAAAATGGCGCTGCATGTACAATCGGACTAAAAACGCGTGCAGCGCCGCCCTATCGTGAGCTAGAAATTTTAGTTTCATTTTCAGTTTCATTGCAGCCGGAATTGATGTATTCTACATAATCTTACAGAAATGATTGACAATCCAACTATTGAATGCATTACATAGCTCACTATTAATCTTGGGCATCAACTAAATAAATAAAATAACTTTACAAGTTAGAAAATTCAGATCACGCTAGGCTTTGCATAGAGCGGAGAAAGCCCATTGCGACTATGCGGCTCCTAGCGTGATCTGAATTCCCTAGCTTCCCTTAACAATGGAAAATGACGGGAATTGAACGACCATTTACTTCTATAGACCGTGACTGGAACGCATCATTACAAAATAAATTTTTTAAGTGTTGTGACTCTTGTTTTAAAGGACATTAGTAAACATTTCAACTTTATTTTTCTCAAGGTTAAATTATTCCTTTCAAAGTGAAATAGCATAGGCTTTGACGATAGGCGGGAGCTCCATTGTAAAATGGCTCTGCTTGTATAATCGGCCCAATTTAAAGTTCTAGACACAGAATAACGATTATACAGAAACGGCAAATGATGACGTCCTTTGGAGAAAAATGGAAAGTGGTCACGTGATTGTGCCCCTGGCTATCGCCAGGTTTGCTATAATCCATGACTAGATTAAATTAGCGTATTCAATAAAAACAACGTGTATATACACCTTCCACGTGTATATATACACGTGGGGACGCGTTGGTGGCGCTGAAAGCAGCTCATGCGCGATCTACTCATTTCATATCGTTGGACTCGACCGTCATTACGGAGCCCACTTGTTATAGTAATGCATGCTATAAGAGCGAGGATTTTTATCTTACTGATTAAAATCTTTGCGAAAATGGCTAAAATTGGAAGAAATGGAAAGAGCAGTGTCAGATTAGTATATGCATGTGCGATAGAAGGCTATTATTACCAACATTTCGAAGAAATTTTAATATTTATTTGTCAAAAGAGTATAATGTTGCCTCATCACGTCAAGAGAGGGCCACGTAAGTGAAGCTAGAATAAAGCACTGTATAAAGAATGTATGGACATTTCGGGCCAGACAGCCATTTTGACGCCTATTTCGATTCGATGATTGCCTCTTCTATGCAGCAAATTCAAACATCTGACGCATATTCCTCTCTAACTTTTGTCAAAAATGAATTGTTCAATCTGCAAGTTTGAATTTACTGAAAAAAAGAGACAATAATCGTATCGAAATAGGCATCAAAATGGCTGCCTGGCACGAAATATCCATACTTTCTTTATACAGTGCTTTAAGCTAGAAACATATCTAGCGATTCGCGTTCTGTATTCCCCATCCATGTTTTCTTCATCCATGGTATACTATAGTAGCTATTCGCTACTTTCAGTTTAGGTGGCGCCGCCCTTGTGGCATTTACTTGAACGGAGCTAAGTAGGATTCGCCGTAGTTTAAATAAGGCTCAACACGTTGTTGCAGCTAAAGAAATGAAAGGAAAAAGTAACAAATACTGCCGTGTGTAAGGCTGCAAATCAAAAAGGATGTTACATGCAGTAAGATTACAATTTTTCCCAAAAACTAAAGCCATTAGATAAAGTTGGGAAGTAAAACTTACAATGGGGGAAAAAGCCACAGATACATGTGTATCAAAACAATTTTTTTCCATCACCACCTTATAAGCATAAGTTAGCAATGGTAGGGTAAAAGATGGAAATGTTTGCATGATGTCACATATTCATTGCCACGGCTTGTTTAGAGTGGGCTCCGTAATGGCGGTCGAGTCAGCTAGTATAAATATAATAGCTCTAGTATAGATCTCGTCGGCTTCGCAACTGGGCCAACAATGTCGGATTCGTTAGCAGACGACAAAGTTTGCCGTACTTTCCTAATCTAGAGGTTTAGCCCAACTGCGCATCCCGCGCAGCCCTACCGGGAGCTAGAAACTGTAGTTTCATTTTCAGTTACAATGAAGCCGGAATTGAATTGGGTCGGAATTTGATGACATAATACTGCCGAATTAATGCATTCTGCAAATTTTTTTAAATAAATAATTATTAAACCAATGTGAATGCATTGCATGGCCAAAGTAGGCCTGTGCACGGAAACTTCATTCATTGTTCCATCATCATAAAAAGTCAGTGTTAATCGTATTATTACCAAAATAAGCACTAAATTCTGGCTTTTTAGATGATATAATGCTATGTTCGCACTACGCCTTGATCACGGTTAAGTAAACCACGATTACTTATCGGTGGTTACGACCGTGGTTAGCTAATCAAGCACTTTCCGTTCGCACTGCATTCAATAGACCTTTTTCAGCGGAAGTTGTGCTCGCGCAGTCACGTGACTTGGCCGCCATTACGAGATGTTGATTTGAGCGATTTGAGCACTCAGCTTGCCTCAGCTTGAGCACGAAGCGTTTGGATTAAGCTTTTGTTCTGGATCTAAAATGACTGATTTAATCGCAGATAAGATCAAAACTCATTTAAAATACAAAAAAGTTAAATGACTGCTCATTTAAACAGTTAGATTAATATTTACATAAATTTAAGATGAAGAAATATATATTTTAGTAAACTTACAGTTCGCGTATAACTTTATTGCACATTTTTTACACAAAATATATGTAGACTATAGATTATATATTTCTTTTAATACGAGGATTGAGACTTAAGTCATGGCAACTATTTTTATGAGAATTCGAGGGTGGATGGAAAATGGAAAATGTGAAATGTACAGATGAAATATCCAGATTCGTTATGTCTTCACTCTCCGCACATCGAGCGATGACTGATCATGCGACCAAAGTAAATGAAATTTTTATCAATCTAACTATCACTTCTTAGCCATTTACTGGGGGTATACATCAGTTCGTTAGAGGGGGTCACCCCCCCCCCCCAGTTATTATTAAAAAATAAGTCACTTACCTTGGTCGCATGATCAGTCATCGTGTGATGTGCGGATAGTGAAGATTAACCATTAAAAATAATGAAGATTAAAACTTAACGGAATATTAACGCACTTCCAGCATACACGTTCTGTATAAATTCTTATGTAAATTCCTAGTTATCCGTCGCTAAAAAGTTGACTATCCGGATTCCGGACCAGTACACTGAAAGCTGACATCTTTCAACCGCAGTGCAGGATGTATGTAACCAGAGTTGAACGAGACTTAGGCTTAAGAATTGATTTGTGGAAACATAATACGAATACACGGCTTCCTTGAGACATATAAAAATTGTTCTCTTAATTGCATTCATCCATTTCAGCTTTTCTTCATTATTTTCTGAAGGCACCAAGCAAGGGCAGTCTTCATATTGTAAAGGCGCGTGAGCAACACAAACTTGTTTCTTCCGTTGTCGCAATCGAAAATAGCTATTTGAGCAACATACCACGGCACGACATGAACCCTGCTTGTTTAGCTTTTCCATCTTAACACTAAAAACACTAGAAATAGAAAACCCTGCGAATGTCGAAATCGTTCTTGTCCTATACACTCTCTAGCCTGAAACTCTAAAAGTCAATATCTCATAATGGCGGACGGAAATAGCGCTGCTCTGCCATCTAGCGGCGAAATGCGCGTCTGAAAAAGGTCTATAGAAATAGTGTTTTCTATGATTTTTTTCCCTCGCAATTGCATCAATAGATGGCGGTGAGAGTAGCAATTGACTTCCGTGGGAATAAAATCTTTGCGTTAGCGAAATTTCGATGTGTGGAGCAGAATGTGGTATTACACTTAGCACGGAAGAATAACTTAACAGTTGAAAATTAAAGAGCCTTGGTTTCCTCATCAGACCATTCGATATTACGATTTCACTTGAGCGCCATGTTTTATTTTCCTGTTTGTTGGTGCTAACTGAGATATAACGTCACTAATCGGGTTTCTGAAGCTCGGTTAGCTAACCGTCTGTTTACCGAGCTGTAAACGCGATTAGTAACTGAAGCAGGCCGCACAGTTCTGCTTGATTAGGATCAAGAGTTAACCACGGTTACTTAACCGTAATGCGAACATAGCATAACAATAAACGAAGATTCCGTGCATAGCCCTTCTTTCTCTTCTTTCTAGGAGATGCTGACGCAGCTCACTCTTAACATTGGCCATTAACTTATATAGATAAAGCAACTGTCCAATTTAGGGAATTCATGTCATGCTAGGTGCCATTGAGACCTACGCGGCCTTCGAAAATGTGAAAATAGACATTCTTTGACCTTTCTGGGATTCACGTTTGATAATACCCTACAATTTAGTAGCTTATGTGAAAAGATAAATACGGGCCTGAAAAGCCGCGGCTATCTCATGAAAAGATTAAGATCCTTGTTATCCTACAAAGAACTTAGAGTGGTCATTGAAACCAAAATTATTCCTTACCTCTATTATACGGTAGTTCTGTGGGCAAGTGTTCCCCAGCATAATTTTCATAGATTAAAAGTAGCATATAATGGTTTGCTCAGAATAACTTTTAGAGCAAAGAAATATGACTCAATCATTTTGTTGTGCCACAAACAAAAGATACCGACATTTGAAACCATACGTGCAACGGGATTTCTCGTCGAACTGTCGGGTGCCCTCCGAAATCCCCATCATCCAGCTTCATTCATAGTAAAGTGGCTTCGAAAATCCGACAATTATCGAACGGCAAGAAAAAATAAGATTGAAATTCCCTATAAGATATCAACCTTTCTTTCCAGACATTTCCCATATAATGCCATAACGATATGGAATTCCCTACCACCAGAGCTTCGCAGTATACCGATAAAATGTGAATCGCCAACATGTCCAGTCACGTGTGCTCATTTTAGGAGACGAATCAAGGAATATTATCAGCCTAACTAAGAGAAGCGTCTTCAACGTTCGATCGTCTGTCGTTGCTACCTATCTTTGGTTTTGAGTGTTTAATAGAGACGGAGACGTTTCACGTCGGTCGTTCGTCCTTTTACTTTGTTTATTCCTTTGGGAATGCTTATCTAATAATAATAATAATAATAATAATAATAATAATAATAACATTCACATAAATAAGCAAACTTTTTCAATATTGTACAATTTTGTACAATATCGTCAATATTGAAAAATTTTGTACAATATTTTCACGGATGGTCATTGGCGGTCTGTTTGTAAGAATTAAATTATGATAAAAAATGAAAAGAAAAAATCCGGGACCTAGATTTGAGTCAAATGCCTGGCCTATCTTTGACTTTCCACTTTGACTGCTTTGCATCTCTTGAACACTTGGAGACAGGTTGACTGTATAATGTCCGGCGTGGTCTATTTGGTAGAATCCAGCTCGTGGAATTTGTCCTTTCTTTTTTTATCTTAATTTAATTCCGAAAGTTGAAGTATACCTTCAGTTTCCAACCATTCAATTTTTTCTTTTGATCTGTCAATCCTTGTGTCCCTATATCAAGCAGAACGTCTTGGCTGTATGTTGAAAACGATACAGGATTATCTTTTATGTATACTTTGTATTTAAGAAACACTATACTCATAATGCAATTTTTAGAATTTTAATAGTACAAGTAAAATTTCTACAAAGAAAACAATAACCGACAAAGCAATGCCAAACTTTATAATTATAAATAAAGAAAATACATTCTTAATTTTGAAGGACGATTGTACTAAATTCCTGTTTTCTTCGGCAACTTTAGGAAAATGTTTATCCAATAATTTTGCGACGATTCCCGATTCTCTCATTAATTGTATGCTGCAAATGAATAAAGGAATTAGTTTTACTTTTTATTAATTTTCCATCACCAAGTTGATTCACATAATACCTACTTCGTAGAAACCATTTCAAAGTAAGGGGAGTCTTTCACTAAATAAAAATACAAATGGACAGGAAAGTAGGAGTTAACCACCGTGAAATTTTCGAAATTTTTTAAAATGCCCTTTGCGGTCTTCATCTCGTCAAAATAGGCAACTTTGTTTAGCGCTGTTAGTTTCTGAATTCCTTCAAATATGCTTGCCACTTGAAAAGTCGAATTTGAACCTATCTGCTTGTTTATATCAGGAAATGGATAGGTTTTAGATTTCTGTGGAGTATAATAATACATAAAACTTTCAGGATCTTCAAACTTGAAAGTCGGACAGTAATCCTAACACTGAGTACCTATAGAAACTTAATAACAGAAACTCGCCAATGAATTAGAAACGTCTGCTTAATATATTTTGGACTCCACTTGACCCGAAATAAGTATTTATGCTGGCTGGCATAGGGCAATAAGATCTTGAAGCACGTGAAGGTCAATACCTAGTAGAAGACCAGGAGTTCAACAGACATTTCCTTAGTGCTCGCACTTTTGTTGGAAGAATATCTTCGGATATCACGTACCAAAATGTCTCAAATATTGTATACGTGGATGATATCTGGATTTCGGGGTGGCCAGGGTCATCTACGAGGTGCTACCTAAAATTTCCTTGTAAAAGACATAGATGTACCTTAAACCTTAATTTCTGCTGTCATCTTCAAAGTAGTCACCTCCGCCACGTATGCTACGTTCCCATCGATTTTCGCATATTCGGAAGCATTCCTGCATGTCGGAAGACTCTAGGGTGTTCAAGACTTGTAGCAATTCTACTTTCGTTTTCGAACGTATTTCGCGCGAACGAATCACAATCCGAAGAATGACGTTACGTTTACATTGCACTTCTCGATCATGATTGACATCTAGTAGTATGTCATTTAACATCGTTTTTTACTAGTGAAGCTCAGTATCGAATACGGTACTGAGTATCGATGCCGATGAATATCGAGTATTAGTATCGAGTAAACTTTTGATACTCGATACTAATATCGAATATCGCCGATCCTAGTATCGCCCGTCACTAGGCGTAATATTCAAATTCTCGGATATTTTGGGTAGCACCACGTATGTGCGACGATATGACTCATCTACATGCGAAGAATCATTGTCACCCATTAAGAAGCCAGATCTGTACGATAAAAATGCAGTATTTAGGATGTACTTGGTTGGCTGCACTGTTCAGCTAATCCTTGAAACTTCTATTACAGTTAGGAAGCCAAGTGACAACTACTCGCTTGAATCACATGACTTCATATTATTTTGCATGAAAAAGGATTTTTATGTTTCGCAGACGGTTTTAATTAATTGGCTAGGGCGTTTCATTATAAATGCCTGAAAATACTTTACATTTTAGGTAAGAAGTAAGTATCAGAGAATTATGTGTATGGTGTCAAGGAATACGAAAACTCTAAAAAATGTTTTTAGCTATTTGGTGCGTATGCGCGTGCGTTATCATTGTCCGTCCGAGGCACTGTTAATAAAATCTTGTAGTATTTTAGTTTATCAATCTCTCAGTGAGATGAAGACACGATAAAGTAGCCTGCTTCAAGAAGATGGTGCACCACCTCATTATCATAACGTAATCTGTTGAAACTTAAGTGAACATCTCTCTCGCCGCTGGATTGAAAATCGACTTGCCAATGTGGCATTTCGCATTTGGTCATCCAGGTTACTTGAAAATACTTTTTTGTAGATATGTGAAAGTTACTATTTTTGCTACAAACCTACCCAAATGAAAATGACGAATTTTTCTGCCAGTAAAACTAAATATGTGGACATGCTGGCAAAAAGTTAACTTGTGACATGCACTTCCCACAACGAATGCTTGAGATTCATTATGAGGTAGGTAAACTTTCAGATTTTTATTATTCCTTGATATTTTACTGCATTCAAAGTAACTAAGAAATGGCCTGCAGGCCCAAATCTTAGAAGCCTTCGATGCAGATCTTTTCAGATCTTAAATTCCATATCGGAAAAATAAATAGTTTTTAAAACATTTAAGGTATGTTAAGAAATTATAAGACCACTGACCTGACTTTTTGAATTAGTGTGAAAAAGGGTTTATTTAATCAAAATTATTTTTACAATTAAAAAAATAATGTTTATTTTATGATATGAAAGAAAACAATGTCGATCTTAATCTGAATTTCATAAAACAATAAATTTTTTTTAGTTATAATGTATTTTACACTGTTAAGTACTTATAAGACCAATCCATATTATCTTCAAAGAGATGTTTCTATCATCGTTCGATTTCAAAATCTGCATATTCAAATAAGTGTGAACCAATATAAAGTGCTTCTTTCTTGTACAGAAGTGCTTAAGTACAAAGCCTCGAGGTAAAAAAAAAAAACTAACAGAGAAAGAAATTCGAAAAATCTATTTGCAGTGGAAAATCAGAGAGAGACAGAAAGAGCTATGGCAATAGAAAGATCCAAGACACCATTTTCTGCTTAAGCAGGATGAGTATGGCTGAAAGAAGAGAACAGGAAGAAAACTTCCCCTCTCTTCCAGAGACTTATGGAGATTTTTGGCCTTGCTGCATACCATGTTGCTTTTTAAAGGGAATGTCTTGCATAAATTTATTATTATTATTATTATTTAACAATCAGCATCCCTAAGGGATGAAAACACCAGAGATAAACTCAATTTTCATGTTGTATAGACATTACATACTGGGCAATCAAACGTTTAGTATGTGCAAGATGATTAACACAGTCTTTAGTTTTACATTCCATCATAGTTGTTCGTAATTGTTCAGGCAACGAATTCCAATCGTTAAGAGAATTGTAAGGAAATAATCTATCGAATTTTTTGGGAATGATTGTAGGAAGAACTAATTTATATCTCTGGGAAGTGCGAGTTGAACTGTCATTTTTCACCCATTTAGCAATAAAGTGAAACGGGTGAATATTGTCCTTTAAGGCTATATAAATTTCTTTCAGCCTTGCGTTAAGTATAATAGTGTTAAAATTTGGAAGGCCAACTCTACTGCAAGCATTTGTTATAGAAGTATATTTGCCTAACGAAAAGGCTGTGCGAATTATCTCATTGTATTTAGTTTTAAGTCTAATTAGCAAAAATCTAGAAGCAACTGACCAAATAACGATGCCAAATTCAAGTTTGGAGATAACAATAGACTTTATGAGTATAGTAAGTTCTCTCCTCGTCAAAATGCGAGGGATATAGTAAGTTCTCTCTTCTCGTCAAAAAGTTCTATCCTTTAGAATAATGCGAGGGATTTTGAAATCAGAGATTAAAGAAACCTCTCGTGATTGAAAAAAAAACTAGTTGAGCTACTGTGGATAGCAAAGCATTACGCTATCTACATGTCCATGACGCTATTTTCATCAATAATTGAAGTACACACACTGGTCAATGAATTAGAAACCCGTGATGAATTACTGTACTGATATGTAAAGCGGGCTCACAGGTCAGAAACGATTTTGATATGCAAATGAATGCAATCATGTGAGGTATATGCTCATTCCAAGCTGCAGCTGCTCAAATTGAGCAAAATTGGGAAAACAGTAGACCTATCTGAGTTCCGAAAAGGAGTTATTGTGGGAGCCACGATTTCCAGGACAGTACAACTGAGCGGTATCTCAAAAGTGGAAACGGAATTCACACGAGTTGTCGAAACGGCAGAACTGTGGATCAAAAACAATCAACACAGACAGGGACCGACGTCGTCTGAGACGGATTGTGCGGCAAAACCAAAGGTCTACTGTAGAGCAACTGACGGCAGACTTCAATGAAGGATCATCGCAACCCATCTCCTCCAGAACAATGCGCCGAGAGTTGAAGCGAATAGGGATGGGAAGTCGCATGCCAGTGAGAAAGCCCCTGGTGTCAGCAACAAACCGGAAACTTCGCCTGCAGTGGTGTAAAGAACGGTGTGACTGGACAGTAGACGACTGGAAAAAGGTGATGTGGTCGGACGAGTCACGTATACACATTGTTTTGCACCGATGGGCGGCAGAGAATTTGGCGGCAGCCTCATGAAGCGATGGATCCCTTATGTGTTGTGAACACAGTTCAAGCCTCAGGAGGAGGTGTCATGGTATGGACCATGTTTTGTTGGTATGGCAAGGGTCCCCTGATATTCCTTGACAGTCGGGTGAAAGCCAAAGACTACCTGAATATTGTTGCAGATCAAGTTCATCCTGCAATGGTGCATTTGTACCCAAATGGTGGCGGGTTCTTCATGGACGACAATGCTACTGTCCATCGAGCAAGAATTGTTCAGGAATGGTTTTCTGAACATGACACAGAGTTGCAACGTCTGCCGTGGCCAGCGCAAAGTCCGGATTTGAATCCGATCGAGAATGTTTCGGACATGTTGGAAAGAGACATTCGTCGAAGACATCCGCTTCCGTCTATTCTGCAGGACCTGAAGGTCTCTCTGACGAATGCATGGTCTGCGATTACCTTACAAGCATTGCAACACCTTGTAGAGTCCATGCCAAAACGCGTATGTTCTGTAATTACAGCCAAAGGAGGGTCAATACCATATTGAACCAAGGTTTCTAATTCATTGACTAGTGTCTGTAGCTGAGGTATGGCGTATAATAAACCCCCATAGACCATTCTTTAATGAATATTAACGCCCCATTAGGAAAGATAGTGCCGGCCTGCAAACTAGGTGACTGCTGTAACCAGCCCAAAGGATATGTAGATAGCGTAATGCTTCCATGTCCTTTGTTTAGGGCATCAGCGCGATTAGCTGAAGGTTTCTGGTTCGAGCCCAAGCAGTGGGATTTTCTTTCCTAATTTAATCAGTGTCCAAATCAAGGTACAACAAGGTCAAGTGAAGGTCAAGATTTGGATGGAAAAGTGAACAATGTGTGGAAAGGACCAAGAAAAAATCCTCATGTGAAACATCTTAAAATGAAGACCGTTCCAAAACTCTCGGTAGCGCATAAGGAGGCAAGATTGAACTGGGCCAAAAAATTCATGTCGTGGACTACAGAATGGCATTTAGTTGTATTTTTAGACGAAAAAATTCAATTTAGACGGTCCAGATGGTTAAAAGTGTTATTGGCATTATTTGAGAAGAGAGCCCAGAGACAAATACAGTCGCAACTTGGGGGGGGGGGGGTCCATCTTGGTATGGGGTGCATTTGCATTTCACGGGAAAGCAGATTTGGTTATTGTCAATAACCGTATGAATTCAGACATATATCAAGATATGCATTACAATTGACTGATACCTTTTGGTCCACATATTAGAGGTCTTGAGTGGATATTTCAACTGGAAAATGCTCCATGCCATGTATCAAAATCTACGAAAACATGGCTTGCAAAAGAAATAATCATTATTTTGGACTGACTCCCTCGTAGCTCCGATCTGAATTCTAGGAGAATCTATGGGGTGTCCTTATTAGGAAGGTTTATGCTGGAAATAAGCAATATGAAAATTCAATTGAGCTCCGTAGAATAATGATGGATACATGGGATGGAATTTCCAAAGAGACACTTGAAAATCTAATAAGGTGAATGCCAGGACGAATATATGATGTCATTGTAAATAAAAGAGCCCCAAATTAATTCTTTCCTAATTTCAAACTCATGTGGTCTTATAATAAATTAACAGTGTAAAAAGCATTCAGATAAAAATCAAAATGAATTCTTTCATGTTATGGACCAAACATTATTTTGTTTAATTGTAAAAAGCATTTTGAACAAATAAACCCTTTCTCACACTAATTCCCTGCTTCAGCTCAGTGGTCTTATAATTTCTTAACACACCTTAATTAATTATATTGCTGATAGTATCATACGTATACTTATTATATTGCTGATAGTATTTATACTTAACCGAAATAGCATGATGAATAGCAGTATCCTTCATAACATAAAACTTAAAACCTGCATTAACAAGATCTTCAGCATTACGATAAGGATTACATCTTGGCATCATAACAAGAGAAGAATATAGTTTTGCATTATAGGATGCTATTATAGTTGTTATGAAGAAACCCAGAATCAGGTTATTTATAAGAGAGGATGTTGCATCACCATTCTTGTCATCTAAATAAATAGATACAGATGTTAGCAATATATACGGCTTAAGTTATAAATATGTGTTCTTCAAATTTTATAATTTCAGTGTTCCTAATTTGTTATATTACCTTTATAAATAATGAAACGCAGATATATTTCTCTTGATATCTTGTTGACAACGATAATCAAAAATGACGTGGTTAAAATGCTTAGCCATATATGCCAAGCAAATGGTCTTGTGTACAACATAAAATCATATCCATGGCTACTAAAACAAGGATGTTGTATTATTATTGTTGTGCTCGTTGTGTATAGGTATGAAGTGAAAGAAAAAGCTTGTACTCTTTCCGCTGTCATAAAGAGTGGAATTCCAAGGACATCAAATTCCTGATAAAATAGACATGGTTAGAAAGTAATAAACAAAGAACACAAGGTTTTTTATATTAGTAGGCGTGTTGTAAGCAGAAATATGTACATCAGTACAGTAAACGAGCCAATCAGTGGCGCTACGTACTTGCAATTTAAAATCTAGACGGCGACTTCTTTTTGGCTAGGCATTGTATTTTATATAATAACAATTGCTTTTATATTAATAAACATATGGTCTTACTTTTCTTTGAAGCATTCCAAAGAATCCATTCCAGTGTCCTGTTTCATTTGGGGTTCCAAAACTCATGGGTACATCCACAATATTTTTTCTAAAAATGGATATTATTTTTTTGCAGTATTAAACGTGTACATGACTGAAATTTATAAAATTTTACGAGGTTTCTCTGAAAATAATGCTCCACAATTTTCCTTAAAGACTTATCGAAATTGAATGAAAATTACGCGCAACATAAATGAATGCTTCCTTTCTATATACTAAAACTCTTGCGTGTATTTATTTATTTATCTGTAATTCTATCTCCTCCTAAACGGTTTGAGCTAGCGACTTGAAATTTTCAGGGCAGGCTTATCAATAAAGGATCTGCTCTATCGCCAAAAATCAGCCCCCTACGACCCCGCCCCCTTCCCCACTTTCTGGGGATTTCATTTAAAATTATCTGCTTTTGCTTTGTAATTCCCCTCAACAGATGGCGCGGGCGGGCGAAGCCGCGGGTAAGAACTAGAAATAGTTTTGGATGGATTTTCAGCCCGCATCTCCCCTTTTATCAAGGAGACTAGCTGTTTGGTATGAAAGGATGATGGTGAAAATAGACAAACACAAACATCCATGCCCTCGGCGGGATTCGAACCCGCGACTCGCTGATTACGAAAGCGGAAAGACCTGCGCCTCAATGCTCTCGGCCACCGAGCCGGCCCTATAATAGTTTTAGGCTAGCATAAAGCAAGCACGTGAATTTCTTGCCACGTTCACATAGCTGTGTCATTTTCGCTAATGAATAATGCCACACGGAAGACTTGTGTAATTCAGTAGCCAGCAGATAGCTGCCCAGGCTACTTTTTGATTGAAATCTTTAGCGAGTGTTTTTGACTTGCAATGTCCCGAACTTCATAAAGAATAGCATAACTACGGATGAATATATGTGGCATAGTGGGTGGGGAAGGATGTCTAGAGCGCAGCCGATCATGCATATCAATTTCCAGATGCTTTAATTACTAGGTAACCACAAAAGTACTTGCCGTTTGTCACAAAGTTTGGATGAGGGGAGATCAAACTCCATCCAAACCCCAGTTCGCGCCTTGGAAATTAAGCAGGCGAAAGATAGGAAGAGAGAGAGAGAGAGAAAGATAAAGCAGACGACAGAGAGTAGTAGAAGTCTGGAGGAGAGAGCGCCGGGCATATCGAAAAAGAAACTTTGTGGAGCGGATGCGAAGCTACCAGCAGGGCCGCCGCCAGGGGGAGGACAAACGGGACTCTAGTCCGGGGCCCCAACGGAAGGGGGGCCTCGTCAGCCACGCTTGATTTTTTTTTATGCTGATGTTGTGCGCGTAGATATATATTCGGACAATTATTCAAGTTACATGTAACAAAAAAGTTAAAACATTTAGCTTACAACAAAGAACAATACAAGTGGATGTTTAAATGCCCGCATGCTCCAAGCAAGTAGACGTCGTCAACGTGCTCGTATCGTGGGAAGCACGCTTGTCAAAGGGGCCCGCCACTGCCGGCCGGCAGCGGCACGCCTCTCAAAGACAGAGAGCCAGCCAACGCCGTCGCCGCTGTAAAATGAATATTTCCGTTCTGTCTCAGGCAACAGCGATATTCTTGTACACTTTCGTGTGGATGTTGACGTGTACGGTGTAGAAAAAGTCCGTCTCCGTAGTTTGATAATTCATTCGCTTGGGCGTTCATTATTGCTTTTAAAGCAGTGATGAGTGGGCGCTGGTTTTGTGTGTTCAAGTATAACTGGAGATTCTGGATCACTGGATTTTTTTTTAAACTGAAGTTTCAGCTTGATAACATTTTTTTAAAACTGAACTAGCAAAGTTAGTTGAGATAACATCTTTCTTAGTAAGTTGTTACTTATCCCCACGTTTGAATAATAAACTATAAAGTTATCATTATTTGCCAAACAGATCAAAGTAGAACATACAATGAATCGACACAAGTCTGGTGCTCAAAAGCGACGGGAAAAGAAACAGAGGGAGAAACGGGAAAAAGAATTGAAAACCAAAAATGTAATTGCCCAATTTTTTAAACACAGCGATGCTTTTAAACCTAATATCTCTGCTGAATCTGAAAATGTTTCCTTTCCATCAACATCCCGCCAGGAATTGCCACGTGAAGATTTGCGGCCGCAGACGAAGAACGCGGTTGTGCAATTATCAGATCTTGAAACGAAACATCTGCAACTCCAACTGAGGTCGAGACAGTAGGACTATCAGGAAGTTAGGACTAGGAGAGGCAAATGATAATGTTGATGATTTTGTCGAACATGAAAACGAATTTCGCAACTACAGCGATCCTGGGCGATGTAGCTGGCCAGATCACTTGCAAGACCGGGACAGACAGTGCATCGTTTTATGCAAGTTAAAAACTGAAAGTCAGTTAATAGACCTGATCAAAAACATGCCTTCAGATTACACTGGCAAAATGTTTTCCAAAAGTCTGTTACACTCCCAGTTGTCCAATAGTCAGAAGAGTTACTTAGAGATTAGATTGTCTGGAGCAGCTCATAAAATGTTCTATACTGCATCACGTGCCTTCTCTTTTCTTCTGGTAAAAGTCTGGAACAACATGTCAGTACTAGCCTTTTGGCACGACGAGAAGGTTTTGATCCAAAAAACAACAGTGGAGGTTTCTTTACGAAAGGTTACGGAATCACGAAACAAGTTCCGAGCATAGGGATTCTTACGTGGCTTGGAAGCTTTTGGAAAAATCAATTACTGGTTCTTGTGGTATTGATAGCAGCGAATCCAAACTGAAAGTGACAAGTTCAATGCCCTATTGCGTAGACTCTTGGATGCCCTATTACATTGTTTCTGGCTTCCAGAGGACTCGCATTTCGCGGACAATCTCAAGACACAGGAAACCTTCACAATGGCAACTTTTTGGGGTTACTAGAACTCGTATCTCACTATGATCCTTTGCTGAAACATCACTTGGAGTGCATCAAAGACAAGAAACAGCATGGCGAAAGAATGCGAACTCATTATTTGTCATGGCAGACACAAAACGAATTCATTTCTTTATGTGGTAAACATGTTCTAGACAAGATTTTGCTTGAAAGAAGGGAAGCTATTTATTTTTCCATTATATGTGATGCTTCACCTGACGTATCCCATACAGAACAAAATGTTCTCATATTACGATACGTCCATAAAAACGATGAGAACAAATGGTCAATAGAAGAGAGATTTGTAGAGTTCTTCCCGTGCAATCAGAAGACAGGAGAAGAAATTGCAGAAACACTCATTTCACGCTTAGACGAACACGGAATTGATCTTGAAGATTGTCGTGGACAGGGTTTTGACAACGGCGCAAACATGGCGGGAAAAGTGAAAGGTGTTCAAGCGCGGATTCTACAAAAGAATGATGCTGCTCTATTCTCTCCATGTGCAGCTCACACATTGAATCTGGTCGGGGTAAATGCTGCGTCGTGTTGCAGAGATGTCATAACATTCTTTGGAAACGTGAATCGTCTCTACAAATTATTCAGCTCTTGTCCAGAAAGATGGAATCTCTTGCTGGAATCAACAAGATGCTCGCTGCATAATCTGAGTGACACGCGCTGGAGTTCAAGAGTTGATGCCGTGCGTCCAATTGCTCAGAGGTTGCCTAGCATTCTTCCTGTTCTAGAGAAAGTGATGTCCACGACAAAGTACGCAAATGAAATTAGAAGCGAAGCACGTGGACTGAAAACATATTTCTCTTCCTTCACCGCAGTGTTGATGGCAGCATTCTGGCTAAAAATTTTGACGTGCATCAATGAAAGAAATCTGATACTCCAATCAAAAGCAATCTCACTTGAAATCGCGTCACGTAACATCAAGGATCTCTCAAATGAATTGCAGCAGTTGAGAGATAATTGCCACACGATTTTCACTGAAGCACAGCATGTATCCAAGGAATTAGGAATTCCTACAGAATTGAAGACGGCGCGGCGTCGCAGCAAAAGGCCAAGACGTTTCCGTTCAGATTCCGAAACGTCCAATGATTCCCAAGGCGTCGCGGGTGTCGAGGATCAGCAGAAGCTAATTTTACTAGAGAAGTGTTGTATTTGATTTTGGATTCTGTAATTGCGCAAATGAACCATCGGTTCGAAGTTTTGGACAAGATCTGGAAACTATTCAATCCAGTTCTAAATTTTAGAAGTGTGACTTCTGAAGAAATCTCATCCTCTTATGCTGTTTTATTGGTTAAATATCCACGTGATCTTACCAGCCTTTTGAAAGACGAGTTGCTTCACTTGAAGCATGTATACGGTGCGACATTCAACATCAAGGAAGCGTCTGCCTCTGCATTGTCTGATCCACTTGATCTTTTGAATTCAATTTATTCACTCGGGTTAGAAGGAATATTTAGTGAAGTCTGTATTGCTCTAAGGATTTTTTGTTGTCTTCCTGTGTCGATGGCTCAAGGAGAACGATCGTTCAGCAAATTGGCTATTATAAAAAACTATTTGCGTTCTACCATGAGCCAAGAAAGATTAAATGGACTGTCAATTATTTCAATTGAACACGAACTTACCAGGCAGATAAACTTCAATGAAGTCATACGTGATTTTGCTAATATGAAAATAAGAAGGTGGTCCTCCTCATCGCAGTAACTTCTTCTTGTCACCAATGTTAATGCTGTTCAACTTCAAGAAATAAACTATTTTGACCTTACTGTAGACATACTGATATCTAGTGTATAAATACAGAATCTTACCTTACCATACTGATTTTACACCATGTAGATAACCCTAATCGTTAGGCTTGTACGTATTAAAAACTATACCCAGATGTTACTCCTAATCATTGCATTGATATAATTGTACCGTTACAAGTAACCCGTTGCATAGGCCTATCTTATTAATGTATTATTTCAATTCCGCCATCTGCTTTCGCTGGCTTTCCTACTTGCAGTCAAACTTTTATTTGCGAGAAGGTTCAACTCACCAAGTATGGTATTCGTATTCATAAATGCAGCCAGCATTGTCGCTGTCGGATAAGCTACATTTCGGGTCATTTTGTATACATATTTCAAGGTTTTTGGCATGTGGGGACCTGGGAAAAGGCATCAGGCACGAGTCAGAGCCCAGAGGGGCCCACACGTACCCAGTTGTCAGGGGCCCAAACATTTCTGGCGGCGGGCCTGCTACCAGATAAGAGGAATCGAGGAAGAAATCGAGAGATTGGCGTGTTGACTTTCGTTAAAGAAGGGACGAGGAGCGAGCCAATTGGAGCGCGAGAAGAGAGATGGGAGAGAGGTAGAAGGAAAAAGAAAGAGAGAGAGGGGGAGTGACACGGAAAAAAGAATTGTCCAAGCCCACCCGACCTTCCTGGGAACCCGGAGGCAAGAGGGACTTCTAGGCGAGCGCACGCACAACAGGTTAGGCTTTCTTCTAATTTCTATATTCGGAAAACCACGAGTAAACCTCGTTGCCGTGTGTTTCGCGGGAACCGAGAAGTTTCCCCCTCCCGGGAGCCACACGGGGAAGGGAGGCTGAAGGCACGACAATTAAGCTGTCCGCCGCTGAATTTGGCGTCGGAGCTCGATAGCAAAGCTGCGACGAAAACTTACCTTTCGCCCACGGAAGATTCGGGGCTTAGGGAGAATCAGTCGGAGAAGGAGGTCGCAGTTAATGTAGAGGACGAGCAGGCGCCCGCCTTGAAGGGAAAATCGGGCTCACTTACTAGCAACGGTGCGGGAAACTGTGGAAGAGATACGACTTCTCGGTCTCGAGGATAATTCTATAAGGGGACAAATACTAACGGCTATTGGATCCACAGGTGTTCAGACGGCTTCAGTAGAGGCTGACGTTGTCTGCATTAAGGCGAAAATCTGTAGCAGCGTAAGCGCGCCGCTTGCCGGCAATTCATTGCAATCAAATTCATTGCAACAGTCTTTCACCAGTTACCTTGCTTCCCGAGATCTCAGTGCAGTTAAGGGTTCCGGTGATCCTCCCTCCAAAAGGATTGCACGTCGTTTTCTACGTTGTAAGCAGATTCACGAGATTTAGTCGGCCACGACCCAGACACGGCGCAAGTTAGATTTGCAGTGTAGTGCTTAAAACGCTATGAACTTTATAATGGCATTTTCCAATTATATGCTTCAGTAATTTTTGAATTGGAAGTTTTTGAAAAAAAAACCCAATTTACTATTGATTTATCTCACGGCGAACCCAGCCGGTTTGGTTTATAATCGGTTGTAATAACTTATTTTATTTATTTGTTAACAATTAAAAATATCACTTTCAATTGGCGATCGTTGCCACTTTTTTTCAATACCCTCCCTAAACTCTAAGCACGTTACACCGTTTATAATTCCGGAAAACAAAATGGTTTACACAATACGTAGCGTATCGCTAGTCCCTAAAGTAATCCCCATTGGCATCTAGCACCTTCTGCCAACGTGTCTCCAGTTGATGAATCCCCTGGCTGTAGAACTTGCCGGTCTTGGACTCAAAGAAGTCCGTGAGTGCCTTTCGCAGATCTGTATCATTGGTGTAGGTTTTTCCACGAAGATGGTTGTTCAGAGAATGGAAAAATTGATAATCGTTGGAGCAAGATCTGGTAAGTAAGGTTGATGACACAAATTTTACCAGCCAAGCCGCTCTATGATTTCCCTGGCTACCCGTGTCACATGTGGCCGGGCATTGTCATGAAGGAAGAGTACCCCTTTGCGATTCACCAATGCTAGCTTTCTGCTGCAATGCCTGTTGCACACGTTCCAATTGTTGGGAGTACAGGTCCCCAGTGATGGTTTGGCCAGTTGATAGCAGCTCGTAACAGGTCATCTAAGGCTTGTGGTCGACCACTGCGGGATTCATCAGAAATGGCAAATTCTCCCGACCTGAATTTCTGAAACCAATGCCTTGCGGTGTGTTCATTCACAGCATCATCCCCAAACGCAAGACATATTCGGTGATTTGATGCTGCTACTGACAAGCCCACCTTGAAGTCATAAAGAAAATAACACCTAACCATCTCCTTCGATATCTCCATTTGTCTTCACTTCTGCACGAGATGTGATTGATGTGAATGCCCAACAGCCCTGTATTTCTACCTTCCTGCTCCCACCTGACAGATTTTGGACCACACAATACACTCAATTGCATTTCTTCTATCACTTTCTTTTATCTATACATATAATACGAGGGGAGATCAAAAAGTAAGTTGCACTAACTCGCCGTAGGAGCGCGCTGTGTGTGGCAATCTTGGGCAAAGCGGAGAAAGGGACATTAACTGCGCAGACGTCGGCTAGGACGGTTGCTGTGGTTTCCCGTCGTGTTTTGTGTGACTAGCGGGCTAAAAGCAATGACTCTGGATGTGCGAGCAGCAATCCGATTTCTATGGGCCTAACGGGTGAATTGCACGGATATTCATCGTGAAATCACTGCTGTATATGGAGAGCGTGCAATTTCCCGGCAAGGACGCAATTGCATGTAAAGTGGTGTCAACAATTTGAAGCAGGACGCACGGATCACAGACGAAGATCGCGTAGGCAGGCCCGCAACGATGAGGAGGATGCGATCATTAGAGAGAATCGGCGCATAAAACTGGTGGACAACAATTTCGAAACGATGAGGAGGTGAAAGCGGCTGTCACTGTGTGGTTACAAAACGCTGGAGGAGATTTCTATGCATCCGAAATGGAAAAGTTGGTTGATCGTTCGGATAAATGTTTAGGGTCTCTTGGGGACTATGTGGAAAAGTGAACCTACATTGTTTTATTTTATTTTATTTATTTATTTATTTATTTATTTAAAATTGTAAGCAACAGGCTGAGTGCCCAGTAATAGCTTACAGCCGAACAATTACATTGAAAGAAAGAAATTAAAGTACAATAAATTTATAGATGATAAAAAAATGAAAATATTAATATGAAAAAAAAATTGTAATCAAAGAAAAATAATTAAGAATTACAGAATGAGTGAAATATTTTCTATAACAATTTTTTTGAAATGCATTGATATCAATCAGATTGGATATAACATTACATAATTTAAACATTCTATAGAAGGGTAAATTATTAACAATTGCTTTCTTTAGTAAAGGTAAATAAAAAATTTCATTGTTTCGGGAATTGAGCTTAGGTACGCGTAATTGGACATAATTAAGAAACTTAGAAGAGCAAGTGTTATATATCAAACAACCTGTAATGACGTTTCGTAGATGAATATACCGAGAAATTAATGACAGCCGAAATAAGTTTTGCGGTACAGTTCTATTTGTATCCAAAACTGGAAACAAATGTTAAGTAATGTTACCCACAAAACGATAATAACAAAGCCTTGGCATGAAAAAACGTACTAGGGTCGTACAGAAACAATTGACACACATGCAGTCAGAATGGAAGAAATTTATTCACAAAACCTGCATTTTACATGACTATCAAAACTTAACAGAATGATGAATGGAAGATGCAGACCTTAGTATCTCCATACAACACTTACCTTAACCATGGACTAAGAAAAATTGATAAGGATTACAACTACAAAATAGCCTTCAAGAACAAAATCTGCAAAATGAAGGATAAAATCTCGGTTGCCTAACTTGTTTATAATGGGAATCGTTCACATGCACCAATTTTCATGGAACTCTGCCATAAATATTATGCTTCTTCTGTGGAAAATATGTGGTGCATTATTATATGAGAGATCCTCTATATTAAATAGTTGAATCGCGAGATTTTTAAGTGGTTACCTAAAGCCCAGAACTTCGGAGAGCGTTACTATTATATCAAAATTAAAGCTTTTTGGGATTCGAACTCCATTTTCATTCACATCAAATGAAGTCACAAAGGGAATCTATTAAAAAGTTCATGTTATTCTAATATATTCAATGATTTTTTTAAAATTTTTCATGAGAATAAATTTAGCTTACTCTCATTACAGCAAATGAAATGTTCATTTTCGCTAGTAGTTTTTGTTTATAATTTTTACTGTTTGGTCTTGGGATATTTTCATGAAAATAATATTTCTTAGAAAGACTTATAACTCCTTTCCTTTGAAAACTGTAGAAATAGTGTATAATGATGATGTTCTATTGAATTGTATATATAATATCAGTTACTTATATTTGCAATAAAATTTTTAATGAATTAAATTCTCACTCACGTACCTCAATTTCAGGATTTATAACAACTTCAAAGTACCTCAAGCCAATTTCTAAGTAACTTTTCACTACACTATTTCTCATCTTGATTACGTTCTGTGTCCGAGTACAATGGATTACTGTCCATTCGAATTTCTTAAATATTATGCTTATGTTTCCCTGAGTAAATCAAAAAAGCCATTTAGAAATATCAGAAATAGAATAATCATTATAATTTCTGCAAAAAAGTAGCATATAAACTTACCACAAATATACTATCCAAGCAACTTTGCTTGCACCAAATGATAACATGAGCATCAGAATATTGTTTAAAATTTTTTAAAAAATACTCAGAAAAATTACCAACTTTATTGATATCTATGAATGATACTTGGATTCCAGTGGTTGAATATTGATGGTATATTCTCATTCCATCTGAAATTTGAGAGGTGAAAGGTTTGATTAAGTCTAATGGAACCTCTTCACCACTGACCATTGAATTAGAAACATTTGTTCTTTTTATTTTATCGGACCCCCTTTGGCCCGAATTACATTATGTTTACAATCACTATGGTATTTAAAAACTTGTAAGCCGTTGGGAAGACCACAGAGACCATTAATAAAGAGATATGTCATTTACTTAATGTGCATGTAATGCGGACCTTTGAGTGTTTCAATGGATAAGTTCAGATGGCGCTGTAACGATGACGTCATAGTTTCGAAAGAATTCAAAGTTTTGCAACGAGCAAATCGACGAGCAAAAATTATCATACGAGGGGAGTTCAATAAGTAATGGAACACATTTTTTTCTGGCCAATTTTGGTTCAAAAAACTGGACATTTCTTATGGAACATTTTCAAACATTTCCGCTTCGTCTCGTGTAGTTTCATTGACGTCCGATAGGTGACAGCGCTATAGTGAGCTGTTAAAATGGCGTCTACAATGGAGGTGCGTTCCAAACAACGGGCAGTGATTGAGTTTCTTTTGGCGGAAAACCAGGGCATCTCAGATATTCATCGGCGCTTGCCGAATGTCTACGGTGATCTGGCAGTGGACAAAAGCACGGTGAGTCGTTGGGCAAAGCGTGTGTCATCATCGCCGCAAGGTCAAGCAAAACTGTCTGATCTCCCGCGAGCTGGCCGGCCGTGCACAGCTCTAACTCCTGCAATGTCTCCTTTTTTAAAAATTGGAGTAATTTGCGCTAGTTTTAAAATAGAAGGAAATACCCCTGTTAATATAGCCAAATTAAAAAATAAGACCAACGGCTATGATATAACCTATTTAAGCTGTTTGATAACTTCTGCTCGTAGTCCAAGAGGATCTAAAGAAGTGCTGGAATTAATGCCTTAAATAACGTCTTGGACTTCCTCGGACGTAGTAGCGGCACAAAAAAAAACTATAAGAGAGTTGACAGTGTTCAAGATTATTATTGGGTTGATCATTAGAAACCGTTGTCTCAACCGAAGGGATAGCGTATTAAGCAATCCGATGTCCCCAGCCGTTCAAATCAGCTGGGGAGCAATGTCGGATTCCAGGTGCTGCCATGGAAGAAGTAGAATTAATTAAGTAGGTTAATTAACTATTAATCAATGGTATTTAATAGAAAATATAGGACCCGTCTTATTTCCCAACTACCATTTTACCCTCAATTAGCGATATTGCTGTATATTTTTCGCGTTGTATACGCTCTTCGCTATAATGGAAATTAATCCTCTTGATACGGATAAAATAAGCTACATCTTACGGCTTAATATGCCACAATTTGTACAGAAAAAGTGTTGGAATCTTCAAAATTACTTATAAAACATAACACAACATAATGCTCGGAGAAAGACGGGTGTAGTATAATATAATGCAAAGTAGTAAACACTCACCTGCTTTCATCATTAGGAATCCGAAGAAATGAAACTCCTGGTGATTTTGATGTGTTTTTGCAATTTTTTGCTATGCAATATTTTCCTATTGATGACATCTCACCAAAAAATAGCAAAGCCTTAAAAAGGCGACGAGTCCGTGTAAACGTCCGTTAACAGTTTGCTAGAGGTCAAGTGGGAATCAAATAAATGTTTTAGTTTTGATTTGTATCGAAACTAAAAATGCGTTTCGACACTGATTACATCATCAAACGCGTTCAGTGTCGCTTCCCCTCCTCCCTCTTCCCTGGTGCTGCCATCTATTGACAGCATCCAGCATAAACGGAACAATTCGCAGAGCGAGCGGAAGGAAGTAGTGGGCGAAGACGGAAACGGCGCAGAAAAGAGCGCGGCGTTCAAAAAGCGATTCGGGAGAGTAGCGTAAAAAGGAGAGAGCGTAGAGTTTCAACACGAAATGGTCGATTGGGAAAAGCTCTGAGGCGACCGAGTTTTTGGAAGAAAAATATCTCGTCGAGCAATGGCGGAGATAGAGGTTTAGAAAGAGGACTGATAGACAGTGTGCAGTGCAATGGGAGTGATTTGTGTTCGCCACGAAGGACGCATGCACTCTTCATTAACTCAACTATCTTTCTCAGTGTATTTTTCCACTCAAGGAAACCTTTGGCAGCCCGGACTCAGAGAAGTCTCCACGAAAGCAACAGCTCAACGTTCGACTGAGCCCGAACTCGTCAGCGTAGCGCCCGATGGGGAAGAAAGCAGTACGAGCATCCGCCAGACCAGCGGGGTCCGTTACGTCGTACTCTTCAAGCCTATCCTCGTCGAGAGTGCTATCCGTGTGCTCGTGGTCGCCATTGACGTGCCCAGCCGAATTTCGTCCGCAGTGCCAAGGACTGGAACGGAGCCGGAGCAAGCCTTAGAGACAAGGGTCGTATGCATCGCCCCTTGTCTTTCAATGCCCTATAGTTCATCCAACAAGAGAAAAACAGGGTGTGTCACAGGAAGTTTCAGATTAGCCAATCAGAGAAAGGGGGCCTCATGCGCTTAATCACTTCTGTCTCATGTCTCATTGAAGAAGCGCTTTATAATATTACCCCAGAAGCTTTAATATTATTCAATTGCTTTGCTTTAATTATAATTAAAAATGTTGTACCCTTCATAAAATTATCTTTTAACTCAATTATATATATATATATATATATATCGTTGTTCGAGATTCCCTGGGCCTTTTCTTTCCAGGAGTCGAAAAGCGAGGAGAGGGGGGTGGTAGCTTCGCATGAAGACGCTTCGTTTCCTTCTTGAACAATTGTTCGAACGCAAGAAAAAGAAACTTGCGTTGCCTTGGAAGTTTCTTCTATCAAAGCAGATGAGCTTTTAAAACACTATTTTCCTTTAAAGTAGCAAAATATGTTCCACACAAATCTCCCTAGCCTGGCTGGGAATAGTTTTTCCTTGTTTGGCTGAAGAGTTGTTGCACGGGCGTCGCCATTACAAATTGACTTGTGCAGCCGCTGAAGGAGAGATCCCACAAAGCATTGCGGATGAGTGAGTAGTCGATATCAGACCGGAAACACACCCTGTTTTTCTCTTGTTGGACGAAGTATAATTCAGGAATATCTCGGCGCCATCATCCCATATTCAAGGTAAGCAAGTTTCATGCTTACAAATAAGTGCTCTCTCTCACTCTCATACGCAATGACGCTCCCGAGCGCGTGATGTTTGTTTCGTTTAATGCATCTGTGCAGTTTTCCATAGCTTAAAGTTTTGCACAGTTTAAAATGACAATAAGCCTAAGCAGACGCTTAAATATTGTATTTATGCTGTGCGCTTCTAGTTAATGAAACTATTAAATTATTGCGCGTCGGGGTTGTTCGTCGGTAGTCCTAATTCTGTCTTTTCTCTCTTTTACAGTTACTTACGTCTTAAGACACATATAAACGCGGTGCGTCGCCGCTGACTTTTTGTAAGGTGGTACAATAGTTCAAATTGTACTGAAGAGAGGAGGATAAAGTTTCCCCTGCAGCAAACGTCATTTTTGAATAGCGAGCGAGGTGCTATCTACGGAGGAAAAACGGAACCAGCTAACGCAACATGTTTATATTTTGTTTATGGACACTCCAGTCATATTTTTGCGTCGTTAGTTTCTAGCGGCCTAGCTGAAACTTTCGCATGCAAGTTAATTGCTGTTATAATTTAAACAGTTATCTTTTCCTATCTAACTGTAATTAGTTTTTGTTCCATACGGGCGGATTTCCTACATTTTTGTAGGATTCCGCCCATTTACCCAAACACGGGCTACGACCTTACATTGTTAAGAGTAATAGGTAGTTTACCGTTTAATTGTTATTGTCTGTTTGGCGTACCCTTGGGTAAACTTTGTATTTTATTTTTGTTATATTATGGTAATAAACCATTCTTATTTAAGCACAAAATATGTTATTTCTCTGTCCACGTATACTTTAGCAGCTTCTACTGTGCATTGACGAATTTTAACGTGACACTATAGGTGTGTGCACATCAAAAGGCGAATTACCACGTGTAGTCCAGTTAGAAAGGACAATAGCCGCCACTTATCGTTGGCAGCTCCTAAAGTAGGGAATAAATTTTCATAAAAGTTAACTTTTGACTGCCTGACAGCGGCATTAACTAAGCTGGAATAGTCCTTAAATTTCTTTTTAATACAGTGTGAAGGATAAAAGAAATTCATACGCTCTTGTTTGTAGATAAAAGAAATTCTTACGCTTAATCATAGCAAGAATCTCAGATGTAATCCATGGTTGGGACGAGCAAAGAGAAACCGAATGTGTTTTACAACAAGAAATTCTAGCAAAATATCTATTCCAACCCAGAATAAATTGACCAATGAAACGGTCAAACAAAGCGTCACAATCATCCGTTGTTGAAAAGAAATCATTCCAGTTAGTCAATAACAGTATTGCATAATTCAGACGCGCATCACTACTCTACGAGATCCGCCAATGACCTGCGTCTGCCCTGCGTCGGCGTTGCGTTTCATTCGCGGGGATTCAATGCTGGGTTCGACTCCCCCCTGAACTTCGATCTATCAGTTCCTATGCATTATTTCGGAGAGAACTAAAAAAATTTTGCTTTTTACATACTGCTCCACCTTGATTTACTAACAATACTGTCAGCATTAGTTTTTAGTAACTAAATTATCTATAATTGTCGGTTATGATGGCAGATTAAGTTACCCGATGAGAATTGTTAACTATTTATTGTTATTTAGTTTAAGTTAGTCTTTGGACGATACTAGTTTGCTGATCTGATGTCATTTGTATTATCTTTTATTTTACAGATCGGTTATCGATACTTCACTCGTAGTATTATGTTAGATATTATTTATTCAATACAAATAATTCCTTATTCGTCCCCATCTGCTTATTATGTTTTAAATTCCTTATTCGTCCCTTCTATACCTCGTACAAGTTGCATTATCTCTATAAGGATGCATTTCCGGAACCATGTTTATAGGAAAAATTTCGTTACCCGCTACAATCTGTACATGATATTTCATTCTTGACCTACCTTTCTGAATCCACCCTGTATTTCATTTTTCACATACCGTAGTTCAATGTTATCATCTTTAGATTCTGATATAAAATATTTTTTGCGGTGTCTATTTAAATATAAAATTTCCGGTAAATAATTTTAAAATTAAAAACATAAGTAAAAAAAAAAAAAAAATGTTTAACTGAAAAATAATTTATACTCTGTAAAACGAAAGTTTTTACTGTGACATCAATAATGCTGCGCCTCGTTGTTACTAATTGCGTCATTCACGCATGGCCCTGAGTGATTCATTAGTTACGGACAGAGGGCACCTATTAAAAACATATTACATTTTTTCTATTGGAAAATATGAAATGACATGTCTCTTTATTGAAAGTCTCCGCAAGTCCAGGTATTCAGCAGACATTCCCTTAGTTCTCGCAGATTGTCGGAGAAGAGCAACCTGCAATCAGATATGTCGTTCCAAAATGTCCCAAACACTGTATTATGAGATCCGGAGCTTTCATGCTCCTTAAATCACTGCTGAACCAACTATGTGCGATGAAGGCATCACATGGAGAAAAAATACAGCATTACATTATGAATTTTCAGTTACTCTGTGGAACGCTCCCGACATTCCAGGAATACTAAGATATAAGTTTCATTTTACAGGATGATTCAGTCAATTTCTGACCATTTCAGTACTATGATTTATTGACCCATTAATGTTTACAACTTAGCATTTCAGTATGATATTTTAGGCAGTTCGGAGTTTTTATTCCCGTGGAAAAGCCTTGATGATATGCTCAATGTGGCCACCTCGAACGTTTTGAACTGCTTGCAGCCGAATGGTGAAGTTGTTCATAACTCTATCCAGGATTTCTGCATCCACAAGGGTGCAGCAGTCAACGATGCTTTGTCGCAGCTGGTCTAGGGTTCTTGGTGCTGTAGTAAACACAGTGTCTTTAAGAAACCCCCAGAGATAAAAATCACATAGGTTTAGGTCAGGACTCGTAGGGGGCCAAAGAAAGCCACCCCACCCCCGAATCGAACAACCTTCCGGAACTTTCTTTGCACGGTTACAGGTGATTTTGTCTCGAAATATCATTCGACAACCTTGCATTTCTGCTCTGTTGATAAAGCGGGCGCCATTTTTCATCAATACGATTTTCATGCAGCGCCGTTACAACAATACAAACTCCAACTATTTAGAAATTCGATATGGCGCTCATATTCTTTCAATTGTTTATCCCTAATGCACGTCATTCGAGTAAAATGGTCAGAAATTGACTGAATCACCTGGTAGCATAAGAAGCTTCATACGATGATACCACCTTTATATCCTTGAATGGATCAATAAGGCATGCTGGATACGTGGCTTCATTAAGTCAACTCAAGGTTTGGTGGTGGCACCATATTCAAAGATTTTCTTTTTCACCCCTTCCAAATTCACCGAGTTGTTGCAACCTGTCTAGTTACTGCTGCACTATAATGCCAGCGCCATCCAGCTATGCATAGCAATAAATTAATCTTTGAAGAAACTGTGTTTGATGACATTTTACATCTACAGTCGAACCCTGTTATTTCGAATTCGGTTAATACGATTTCCCGCTTAATACGAACTGTTCATCTGGTCCTATCGCAATGAATAATCTTTCATTTTCAGATAAAACGAATCCTGGATAATACGAACAAATGTTTGGATGCCCTGAAATTCGTAATAACGGAGTTCGGCTATATTTTTTCTCCTTAAACCTTATTTAAACATGAATAACTGCAAAAACAGTAACTTTTCTTGACCTTCAGAAATTCTCAAATGTTAGCTTAACAGACTATCCCTCCTTTTTATGACACGTTCTATCTACGTTATTGAATAGATTTGAGTAAAGTCAACACATGCTGTAAAATTTGCATGGTGCTTCATTTTCTCAGTAGATTTAACAGTTTCACTCTATATAAGTAGCAGAAGGGATTTCCAAAAAGACCTTTTAAGAATGTCTAGATTAATATAGCTTATTAGTATTTCTAGAGTATAAAAGATATTTTTTCATCTAATACAAAGTTTTAAAAAATTATTAGATTCGCCCAAATGAAAACTAGTTTCTGCCATAGGCAGAGAACTATACTGTAAATCTAAAAGAAATCACTATGCTTGTTTAGGCATTGGTCACGCAAGCAGCTCAAGTAAATGAAGTCTTTGTAAGTCCTTCTTGAGCGGTTCGAACGTGGCAGTTCCAGGCTATAAAGCAGGTGTTCCGTGACTTTCCAGAGTCTCGGTGGAAGATGTTAGACTGCATATTCAGAAGAATCACTTGCGGTGTGAGAAGTCCTAGACATTCAACCTTAATTGCTTTGTTATGTTCCATGTAGCAGAAAGTCAACCAAACGTTCTTCTGTCTAGTCGAAAAGGGATATCAATAAACTTACAGTATACATTACTATGGATTTGCTGTAAACAAATCCTTTGCCACAACTATCAGTCGATCTGGACTAAAAAAAAGAAAAGAAAAAATTACACGATCTGGATTCGAACCAGATACCATGCCTTTGGCAGGAACTGCTCTTACCAATTGGCAGAGTCCTGCTCTACTTAAGAGGCTAGCACTGGCGTCTTTTTCATTTGGGCAAACCTTATATAGGATTATTTAAAAAGATGGTGGAAAAATAAAGCAGGTTTACTTTTTCTTTCTAATAACCCTGCATTATGGAAAACCTTCAAAAAGGCTAAATCCTTACCACCATCAGAGATAGACCAAATGTTTCGCCATTTCCATTTCTGAATGAGCTTTATAATATTGTCAAGACAGGTCCATTGATCTAATAGAAAAATTTCATTTCTTAATGGAAAAAATTATTTTTTTTACATATTAGATATCATTTAAAAGTTAATTGAAAGTTTATTAAGTGAAATTGATGCGTATTGATATCACGTCTTAATATAATAGTGGTATACAAAAAGCAAAAAGATATAAGCCTGCTAAAAGCAGTCTGACGAACCAAGATCAACACTATGCGAAGTATTTCTATCGGTATCTCATTCCATAAATGGCTGGAATAATACAGGGTGAAAATTAAATGTTGGGCGATACTTGGAGGATCGTTTCATAAGAACAAAACAAGACAAAAATGCGGACACTGCCAGATATTCCAGTTCCAGTTTATTTTTCTACACTTTAAGACAGTGAATAACCTGACATACCCCTTCCATATTGGCCATATAGATATGTACTAAGTATGCATCTTTACCGGGGAGACGAGAATTTTTGTAGGGTGTACTTGGGGTCCATTACGTTCTGTTGGCAGTAGGACGAAAAGACTTCAGGAAAGTATTGCAAGAGATATTGCCTCGAACAGTTTTCATTGCCTCTCTGCATTGTAGATGGCGTCTGGGGACTTAACACAGTACGAATGATTAAGGGATGACCATGACTCCGGTTCTTGCTCCCCTTTCTGCATAATAGCGCAGTTAATAACGTGAAGTGTGCCTCGCGCTTTACCCATAAGGATGTGTACTCGATGAGAGTTTTTACCGGAAAGATATGAAATTTCTTGATGGTAAATCGGGTTCATTACCTTCTCTTGACGTTAGTAACCATCTTTACTACCTGACTTTACCACAAACTTTTCCAATGGTTGCTGAAAGCAAGTCTATATTTTCCCAATTTTGTTACGGTAATGAATATTTCGCGGCTTATTGGTGTCATTCTGAAATTAGTGAAGCGTTCGCGAATGTGCTACCCAAATTTTCTCGAATGATGCGTCCGACACTTCTTTGAGAACATTTTCAGCTTCTTGACCATGTATTCAAAGGTTTTCATAGCTTTGACTGTGTTATTGGTTGGCTGGGTTCTGATTCTGGTTCGTTTTTCACTACGACCCTTCTCCTAAGATGGAAACTATTTGTTCCTCTGATTAGTATTACTTATGGTACCTGTACTTTCGACGAACTCATGCTTCTTGCAGTCTCCAAATATTAACGGAATCCTGTGTTGGAAAAGGCGCGTACAGTGCGTCCAAAAAATATAGACTCACGGAGTCTTTTTTCTGTATTTTTATATTTATTAAACTAATTTTTTGAATTAAAAGAAGGAATGTTTATTTCATCATTAATAATATTTTTCACTAAAAAAACAATAATTTAAAAATAAATAATAAAAAATAGTTAAAGTAAGAAATATAGTAATAACGTATGTCCAAATATTATAAACTCGGAGAGCGCCATTTACAATCTTTAAGACATTAGTTGGTTTGGTTTGTTTGGTATTAACGTCCTTTTCAACTGCCATGGTCATTTCAGGACGGCGTTATAGGGGCCGCAAATTTTGCCTCGCAAGGGTTCTTTAACGTGCAGCCGGCAAACGACTACGGGACCAACGGCTTTACTTCACTTCCGAAGGAAGTGCGTGTGAAAAAATCCTCGTCGTCCTCAGCCGGAGTCGAACCCGCGTACTCGGGCATCAGAGGCGATCACGCAACCACTGAGCCACCGAGGCCGATTTTAAGACATTATGACTATTCTTATTAAAGGTATTGTCAATTTAATAATTAATATTTTACTGTTAAGCATTTTAATGAAAAAAAGTTTTTAATAGTTAAATTGCAATGGGACGTGGCAAATCATTAACCGAATATAAAATGGACAAATTGATGTCTTAAAAGGTTAAGGTTTGTCAAATCGGGTAACTGCTGGACGTTTGGAACGATCGCAAACAATTATCGAGCATTACATTACCCTAGGACACCAGTACGGCATAAAAAAGTCTTCCGGGCGTCCAAAGAAGTTGTCACCAAGACAAAGACGATTTGTTTTAAAGAAAATTAACACTGACCAGACGTAGTACAGAAAACTAGCTAGTGACCAGACCCTCATCGTCTCAAAATCAATAATTTGCAACGTTGTTAGGAGGGATGGTCACTTAAAATATAATAAGGAATGTGCACCGAAGCTGTCCGAAAGACACAAAGAAAAACGACTGGCATGGGCGAAAGATAAAATGGCTTGGACAACGGAATGGTGAAGAATCATCTATAGTGATGAAAAAAAAATTAATATAGACGGTCATGATGGGTGGGGATTTTACTGGCATGACATAAGAAAAGAGCCAGAGATTTTTTTCAAAACGCCTGTGTGGTCAGAGTAAGTTATTGTCTGGGGGGAGGGGAGGGTCATTTAAAGTGGGAAAACGTCTATAACATTCATAAATGGCAAAATGAATTCTTTAGGCTAACAAAAAATGTTGGAAAAATCATTTCTGCCATACACTAAGGGCATCACTGGAGTTCCGTGGTGGTTTTAGCAAGACAATGCCCCAATACTCACTGCTGCCAGCACCAAAAATTGGCTTCCTGACAATGGTGTGGATTTGTTGAGTTGGCCTGCACTCTCACCAGACCTTAACCTATTGAAAATGCATGGGGTCTGCTGGCTAGAAAACTGTATGCCAACGGAAGAAGCTTTACCGGGATTCAAGAATTGAAAGATGCAATTCTTGAATCCTGGGAAGAAATTAAAGAGCCCTACTTCAAAAATATAATTACTTCAATGCCAAATCGAGTTTTTGAGATAATTAAAAATAAAGGAGGGCATATTAATTATTAAATTTAACAGGATTGTCCACTGAGTTTAAAATATTTGGACAGACGTCTGGACTATTTTTAACACTTTATTCTACTTGCTTTGTCTGTCTGTTTGTTTGGGTGGAATTTTGTAATCGATATTAAAGTTACTTCCTATTAACCGATTGACTTGAAATTTTGCACATTTACTTGCTCCTGATGACAATACAATAATCAATTAAAAAATCCACTAAATAATTGATCAATTAGTGGCAATTAATTAATTTAATTCTTATATGAATAATATCGTTCACGACTTTACCAATAGATGGCATTAGAGTGTGGGTTTTTTTTATGTTTTATCCTTATTTTATTTTTATAATTGTTTTCGTTTTTTATTATTTTAGAGATATTGTTTTTTTTTGTTATAAGTACTTTTATATGTTAAATAAACAATGTTAATAAATACTATTGTAATTTATAAAAATACAGAAAAAAGAATCAGTGAGTCTATATTTTTTGGACGCACTGTATGTATAGGGTGCGGCAGGTATATAGAACAAAACGACGTCCGCGGGTAAAAGGAGTAGACACTTAAGATACCACAGAGCCTTTAATACAATTTACATTTTTGTACAAAGAACTACAAAACACATATTGTTATTCAATATAACTACTGTCCGCCGCAATGACAGCCTCCACACGCTATCGGAACCGCTGGCAGGCAGCAATGAGGTAGGTCTTCTGGATTTCTGCCATTGCCTCCTGAGAGCTTCAACGGTGTTGTGTCCATGCTTGTTGAACTCCCTCTCAACGACGCCCCAGACATAATAGTTCAAACGATTGAGATCAGGGGAGCTGAGGGGGGGGGGCACATGTTGGGAGGGATATGGTCGTGAAGATTCGTGGTCATCATTGCTTGGGTGCTGTGGGCCATACGATTTGTAACGGAGGTCTTCATGCACCACACGTCGAATAGTCGCCTCATTAACCTGCAGCTCCCTCCCGAGAGTCCTTAAGGACTTCCCAGGGTCCTCATCGTTGCAGCTTGGACAGAACGGATGAATTCCGGCGTCCTGATACAGTCCAAGCGCCGACAATGTTGTTTCCTCTGTGAAACAGCTGGCACATCACCACTTGCAGCAACTTTGAGCACGAACGAACGGGCGACTTTCAGGAATGCAGCAATCTCGCAGTCGGAGTGTCCTGCAGTCAAGGAGACGACGACAGCATGTCGCTTCATTTGCTGGGTTATCTTTTGTCCGCCATGTTTATCTGGCTCGTTTCGGAATTGTTAAATACTCACGTGTTCTCTAATGCCTGCCGCACCCTCAGCCAACTTCGCTTCTTGCGGCCCTTAACAATTCTCCCTTGAAATCTCTCTCATAACAGGATTCAGTAAAATGATCCGAACACATCCTGACTATTCCCCTGTTAATATTATGCAACCATTGCTTCAACAGTTGTTGACTTTTTAGCTGCAACTTATGCCAGCTGCAAGTTTTGTTTGTCGTAGACCTATTATTACAGACATAAGCAATGCAGTAAACCACGTTATTTCTTAAAGCTGGATCGCCTGTTGCAGCTGCGCGTTCTCATCTATAGTTGGCCTTGTTTTGCGCAGGCCATACTTGACGTCACATAATCCCCATGTTCCTTTGCGTATTCGGGTAAAGATGGCGGCCTCCATGGGCTATAATTTTTCGTCTAAGAATGTTGTTTATTAATAAATAAAGGTAGCTATTGAATTTTTTCCACGCGGACTAGTGTTTTTAGACTTGGATGTATAAAATATCAAAAAAAAATTTTAATTAAAGGTTCACTTTAATTTTTTTTTATATCCATGACAGACTTTGAGATCTTAAAATATTTATCTTTATGTGTCTAAATAATAAACATTATTTCTAATTCGTTGGTGCAGATAACTGAAAAAATTCCTCATTTCCTTTAATATCTTAATTAATTCATAGAATTAAAATTACATACCAATATCGGAGTTACTTTCAAGAGATGCAAAATTTGCTTCCATAATTGACATTTTTCTTCCGCTCATGTTGATTATAAGTATTGGAAGTATTAACCATTTCATTATCACATAAAGAAAGCTTCAATTTCAATAATAAAATAAATTGCAAATGCGGAGAGCAAACCTTCTTGCTTTGTCCACACAAAAGATCAATGAGCAAAAACGAATTAGATCTCCTTGCTTAACAAAGAGATGTAATTATGTAGAAAACCAATAGCAGTAAAACATATTTATATCATCCCCGTATAATAGCTATAATAAATCGCTATTATCAAGATAAATAGCAATCAGGATGTTATTGATCTTTGTCGCTCCTTTAATTAATGAGAGTAATGTCAAAGTGTGAAAAGAGAGTGAAATCGATGATTGATCATTTTGTTCACTTTATAAAGCTGTGTGATATATTGCTGTTTTAGTAGCTTCTGTATATTGTTTGCTTATATACATTTATTTTATTAAATATTTAATAGTATTCGTATACATCATTTAAAAATTTTCCATAGCCTGTCAAGATTTCTACAACACACACGCTTTAAGAAACCAGTGCCTATATTTATTTATTTATTTAATCTATAGAATGTTGGTCATTTGATTAAGTCCTTGAGTTCAACTATCTATTTACAATTTATATACTTATTTCTTTTATATTTATTGGTTCCTCAAGTAAGTATATACTTGTATCAGTGTCTCCATTGGCAATGCCTTTAAATGTCCCGTTTTCTTGCTAGAAAGTGAAAAAAAAATCATTTAATTAATTTTTATTTTTTTCATTTTAAATACGCTCTTCAAAAGAATTAAGGGGCCACAAAGTTGAAGATGCGAAAATAGCATAGAAGGTAAAAAAAAACTCAGAAAATGAAACTTCAATAAGAATCGAAAGGTGCTTTTGCTTTATCAGTAAACTTTTTGATTTTCTCGGAAATTATGAAACATTTTTAAAATCCGTTTTCACCAATCGATAATTTTTGGATAAGTTCGAAAATTATCGAAATCCACACAAAGGTACATCCTCTAATGATATTCTTTTTAAGTTTAGAAATGTTCAAAGCCCAGATAAGGCATATAATTCATCAATCAATTCGTAGAATGGATCAAGCATAAGTATCATATATTGTTATTGAGCAGTGATGTCTAAATAGATCTCCATACTCTAATTGCTATAGCCTAGTCCCGCTATCTGTGAACTAAAAATTAAAGCTTATATCAATCCGCTTTGAAAAAGAAACTGAAACTCTTCTAAGGCATCTGCTTGGTTGCTTGTAGTTGAACCTGCCACTAAGGCACAACAATTTTGTTTAGAAAAAAAAAAGAAAAAACAGACACATACAGAATTTTTTATATATCTCGTCAAGAGATAGCGATGCGATCATCGAATTAGTAACATGCACAATTTAGTATTCTTTTGCGAAATAATCAAAATAACAGTGTCAACGAATTATACAGGGTGTATCTACACCCTTGTCACAAACTTCTGGTGGAGATTCCGAAAGCGAAATGAAAACCAAAAGTTCATATAAACATGGCTCGAATAACGAACCGTTTATGAGATTTCCGCACTTAAAATTGGTTTTTCTACTCGGTGAATGGCAGGTGACATGCGGAGAAGCTACAACAAACTCTTGAAATGAAGTCCATTTATTGTTTATTAGCAGGTGCGCCTGCTGATAACTTCAGGTGTACCTAAACAACCATTCAGGGGGATGAAACGTTCCCATGGTCATCATTTTGAACATTTCGTTCACTAATTCGTTCGGAGTAATAGCTCCGAGTCATGCGAAAAGGAGAGCTTTCAGAGCGCAAATAACGACTTAACAATCGAAGATTTTGATTGTTAAGGTCATTTGTGAGGACTTCAAGATGTTTTTCCCTTTTTCGGAACCTCCAGAAGCATCAGAAAAGCATGAGTATAAAAAATTAATAATTATGCCGAGTAAATTACCTCCAAACTTTCGATCAACTTAAGATGCATTTTCGTTTGTATCCTCCCATAACCTACAACAATGGAAGGCTAACCAAATATGGTAGCTATGATCGTGCATTTTCGAAAGTATGAGCTACCCATGTTGAGTGATGAAATGGCGCATGCGCTAGCTTTTGACTCCGTTCACGATTCTTGTGATATGTGCAAGAGAAGGATAAATTTTCACCCAGAGCTAGTGCAGAAGGACACACTTGTATTTGAATCATTTCATCAACGTAATACCGGCTATCAGAAAACTGTACCTGATAATTATAAGATCCATTCTACGAACGATTGAGACACCATCCCACATAAAGACAGAGCCACCATTGAAACCTCATTTTTCTTCGACGGTCCTCGGTCATGTGTGAATAAAATGTTTCGCTATTGGTAGAGTTACCAATGTTGGTGATGTCTGACAAACATAAGTCTTAAATACGTTGATTGTCTTCAGCTATGGCACTCTTGAGGGCCATCTAGATGTAAGACCACCTCCCGAACTTGGTTTGATCAGAAACTTTCCTTCCCATACTCCGATCTTATGGTGTATTGGGACATGTATGCCTGTATGCTCGTAATAGTCTTCTAAAGGACGAAGGTAAGAATTACATTATAGTCTGAACTACAATACTTAAAAAATTAGTTAAAGCATCGTTATCCAACGATATAAGGGTTTTAGCATCAAAATGTTACGAGCAGTAGCGGGAGGATTCGCTATACTTCATAAATAGACCTCTTCAAATTCTGACGTTAAACAGTAAAACTCTGACGTCACAAACTGCTCCACGCAATCAAAACTCCATAGACATGAAAGGAAGTCAGTTGGGAAAACCATAAAAACACATGTTTGGCCCACTCTACCGGATTTGCTATATTTTTCGCACTGTTCTCTGTATAGGGCCTACGTATGTAGAAAATTTCAAGCCTCTAGTTCAATCCTTTCAAAAGTTATGTACCGTCGTTAATAGGGTTTTAAAATTGGGACATTCACTTAATATGGTAATTGATAGAAATAGTAACCCCTTAATTCCTTTGACCAGTGTAGTAATGTGGAATTTAATGTCTATTTCATCTATTTTACCTTGGCTTCTATGACATTGCCAAACAATCGTGTACGCATTCTCTTTGGAGTTTTTTCAATAAGAAATAACAGAGGTGGGCATAATAGCCGTGAGTCTACTTCTGTTGATACCCAATAATCTAGAAATATTATTATAAATAAGATTTAACACAGGTACAGTTGGAGTTAAAATTAAGAAAAAGTTTAATATACTTCTAATCAAACTGGTTAAAACTCCCACGACGATAACTGTCAGCCAGGCTATTGCTGAATACCATTGGTAAGATACCTTGTAGATGTCAGGATAATCCGCGCTGTAGCTATAAAGAAGAAAAATATAATAACCAATACAAAAAATCATATTGCTAAGTTTTTTGCTTCAGAAAAGATTGAACAACCAATGATCTAATACAAATGATGTATAGTGAATGCGGGAATATACTGCCTGGCCACGTTATTAGCTACACTTCCGTGAAGGTGCAAACTGTTTGAACCATCACGAGGCTTGTTTTGATTATAAATAGAATCAACCAACCATTCCGCCAGCAGTTTACGATAATGGGATAATGGGAAAGAAAGATATATTCGATTTTGAATGTGTATGGTCGTAGATGTACGACTTCTGGAAGAAGCATCTCCAAGACAACGATTTTGAAATTTCCTCGTACGACAAGGGTGGAAGGAAAGCGCTAGTTGATGAGAGAGATCAGCAGAGGTTGGCTAGACTTGTGCAGGCCAACAGAAAAGCCACAGTTGCCCAACTGATGCCCGAATTTAACCTTCCTGTTCAAATAACCATCTCACAATGTACCGCTAGAAGCATGCTGTTATGGATAGGCCACATTGGATACCGTTGCATCGGAAACAAGCAATAAAGCGTACCTTTTGTGGGCAAAGCAGTCAACCATCATTCGGCCATCGATGACTGGAAAAATTTCGGTTGGTCCGAAGAGTCGAAAATACTGATGCCAGATTCTCCTGTACTGATACACCTGGATTCACGTCTGTATGCCAGAACGTATGTAGGCATCTTTGCCGACTAAACGCATCAATTCATTCTAACAGTTTATCCGCAAGAAGCTGGGTACTTCCATCCGTTAAATGCGCTGGCTACTTCCATTTCCATGGAATGGTTCCAAGAACATGATGTCTTTCTTTGCTTGCCCAGTCGCCGGATCAAAATCCGAGAACTACCAGGTACACAAAACCCCAAGAACACTTTCAGCGACTTGTTGAATCTATGACTCGACGAATTCAAGCTGTTCTGAAGGCGAAATGAGGCTCAACGCGCTAATAGGTGGGAGTACCTAATACAGCGGCCGGACAGTGTATGCATATCCTGAAAAACCGAACTATTGTCTTACTCGATGGAATCCGTGATTGTAAAATTCTCAAAAGCTGTTATATTAGAACAGCCATCGATAGATACTGGCAGTTCTGGTAGAGGTGGTTTTGCAATCTGAGCACCAACGACAATCCAAATGATGAATCCAAGACCAGACGTTAGACCGATCACAGCACCCTTGAAAAATCAAGAATTCGTAAATGAAAATTAAAAGTTAATTTTTTCGACTTAATCACAAACTGTTTGTTACTTACGCATGAATTGGCCCAAGGAAAGAACATTCCCAGAGTGAAAATTCCCAATAAAGGACCACCTGTAATGCCAAATATCGAAACTGCCGCCTGAAATTATAAACATTCTATGATGTAGAAATTGTATTCTATGTCTATACAGAACAAATAATTATTATTTAATTATTGCAGATATTTATAGACTATTTACTTGTAATATATTCCCTAGTTGTTCCACGACTGCAACCAGAATCAGTCCAAATATTCCATACAGTAGAGCTAGAAAGAATTGCATAAGACTTCGTAAGAAGAAAATTGTATTAAATACATTTAATCGTTAATACATCCATGTGGTCAAAGTGTCCGGACATCCCCTGAAGAATCCGAATAGAAGAATCTTAAGCTAAATTTTAATAGGATGTCGGTCCATCTTTAGCAACGCTTTCGACCAGACCTTGACAGAAGATGGACAATTTGTATGGGCAGATAATCTGTGTTCTAATTTTTCTCAGAGATATTGAATAAGGTTGAATGGGGACTCCGTGCAAGCGTGTCCAGTTTTTGAACACCCATGTCGTCACACCATGGCCGCACAATCTTCAATGTGTGGACTGAAGAGTTATCTTTTGAAACGGAATTAGTCCTTCTCCGAATTGTTACCAGAGTTGGGAGTGCAGCGTTGTGTAGAATATTTTAATATATTGCAGAGTACATTTTTCTAGCCACAAAAACTAAGGATCCAGACCGAACCGCGAAAACCACCCCCCACGACATTATGTCACCGAACTTGACGCTTGGCACTATGCAGTCGGATATGAAGCGTTGGCCAAGCAACTAAACTAAACATCGCCACTTCAAGGAAGTGTCAGACACACTATTCGGAAAAACCTGAAACTGCAGTGTCGGCATAAGGCTCGAGTTCATCGTCTGACAGAACGGCACATCCGCGAACGCTTCAACAACGCAAAGAAACTTTACGAACGGTATCTTGTACATAACAGAAGGCAAAGGGCTGGTCACCCTAGATGAAGGTTGGGAATACCTTGGTGGCACCCATAAGCCGCGATTGTTCAATGGAAGATAGAAAAGGACTTGCTCATCCAAATGCAAGAACTTATTCAAAGGGTTTATGGTTGCATCAGCATATATTGATCCTGGCAAGTTCAGGTTCCACAAGATTGCTACTAACGTTAAAGTCAACTCTGCCTACTTCCAACATAGAGTACCAAAGAAAAAAACATTCCTCTTCTCTACAATCTTCCGTTCGTTACTGACTTACTATGCAAAAAAAAGAAACAGGAATCGAAATCAAGGTTAAAGTCTCCAGACGCCTCACCGGTTAAAAGAGAGCTCGGAAACCATCGACCTACAACGTTGAGAGGTACTTGGAAAGTATGCGAAGTAGTTTGGAGCAACATCTCCCTTGCAATGTTTCGCAGAAGTTTGTTCCAATGGAAAATACCATGTCGAGCCATTGTTAATAGTAGGGATCATCACACTGAACACGTGAGATAGTGGAGGCAGATTATCTCGAAAAGAAGCTGAAGCTCAAGATCTTTCAATTTTTACTGTCTTAGCCCTATGTAAATACATGTAATGGTCTGCCATTTACTGTCCAAATAATGCGTAGTGTTTTTCAGTATATCTTCATAAGATATATTTTGTACTTTTCCGCATCAGGAATTACCCATACCTCTTATGTTATGTTTTTTCCCGTATTTTAATAAAAATATCTTATCACTTCTTGACTTACCAATTATTTTAGATACAAAGCCAGCTTTCTCCTCAGATATGTTCTTGCAGCATATGATTCTTAAATAGTCTTCCAAAGTAACTGCTGCTAATGAGTTCAAACCAGATGATAATGTGCTATAAAACAGAAAAAGTATTGTTCCCTTTTTTCTGTTTTCTAAATGATATTTCTATTAATTTTTTTAAACGATCTACCAAAAAGTGATTGGGTATCTTCACATAATGTTTTGTCTGAAGTTTTTGAACATCAAAACCTGGTGACGTCGTCTCTTGCGGCTATAACAGCAGCCACCCTCTGAGCCATGCTCGAAACTAAATTGAAAAGACTGACGCAGGTTGATAATTGAAGTTAACCGTTGCTCCTGATACCTTATCCGCCGTTACAACTCGTCCCAGAGATGCTCAATTGGATTGAGGTAGGAGCTCCGTACAGGTCAATCCAATGTTGAACAATGTTCTCTTCATACCATTGATTGCCAAAAGGTGCCTAATTACTCTTTGGTAATTCGTGTATATTCATAAGCAAACGTATACCTGAGAGATCCACTGAATAAACCCGCTACAAAAAATCCTGGTAATCCTGGAAACTCTCCTAATGATTCCATTACATATAAAGGCAACAGCTGTAAGGGGGGTGTTAAAAATTAGATAGTACAATATTTACAGGAGTGCCACTGAGTCTACCCATCATTGAAAATTTTCAGCACATAGACACTATTACGAGACTAATAGTAACTCGTAGATTTTCAGCTGAATTGTTAGTCTCAAGAGAAAGACTAACTCGTGAAGACTTTTTTACAATATCAATACACTCTACATGTGCACCCTTGGTCGCCCGCAGAACATCTGAGCGATATTCAGTTTCCCGGCTCATTTTTTTACAAAATGGTTTGTGTAACACCACAAGTAGCGTCAGTAATCCTTCTCAATGTATCCAGATCTCTTTGGTCTGTAGACTTGGAAGAACCTCGTTAACATGCTTCCTGCATAGCCTACACTTCACGTTTCCTTAATATTAGTATACCACGCAATGAGGCTTTTGTAATCCGTTCGTGTCCATGGTCCTTCCTAAAATTACGGTGTAGAATGATCGGTAGCTTAGTTTCATGGTACCATAAAACATACTGCACGTTCTCCTCAACTGAACCTTTAATGTTGAGAGATAGACAAAATTTTCAATTCCAAACTTCTTCAGCTTCAAACAAAAGACTGAAGAACGATCAACGTATCTTCCAAAAGTTATATTGCAACCATTTTAATGTTCTTGTGATTGCAGCCTTCTTTACCAAATTAGACACTACCTATAACAAAGAGAAAATTTCTTCTTGAGTTAGTCTTTCTCGTTTGACCAACTATTTAGCTGTATCTCTAATAGTTTCTTTATAATAAAATTTTACAATGTTGGAAAGACATTTAGGCACCCTGTACAATTAATATATTGAAAACTTAAATATTACCTGATCGGTCATTTGAATAGTCTTTGCCTTTAGTGGGTCACATGTTTTAAAATATGCATACAAAACTAATCCCGTAAATGAACACAAGGAGAGTGTAAAGAGCAATCCTGGAAGGTTTATCCAAAGTGCCCTATATAATAAAGAAACATTCCCTTTTAATTAAAAAAATTTTTTTTGGTAAATCTCATAGTAAACGGATAACTTACATTTGAGATGTACGTTTTGTTGGTGCAGAAGAGTATCTTTGGACCTGAGTTTGATTCACACCATATATGGCAACCCACGTTATCGTGCCTCCAAATGTTAAACACCAGAAGGTGTGTCTAACCAAAGGATTGGGGCTGAAGCTGAAATGAAAGAAATAAATTTCGGAGATCGTCATTTCAGGAATTGAAACTGAAGCTAACTAGTTGTTAAAGTTACCATATACGAGCGCTATAAGTTATTTTCATGTACATTAGTACTTTTATCGCTTTTTTCTTAATTCTATAATATAAACACCCCCCCCCCCCATACGCAAATGACGGTAAGAGTTAAGGTAATGTTCCGAATGTTCGTGGACCGAGATTCCTTTTCGAAATAGCGACCTTCATACACCTTTTCCAAAGATTCTCAAACATAAAGCCCTGCCTGAAGTATCTGGACACTTTTTCACAAGTTTTTGCTCTCTGCAGGTACATACTGCCACTCTACCTTTAAACTATTCAGTAACTGATGGCGATTATTAGTCAACCCTTGTATATCCATATGGGGTGATCCAGTACATCCAGATTTCATTCGGGTTTTAATCTAGATTATGTCAAATCCATAGCAGCAACTTGATATCAGCTTGAGTGAACTATTCCTTTTTTGAATGAGAAGCATAGTACGGAGCATTGTCATGCTAGAAGAGATAGTCTGGTTCATTTCCAAAATATTCTGCGATCATTCCAAGAAGCTGATTTGATACGTTTTGATGCGTTTGAGCATTAGGTCGTATGCCTACTTTACAGAACGTGAATCATATCATGACCCTACTAACAGAGAACTTCACAGCGGACACCAGACATTCTTGTTCGTACTTCTCTTTTGGTCACCTCCAGTCTCACACGATGATAAGATTGCTGGAGAGTGAAGTGGCTTTCAGTAGTCCACATAACCTTTGGCCAATTATCCAATTGCGACGTTATTTATACCATCGCAGACGACGAAGATATTCCCCTTTGAAACAAAAGGCCTCAGTCAAAGAAACCCAGCTCAAGAAGTAGACGTTGCTTGAGGGAACTGATAGGCCATCAGGTGCAGTCTTTGAGCAGGACTCTGGGTCCACTGTAATACACAATGCGTCAAATAGATGATAAACCCTCCAAAACGTCCTGATATCGTTATTAAGACACACTCTCTCTCTCTCTCTCTCTCTCTCTCTCTCTCTCTCTCTGTGTGTGTCTGTTGGTGCTCTAGCGTTCGAACGCTTCTGAATTTTCCACTTTAGTTTTCGCCTTTCGACAACTTCGCAAAACGAGAGCCTGAGTTCGTTGGCAGAAAAAAAAATTGATGAAATACTTCCGGTTTCAAAAGCACAAAGAACAGATGGGTCCCTATACTATACAGGGTGTTTCATAATTGGTGTCCCGTCTTTAGGTTCAAATAACGACTCAAGGGAAACAGATGGGGGAAAATGAATATTGATTATTTGGTTTTAATGTCCCCTAATTCAGCATAAAAACATTTCGCGTCACTGGGGGTGAGGGGGTAAATTTTGAAAATTTTAATTTTGTAGGGGTAGGGGTTAGACCCCATGTGTTATTTAGAAAGTTGTAGAGCATCAAGTAAAATGTGGGTTTAGCAAAAAACCCGGTGAAAAAATCTCATCCCCTGCCCTTTATCGAGTGGGTAAAGTGAAAGGTAATGTAGACAAAAACAGAAAAACTCATTAGAAACTTATTAGAACTTTATTACTTATTAGAAAACAGTACATTTGAAAAAGAATGATAATGAATGAGCCTGGTCGAGTTTATTAGCTTTACAGGGTAACGACTCATTCATTCTTATTTAATTTTCCAAATCGTAGGCCCTACTGTTTTCTAATAAGTATGTTTTTTGTCCACATCGGCAGGCCATACCTTTCACTTGACCCACTCGATAAAGGGGGCAGGGCATGAGATTTTTTCACCGGGTATTTTGCTAAACCCACATTTTACATGATGCTCTACAACTTTCTAAATAACACATAGGGTCTAACCCCTACCCCTACAAAATTAAAATTTTCAAAAATTACCCCTTCACCCCCAGGGACGCGAAATGTTTTTATTCTGAATTAAGGGACATTAAAACCAAATAATCAATATTCATTTCCCCCCAATCTGTTCCCCTTGAGTCGTTATTTGGACCTAAAGACAGGACACCAATTATGAAACACCCTGTATAAATTGCCTATGGTTTGATGTATACATTTCTCTCTTCGCCATTGAAATCAAGACAGAGATAAGGTTGTAAATTAAGTAAAGACAGGGGATAGTCTTTCTTAGTGGTCAAAATCAGTCGAAATTGGTTCAATGGTACATTTAATGCTAAAATATGACATGCAATATATCAAACAACTTGTAATGAGTGTCATAAATGAATGTAACGAAAAATTAATGATAGTCGAAGTTGGTTCAATGGTCCCTGTTTTAATGGTACCATAATGGTATCATTGAAAACTTTCAATGCTAAGATAGCTCATGTAATACCTACAACATCTCACTACGAATTGTCAGGCCTCTTGTTGTCCATAGGCAATTGCTGTCAAAAGCAAGTTGCTCTCAGGCCAACTTATATTGTCAGCAACTTATTGTTATCATCACTGCTATAATCAATAGCAAATTTTATTAAGCCTAATGACACTTCTCTACCAAAAAAATTAAATTGATTTTTCTGAATAAACATTCGCGTGATTTTTATGGAAATGTGCTTCCTGAATTCAAATCTGTTATCCGGTTTCCTATGTCAGGCATAGTTTTCAACTTATAGGCAATTTCAGTTTTTTTTTTCTTTTTTATTCCTACGCTGTGAATTTATAAAGGGTGATTCAGAAAGGTAGGTCAAGAATGAAATACCATGTACAGTTTGTAGCGGGGAACAAAATTTTTCCTATAAACATGGGTCCGGAAATGCATC
>JAHWFO010029122.1:354930-498088 GCA_023313115.1 Rhysida immarginata | reverse complement strand
GAATTTTTCCTTCCATTTTTCAATTGAAAAATCTTTACCTATGCTTGGAGACGCTTCTCCAGTTGATAATTATAATTATTTACTTGTGAGTTCATCAACTTTCTGATGGTTTGGAGTGGAGAAATTCTCGATCTGCGGGCCAGGTTCCCGTCTCCCATTGGGCTTTCAACCGTGACAACTTGGTTGTCTTTAAGACACCTTGAGACAGCTTGGCTGTCCGTGGTGTTTGCGATAGCCCAATTGGTAGAGGCATCGGCCATGATAGTCGAGGTTCCTGGTTCGAATCCGGGTCGCAGAATTTTTCCTTCCATTTTTCAATTGAAAAATCTATATCATAGCAACTATTTTCAAATCACCACATATTTAGACTTATGCTCATGACATTTTATTAACTCTGTGTAAATTTAAAAAATATCAGTTAAATTAATCATATTCTCGTATTTCTGAAAAAAACTCTGCCTGGCAGCGAATTTCTGATTTCAGATTTGAATTTCCAATATTGAAAACTTTTGGAAACGCATATTTCCATATAAGAAAATTTAGCCTTGTAGAACGGTGTAAATCGACCTAGAGTAATTAACAGCTGATTATTTAGACCTTACATTGTCAATAGCTAATTTCTGTTGTCAATGGCCAATAGCTAATCGCTCGTTTCAACAGTTCATGTTTACGTAGACACGCTTTAGCAATAGATTATGAAGAAATAATAGACGCTTATACAGAATTCTTCAAAAATTGCCGTTCGTTGCATTATGTAGGAATTAATACTTATAAATTAAAGGTCTTTATATGTTCGAATATATAGAGAATTATTACATTCTCCATTTAATTTTTCGGGTACTTTTTGAACAACACATTATTTTAGAACTATGTCTTGCCTTAGGAACCAGAGCATTCCTTAGCAACCTCAACTAATCCTAACAGCCAAAGGTTTCTATAGTAAACAAATGCTCTCCTTTTTATCCTTAAAATCCTATCGGTCCTGGGATTGCGGTTGCCTAACTTGTTGGACATTCCTGTTCGTATAAAATCACGCACAGTGGATTGAGAATGCTGGTAAAACACTGGCTTTGCGACTTCACCTGATGATAACGCCTTTCTGTAAGTCGGCTAGCACACAATCAATGCCGTATTAGCTGCTGTTACAGTTCATTTACATCGAAAGAGAAGGTTTGCCTCTGGGAGATAAAAAACAACAATAAAATAGCGGTGCCCGGACACTATTGGTAGGATAGCGTATATTTCAAGTTATTTAAAGTAGTGAACTTCCTGGTCCATTCTAAACTTCTTATTTTTTCTAGATTGTATGAAGGTTGAACTAAAGATCATTTGTCTGAAATAACGAGCAAAAACAAGTCATCATCGCAGGTTGGGTTCCAGAATCGGCATAGCGTTGCCAGTACACGAACTTTCGGAACAGAATCGGCCCTCGTATTAACTGCCTGGTTATATAAAGAAATCAGGACAATTATTGATAGCTTCTTGTTTAGTCCTCAGTGGAAGACGACTAGTAATCAACTAGATCTTTATGCTATTCAGAGTTTCTTCATGCCACCCAATACATAATATAAAACCAACAGGATAGTTTAATAAATGAACTACATGTAAACGTCCTATTTTACTTGTAGTTTGATTACTCAAAAGAAGCGATCCTGCCGCCTTCTTCAGCCGCTGCCCAAACGCCTTCAAATCCACCGAGCGTCGTCAAGCCGCGAATGTTTACTGCCAACATTGATGTCAGCATAACTACGATTTGGAATGCATCTGTCCACATTACTGCCTTCAATCCTCCCTGAGAACGAAAGATAACAGGATTACTTTGGTACAATTTAAGGGATATGTGAACGACTTTAGTATGATTGGCTTAAGAAATATACTTACTATAGTTGTATAGCAGATTCCCACCACGCCTATTGAAGATACTGATGCCCACACATGTAGACCAGTCACTAAGTAAAGAATGGATCAATCAAATATTGTTTGAAGTAACTTTTAATTAATATTATTATTGTTTTATACTTTTTAAAAGTACAAGATATACATAAAGTTACTCCCTCCTTTCATCCAAATTTTACCTGAACTCAAAAGTTTAATATTTTACACTCAAAGGCCAAAAGTCATAGGATAGCTGCTCAGTAACGATTCGGACCCCCTCTGGCCCTACGAAAAACAGTAAATCGACTTGGCTGAAGTCCGTTGGTAAGATATTGAGGTATGCAATTTGGGTTGCCGCCCATAGATCCCTGGTAAGTAACGGATCTTGAGTGACGGGCCATACTATTCGTTAGAACTCTCCTGAATGCTTTGCAAACCGTTCTGCACTAGAAGGACCAAATCATGCCAGGTAAAAGCAATCCTCACTACTAAGGAAACTGGTAGGGTTCATGGCTTATGTCACTTTCGACCATACAACCCGTTTCCAATTTTCCAAGGTCCATTTCACAAACCCAGGTGATGCCTTGTTGTTCGATGTTGTTGCATTACCGTAAACTATGGGATATTTAAGCATGCCGCATCGATCTGCTGCATTTGGTCTGTATTGATTCCGTGCGCTTTATTGGTTAGAATGGACAATTCTATCCAGACGCTACGGTGATGGTCGGAGGAATTAATATTTATAAGATTAACTCTAAACATTTGGCTAATAAATTATGCAAAACACATTTTGGTAACGTTTGCGCAGTTAAACATTATTTAGTAAAAATGCTCATATTTCATCAAATATTTAATATTTTTATATTCTGATTGCAGCGTGTTGTCTGTACTGTAATTTTTCAAGTTTCCTGAAAATGGCATTGCATTGGGTTGATAACCCTGCGTGTTATAAACAAAAGATTTACGAAAGCATTTCGATTTTTTTAAAGAAACCTTAATATCTCCATGACTATACGTGCTATTCTCATACAAATGAACACATATGAGTAAAAGAAGCCTCATAAACAAATGCTATAGCTACGATGCATTTTAAGCATTATTTTTTACAGGGGGATCCGAAACATTATATTTTTTTTGTTCAATTCGTCACTGGTCCCCTATTTGCCTTTGGGACAAAAGCTTCGATGAAATATACGACTTGTAATATGCTCTTTCCTCCCTTTAAGTTTCAGGATAATTCGTCAAGTATTTTTCTAAATATTCGACAAAAGCCTAAAATCGAAAGCGTCCGATTACTTTTGGATAGATAGTGTATATTCGTTACCGCCCGTACTGTAATAATTCAATTTATTCTTTCATTCTTACCTTGACTCAGCGCCAATGCAGGTGCGTAAGTTACCATTGCCATATATAATATCTGAAATATAAAATAACATTATTTAAAATCTCAAACAGTTTTTTCTTCCGAAACTTTTTTTTCTTAAGTATAACAAGTGTTATCGCTCCTGCCTTCTGATCTAAATACCAACTTGTTTTTGTTGAAAATTAACCATTGGCTTTTCTCCAGTAAATTCTGCCAAAGGATTTCATTTTGATTCAGTTACTTTTAATCTACTGCTTTGTTTCAGTTACTTTAATTAGATGTTTATGTGATTGCATTGATTATCAGGATAGTGAATGTTGTAAGAGAGTTATACACATGTGACATACCTTCTTATTTAACTGTTTTAAATTAAAGAAAAAAAAAACGAAGATACATACCATCTCGAACATGTAAATCAATGAAGCAATTCTTCGCACCGTTCTGTTGAAGCGTTTTTCTAAGTACTGTATAAAAATGAATAGTTAATTTATTTTAAGAATAAAAGAGGGATATGCTTAAACGATAAAAATATTAGTAAAACACCACTTTAAATCATATAAACTTATTTTTACACATTTTCAATGATTACTCAAAATAATCGATGATTACGTAATAATTTAAATAATATTTAATAGCAGTAAAATATTTACAAGCATGTTCAACAATATCCAGCTAAATAACTCTAATTTTAGTCCTCGTTGAATTTTTCGTGGAAAGTTTGTAACATTTCAGTGAAAGTGTTTCAACACTGACTGACATAATGAAACTTAAAGTTCACTGAACTTCTTAAAGCCGAAGCAACAGGGCTTGTTCAGTAAGGAATGATCATTATTTTTATACACTGTTACCTAACTGTTTCGTTCCTAATCTTGCAATCGGTTTTTAAAAAGGATTAGAAATACGGAAATTAATGTAGCCTGGTTTAAATACGAGTAAATACCAGAAAATAACGCCATTTATTTTTTCAAAGAAAATTACAATACAAACAGATAAACAACTTACAACGGGACTGCATAATCACGAATTTGGTTGAAATTTTAGGAGGTCAATGTACAATATTAATACACACTCTGTGTAAAAGGCTTTGAATCAAAGACCTTTTGTTTCGGAGAAAAAAATAAAATATTTGACGTTTATTATTGTAGTGCCAGATGAGCCAAGTGGAAAGAAAGATATACAACACGATGGCGCAGTAGTTAACGTCAGGTCTGTGGATTTACTTATCCGGGTGCGATTCCTGTAGTATTAGAATTTTTTTCCATTTTTTTTTTCTTTTTTTCTTTTCTGTATTTAGCCATTATTAATTGTGTGCACTTTGCATAATATCATTCACATACATAATTAACACCACACCTCTTAGAAATCTCATTTCGGCCGCTTGTACCCGCGATCGCACTCTTTCGGTCATTACCCAAGCCTCATGACCATAGGTTAGAATGGGGACAAAGATAGATTTGAAGACGGAGAGCTTGGCTTTGTTACCCAGCTCGCGTTTCGTTACCATGGATCGCCACAGTTCACGTCTGACACAGCTTGCTGCACCGATCCGAGCATCCAATTCTTTCTCCTGCTGTCCATCACTCGTGAATGCAATCCCGAGATACTTAAATTTCTCCACCTGTCTCAATGAGGCTCCCCTAACATGGAGAGCGCACTGAGCAGGCTGTCTTGAAAGGACCAGAACCTCGGTTTTAGTCACACTGATCTTCATCCCAGCTTCTTCACATTTGGCTGCAAACCGGTCTAGTGCATGCTGAAGGTTCGTGCGAGAAGACCCAAGGAGGACAAGGTCGTCAGCAAAGAGCAACCTCTCCACCAGGCAGTCGTCCACACAAACACGCTCATCGCTTCGGCTGCCCCTGTCTATCCAGTCCGTAAAGATAATGAACAAGAGGGGTACACTTGGTTCGGAATTCCAACTCTATGAATATACGTGCTATTCTCATACAAATGAACACAGAAAAATAATTCAAGCATATGCATTTCAAGCATTATTTTTACAGGGTGAATCCAAACATTATTTTTCTGGTTCACTTCTTTGCTCTTCCCTATTTGCCTTCGGGAGAAAACCTTCGCTGAAATATATGAGGTGTAACATCCTTTTTACACCCCTGAAATTTCAGGATAATTCGTCAAGTATTTTTCTAGATATTCGACTAAACGTTTAAAACCGAAAGTGTCCGATTACTTTTGGCTAGATAGTGTATATACCTAGAGTAGATTCTGATATCTCGCCTTCGTTTTGCCTTGAAAAACTCGGCGAAGACGGGCATTTCAGCTAGTAGAATCAGTATATAAGAAAAAGTATCGCAATTGTCTTTAGCGAGGCCATTTTGAATTTAGATCTTTTTAGTATACATACGACAGTATGGGGATTACGTTGTTTTGTGAACACTTTTTCAAAGTATATTTACGCCGATTTCGAGTAAAATGTCATTATGCAATATTTTACGAACTTGTAAATTCACTTAATACGAGGAGATAACAGTAAGCGCCATTTATTTTTTAACGGAGAAAATATGCTCGCTGTGTAAAAAAAGAAGGTTGAGTACATGCACAGATATTGCATAACAAGAATTGTTCTTGCGCACACGCACTACATGCCACCAGTGTTTTTACGAATGGCCGAGCTATCACATCATCTACAATGGATGAACAGCGAACTGTATAAGGTTTCTTTCCGCAAAATATAAAAACCCCGCTGAAATTCATGGGGAAACAGTAGAAGAGGACGGTGTCAACTCTCTGGATTATTCCAAAGTGTCCAAATGGTGTAATATGTTTCGGGATGGAAAAGTTAGTCTTCCCGATAAACAGCGTTCTAAGCGGCCTGCGTTAGCGCCAACACCAGCCATTATCGAGGACATTAACAACACAATGAGAGAAAAGCGTCGTTTCTCATATCCTAGTGAAACGTTTTTCATATCTTATGGATCTTCATTAGATATGGTGCATGAAAGCTTGGATACCGCAAAGTCTGTTAGAATGGCGTGCAGTCTGCAACATCTGCAACAACCAGGAGGAAAATGCGTTTCTGAATTGGATTGTCACAGGATATGAGTTCGGAATCTTGCACTTCATACCTCAGCCTAAAACTGCAAGCAATGTGTGGAAAGATCCACATTCTCCTGTTCGCAAAATATTCAAAGGTTCTCCTTCAGCTCGGAAGATTGGGCTTACTTTCAGTTTTTTGGGATTCAACCGTCAACGCCGCTTCCTATTGTGAAGCGTTGAATAAACTGCGGCATACTATTCGGGATAAGAGACCAGAAAAAGGAAACAATGTTAGACTTTTTCATGACAACGCCCGCCCGCATATGGCCAACGTTATCATTCTCCAATGATTTAGTATGTCTACTCTGGGCGTTGGGTTTGAAATTTTAGAATTTGCCCGTCGTCATATTAAGATGTGAATTTTCGAATGTGCCCATCAGTAATCTGATGTGTGAAATGCTAGAATGTGCCCAATGTCGATTTAGTGTCTGCTCAACGTAGAAACACCATTTGAAGTTTTATAATACTGCTATTAGCGAATTCCTCTACGATTTTGAAATGCTTATTTTTTTAATGTGTGGTATTTTGAATTGATTGAAATTTTCTTGTGGGCTATTTTCATGTATTTTATTTTTATTTTTTGCGTAAATTATGTCGTATTTAATACGTGTTTTTGTGTGTTTTAAAGTTATTATTACGTGTTTTTTCGCAAAGTTTTTTGTGTTAGCGGCGGCTACCCTTTTAAGTCACATGCTTTCGCGCGTTTTTTTTCTTTTGAAAGCTGTTGGCACAAAGTAAAGTGTGTCTTTTGTGCCAACACTTTTTTTCACGTCATTTTGCGTTTTTTCACGGCGATTTGTGGTTTTTGTCTGCTTTGCGATTTTGATTTTATTTTCGCAAATTGAGGGCACAAAGTAACATCTAACCCATTGGAAGACTAGTTTTACAGACCCTAATGTCAGTTTCGTATGAAACTTACAGAAGGTCATTCATAATGTGAATCTATCCGTAAAGTAATTATGAAACATTTTATGGTTTGTGTCAACTCAAAGTTTAGTAACTCATGTCCTACTTTTTGTCAAGGAAGAGTCTCATAACTTTATATTGCATCTATCATACAATTTAGTCATATTGAGCTTCGAAAATGTCTAGCATTTTTTTATAAATTAACAAATAATTTGCATATTTTATTATATTATAATTATTATTATTTCACTTTGGAAATGTGTTACCCAAACGTTACACGAGGTGTTACCCAAAATTTCCCAAAATTGTTTTATTCTGACCGAACCGTAAGAGGTACGAAGTTTTGCCAAAAGCTGTTGTTAGGGGTACGTCTCAGCTATAATTGTGCCAAGCGGTGTCATCCTATGTCTATGTGATTTTGAGTTTGAGCTGTTTTTGTTACTCTGTGTTGGTCGTGTTGCGATTCTTGATATTAAAGCTGAAGAAAACTGCGGATGAAACCGACAGACTGTTGAAGGAGGCTTTTGGTGAACAAGCTTAGGCCAAACCAAGTCTGTGAAAGACGACAATCATTCTGGTCGACCGTCAACAAACTCTGGAAATGATCACGAAAGTGCGTGACGTGATCCGAGAGGACTGACGTCAGGCCATTCGCGATGCTTGTGATCGCCTTGGACGGGACGTTTTGAGACGATTGAGGGAAAAGATGAGGCGCTAAAGGGCAGAGATGTGGAAGAAGAAAGATGGCTGCTCGTACGACAATGCTCTGACGTACAAATCGCTCCCTGTGAGGGACTCACTCAAAGTAAACAACATAACCGTGGTCCCCTCACACACTGCGATTTCTACCGCTTCCGAAAAATGAAATTAAGGTTAAAAGGGCGGCTATTTGACTCTATTGAAGTAATCCAAGCAGAATCGCAGCTTATGTTAAACATGTCCAATCTGAGAACTTCCAGGAGTGCTTCCAGAAGTGGGAAAATCACTGGAAGCGATGTGTAAATGCACAAGGAGACTACTTTGAAGTTAACGGTAGAAATTAAAATATCGGATATGTTCGTATTTTACAGAGGTACATTTCGGGAAATTTTGGTAGCACCTCTTACTTAGATGAAAATGAGATATAATCCAATAACTTCCAATAATTTAATGTGTGTGGGTTTGCTTCTGTGGTTGTTTCTTATACAAATCTACAATTTTATTCCGATCTTGATGAAATTTTGCACACTTTATCTACAAAGCAAGAGGAAATCACTGTGTACATGAGATTTCGTATATACAGGGCAAGTCAAAATGATAGACCAAATTTGAGACATTTATTCTATGATGTCTAATGAACGTATCGTCATGTGAGACATGTGCTTCGAAAAGGTAACCTTCACAGTTTAGTTTCCACGCAGTGTTTTCAATTTCTAGCGTTAAGGGTCAGCAGCGAGAGATTAAAGAAAATGGCCTCTCCTTTATTGACCACCTCGTCCCCCCCGCCCGACTTGACCCCATGTGATTTCTTCCTGTGGGGGTTTGTAAATGATCATGTGTACGTAGCACCACTTGCCAACAACATTGGATGACCTGCAATTCCCGCATCACTGGACCGATTGCTGATATTGACCGCGACGTGCTAGGAAAAGTTTGCCAGGAGATAACTATCGGAATAAAGAAAATAAAGACAACACAAATCTACAAAACATATGTGAACACCTTTCTTTTTTTCTTTTAGAACACCTGTGATGTTGTGTGATGAGATGTTTCAAGTAAACTTTGAACGTTTACCTTTCCTATCACATATCTCACAATACCATATATTCATTAGATTTCACAGAGTAAATTTCTGAATCTGGTTGATCATTTGACTTGCCCTGCATAATATAATTGTCGATGATAATGGATATTCAAAATGATGGTAGCGCATAATAATAGCAGATATCTCGCCAATAATGACCAAAAAAATATATCTCATGGCTAACGATACGTGGTAATGTTTATATCAATAATGGTGATAGCAAAACAGAATTCTAAAAAATGATATAGGTAATAAATATAAAAATATACTAGATTGAACCAATCAAAGAGATGTATTAAACGTTCATCCAGACATGTAAAGCAGCCTCAAGACAAATCATTTTATAAATTTCATTAACTAAAATATTTCGAGAGCACACAATTTACACGCTTACGTCGAGGGCCTCCCTCCTATAAAATGGAACATTCTTCAGGCTTTCTAATTTCCTCATTATAATTTCAATTTCCGAGAATCAATGAGAAGCCATTGGAATTTGTAACAATGCATAGTCTTTCTGCTGTTCGGGCTTTTCTTAGAATTGATAGTTATCAGAAAATCTTTAAAAATAAGCAGTAACTGGAGATAATGGAGAGTTAGCCGACTGATGAGAAAGAGTGGAATGGCGGCAGAGGAAAGAGTCTCTTCACTTGGCGCTGTATCGGTTTCGCCAGCGCACTGCTGCAACTGACCCAGTGGTCATCGAAGTTCCCAGGCGGCCATCGACAAGCGTGTCAACAGAAGAAACGGCGGCTGTTAGGCCACACCAAGTGAAGAATGCCCAAGCTTTGCTTCAAGACATCGAGAGAAGAATGCGAATTACAACAAGAGAAAACCAAGAAATAGCGAATAACCCCATTCGGAATGTTGGAATTGAAGAGTAGACAGACACAAACGATCCATCGCCACCAAGAAGAGAAAAAACAAGCCTCATGGAAGAAGCTGAGGCCGCCTTTCAAACACCTGATGAAGAGGAGTCGGCCACGGCTCTAAAAATATCCTAGAACCCTGGTAGAGCAAACTATAACGAGTGAATATTGGTATTCACTGTCTCGTCGAAGTTCACCACAGGAGGCGAGTGTACATCTAAAGTAAGGTTACGTGGCAAAGTAATTATTTAGACTGGCTGAGCCATAGTTGGATAGGGTCATCCATTGGTAGCATTTTAAAGGAATGTTATTCAGCTTTTCAATATGAATTTTTAATGCATTAATTCTAATTTTTTCATTTGTTCATTTTTACATTCATATACTGCAAAATTTCATAAAAAAGAGCCCGAGCAGCACCGGGGATATCAGCTAGTTAATTAAATAAAATAATAAGGGTGATGAAAAATCACTTTCCAGTCCACGATTATAGGGTCTAGATGGTGTCCAATTGATTTTCAAAATGTTGTCCAAATTGAACTGTAGATTTCCAGATGATTAATTCTACTGATGCCTCTGCTAGTTATTTTATAAAGAACTGAAAATAGGGAAGCTTCCCCTGAAAACGTTATTTTAAAACCTCAATTATCTAGTATTCATTTCTAATTTCAACATCAATCATCAGTGAAAAATATCACTTTTTTTTCTACAAAACTTATCTTCTGCGTCTTTTTGTTTCCTGTCTTTTTGTTTCTTAATTATTATTTTTGTTTGTTACTTGGTATTTTTATGTATTTATTTATTATTATAATTTTTTTCTTTTTTTTTACAGTCCCGGATATACGAGTCATGTTCTGTTCCCGATGTGGCTCCTATAAGCGGAGTCTACTGTATTTCCTTCTCTCATTATCTTTAACTTTTTTTTGATGGAAAATAGGAAAGAAAATTCCACAGCCTGGTTTCGAACCAGTAACCTACAACTCATGCCGCCGACGCGCTAACCAATTGCGCCACTGCGGACAGTAAAGCATTACGCTATTTACATGTCCTTTGAGCTTGATTAGAGCAGTTACCCTAGTCATCAATAAAATAAAAACTTGTATGAATAGCAAAATTTCTTTTCGTATGTCATATCGGTGGACGGCTTTTCACTTGGCGCCAAGCCTGGGCTATAAGCCGGGTGATCAAACACTCTCCATCGAAATTGCTGAAGAAGCTGTTGGATTACCACTGCAGTATGCGGTCGTGCGTTGTCATGAATCAAAACAATTCCAGAAGATAGCATGTCTCGTACAAATGAAAAGCTTCAAGAAGTTGTGACAAACTTCTATAAAGAGGGTATTGGAAAACTGGCCCATCGCGGTATGAAAATTATCTGAATCTTTACGTTGACTATGTCGAAATGTAACTTCGATTGTACTTGACTCCAAATAATAGAATGGTAATAAAATCACTTTGTTATTCACATTTGTCTTTATTCTATGTCCCGTAGGAGGTTAAAAATAAAATAGCCCTTGTAATCAATTGTATCGCCGATGACAGTAGGAAAGAAGAATTTTTAAAATTTATATATTCTCTCACTTCTATAATTAAATGATGGTGAGAGCAGTGTAGCAGTGTATTATGCAAGCTCTTCACAAGATGCCAACTGCTCTTTCGATCCATTGCTATATCTTGCTTCCTTCTTCCTTCTTCCGAAGTCTGTCAGGGACTTCCCCGATCACACTGTCTGTGATCCCATAATCTCTTTGATATTTGCAGAATCCCTCAGATGCGGGGATGGGGGGCTTACTAAATTTTATATACGCTGAGGGGGCGTTCATAGAAATAAGTTTGAGAAACACTGGGTTAGCGCGTCGGCGGCATGAGCCGAAGGTTCTTGGTTCGAATCCAGGCTGTGGAATTTTCTTTCCTATTTTTTATCAATTTAAAGATCTGAGGTAAAGCGTACGTTTAAACCTCACGGATCCATCTTATTTATTATTTATTTATTTATTTATTTATTTATTAATTAATTGGATCCAATACGTCCATCCAGGGCCTGTATGGCCAGAGGCCGACGAGTTGGGTCCCTGAATGGACCTGGATTCACGACTGCTGTATGATGGCCGCAGCAGCCGGGGGGGGTAAAGATCTGCTATCACGGATGGTCACCCATCCAGTGACGAGCCGTGCCTGATGTAGCTTAACTTCACAGAAGTTGTGTTCAGTGAAAGCCCACCAGGCCACGGCCTCCCCCTTGAGTTATTCTTTAACAATTATATTTTAGTTATTTCCCCTCTCCCTATTGGAAAGATGCTTCCTATTGGTCCATTGTTTTAACCTTTGACCATGACCGTTAATATCCCTTCCACTTAACCAATGGGAGATCATAAGGAGAGTATTACGCCAGAATCTGTGGATAAACATCGAATATCGGAACGAAAAATAGACCACTATTCTACATAAGAATTTTTAATTGACGGATACGTATTTCGGTAGCACTGCTGTCTTTTTCAGCATCCAACTATCGATCACGACCAGTAGAGGTAAACAGATCTACTGATAGTGAAAAGGTAATAATTCTTCACTTATATAAGGACATTGAGCCAATGAGGGAATTAACACCCTACCAGGAGAAGCGGGTCCAGGAGTATACCGACTACAGTGTGGCATTTGTCATACCGCTGTCTAGAATATGGTCAATCATGCAGAGCCATAGACAAAAGGATAAAGGAACACCTCAACTATGTAAAGAAAAGAAGAACAGGAATCTCTAGATTCGCTGACCATATTCTAGACAGCGGACACGACTACAAGAGTGACAGGTTTTCGATTTCGACAGCACAGGCTATCCACAACTCCTGAACTTCCTAGAAAGTTACGCCAACAGCAGGGAAACACCAGAAGTTCTCCTCAACAGCGACGCAGGACCCCTCAACTTAACCTATCTGATGCCTATCGCAAACTTAATCAAATTACCAAAACCAAGAAGCTGCTACCAACTTGGAAACATGTTCTCGTTTTATTTTATTTTATTTGAGTTTAATTTTCAATGTTTAGAGTCTGAGCTGTTTCACTGTTGTTTATGTAATAAGGTTTAATTTTTGCTCTAATAACCGAAGTTTTGTAATCAAGTTGCTTTCTCTGTTATTACTCATTGTATTGACTGGTTCCATCCAGTTGGTTGTCACGCTGTACCTGTTCGTTTGCTATTAGGCCACTGTAGAAGGAGATCCAGTGAGGAAGTGTAACACTCTACAAGTGTTAATTCCTTCATTGGCTCAATCTCCTTATATAAGTGAAGAGTTTTTTCCCATAATGTGGAAGACCTCTTTGGGTTAGTCAGGCTTCTTGCCTATTTCAGTGTATTTCATGTGGAATTTATTCTGGAAGGGTGAGCTTCGTGAAAGCACTGCTTTCGTCCCACCCGAAGAAATGTACACTTCACTGCTCGATTGTCGATTGCCGACCTTTTCACTATCAGTAGATCTGTTTACCTCAATAGGTCGTGTTCGATAGCTGGATGCTGAAGAAAGCAGCAGTGCTATCGAAATACGTATCCGTCAATTAAAAATTCTATTTTTCGTTCTATTAAAAATTCTATTTTTCGTTCTATTAAAAATTCTAATTAAAAATGTGGAATAGTGGTCTATTTTTCGTTCCGGTATTCAATGGGAGATATGATTGGCAATTTACCCCCCCCCCCCCCACTTATATTTATATTCTCTAACAGATTAAGGTTTAATTTCTTTTCGGATACCTAGAGCCGAAATACGTATCCGGTATTTAAATTTTCCTTGTAGATTTAGAGGTTTCATCTTTTTGGTTTAAACTTATCTTGGAAATTCAACTTTAAAATCTTCTTTTCTGCAAAATTTTTGGAAATCATAAGTGGAATTTATTATTAGGAATATCTACACATCAAATTGGACATCATCTAGACCTCAGAATTGTGAACTGAAAAGTGATTTTACATAATTATTATTTTATTATTTTATTTAATTAATTTTTACATTATATTCATGGAAGGCTTTTGATTTTATCTCTTAACTATTCAATTATAATTATTATAATATTTCAATAGCCCTCAGGAGATATACAGTTTGCACATCTATCATATTAACATGTCAATCCTTCAATGTTTTCCATATTCGCCTAACATTACGTCAAGTGGCCTTCAATTTCTTTTATCCCACTTCACAGAAACTTAAATTGGAAGTCAATGTACTTGGAGAAGCACCTTCATGCGACCTTCGCGATTTGGAAAAGAAGGCGTGAAATTTGTTGCATTTTAAAGTTGTCTGTATTCATAAAAGAAACCAGTTTAATGAGAGTCTCACATAATTATTTTTTCATTCATTTCAAAAGGTCTTAAGTGAATGCTAAATCATGTTTTTATATCGAATAATCGATCAACTGGTGGTTTAATTCATTTTATATGCAATCATAATAAAACGCAGGAAATTGACTCTATCGTAAGCGATTGAGTAATTTTTAAGAAACGAATAATAGCTTACCTCATATGCGCTCGTGAGCTTCAGGTTATAAAAAACAGGTAAATAGACGTAAGCTGAGATGGGAATGACAAGTAAGAAACAAAGCACGCACATCCAATACGATGTTCCGAATGTGTAAATTTCAGCCGGGATTCCCAGAAGTCCGACGGAGGACACAAAGCTGGCGAGGAGTGAGAGACCGATGGGCACGGCTCCCATGTTGCGATCGGCCATGAGGAACTCCCCGGCCGTGCGTTGACGGTTGCCGCTGCATGCGTAGTAGAAGCCAATGCTGGCCGATACTGCTAGCATGATTATGAAGACAACATAGTCTACAACTCCGAAACGAGTTATTACGCTGGTTGATGATGATAGATCCATTCTCCAGGGATGAGATGGTGGGAAGTTTTTATTTTTTGTTAACTGAAGGAAACTTTTTTGGAACTAAAACGAAAGTAGAATTTAAGCGTTTATAGTTAGCATTACTTTCAGTTTTAAAATATTATATTATGTAAATTTAATTATATATTGCTTTTATATGCTAATTCTTTAATTTTTAAATTAAAACGATTAACAATGGAAAAATACGAATAAAGGGAACTTTCGATCTTACCTTATGATCTCAGCTTGTATAATTTTCCTCTTACATTCAAAGTAATAATATATATCTCTTCATAATAATATTTTAAGATATTCGCTTACTTTCATAAAAAATTGAATATGCGGAATTTAGTCTTCATATTCTGGGACGTAATTAATAATAATGTTCAATACACCTGTATAAACCTCAGTACGCCAAATTGTGCAATTACCTTTAAAACAAAATGGAGAGTCATAAAATTCATCGTCTTTTGTCTCTCCCCGGTCGAAAATAGAAATAAAAAGTACTCACAGCTGTCTTACATTCTTCTCGTTAAGTTTCTTGGCAAGAGCTTTCCACTGTGACGACTCACTCCACTGATTGAAACCTTGCGCAGATGTTCGTTTGGCTTGCAAAATAACAGACAAAGCATAGAGAGGAAAGAGGGCGTGACATAAGCGTCTTAGCAAGCTGTCTAAAAATGCATAAGAAAATAGTTGAGAAGAAAACACAAAAATTATGATAAGGCAGGAAAGAATTTTATTTTTTTATTTTTATTTTTTTTTTTTACATTTCATTTTTTCCCCTCAGGAGTACATATCTAAAACGTATAAACTTAAAATACATAGAAATATTCATTTTCAACAGAAAAGACTTTGCATATTTAAAGAAAAGACTTTGATAAACTAAATCATAGTTTTTTTATCATTATATAAACTTAAAAAATTAGCATACTAAAGTAAAATGCGATGATGTAATTGTAAATAAGATTAACTAGAACTGCGATAATTTTTATAAAAGCGCCCATAATATAAGTTGCTGGAATTGTTCCTTATCGTATGTAAAACAAACTTCCCTTTCATAAACGATTAGATTGAGCAGGCGGAAAGGATTTACGGTTATGAAACTTACAAGCTACTCATTGTTTCTCTTTCTGATGTAAACGCAGTCAAACGTATAACGCGTTATCGTAACAACGTAGAACAAATCTTCGAAAGTCCTCCTATAACGATACTCTCTTAGATTAATACTAGTAGCATTAAAACAACTCACAAACTTTGAGTGGTTTTTTTAATTAAGCAAGAAAGTTCACTCCCCATATGTAATGAAATTATAAACTCAGGTTGAGAAATTTAGATTTAAATAATAATTGCAACTCTAATATGCAAATTTCTTTGAAAATTCCATTAAATAGGAGGCAATGGATAATTTCAATTATATATCGTCGTAAGAAAGTCCTCTGGGCATCTGTCTCACGGAAAATCATTAACAAAGAAAGAAATAATAAAAATACATGGCTGTCGAAATACACCATATCAAAATGTCATCATAACGATGGCAAATATGGAACGAAAAAAAAAAAACAGGTTGACGCCAAAACTTACGCAATGGACTATATACGAGTTCAAGTTCGTCCTTCTCGGAACTTGTGAAATTGCACGTGAATTGCAAACAAGAGTGTCATCTGTGCCCCATCAAACTGACAAGAGAAGTACACGAAGGTGTGTGGGCGCAAGCGAAGCATTGCGCGGCGGCGGTAGCGCTCCGGAAATAAAAAGTTCAAAAAACATGGCGCAGGTAAATTTTCACTGTGCTGTATGAATAATAAAAAAATTAAATAAAATAATGAAAAACATATAATAAATAATTACTATCTGGACTGTTAGACATAGGGAGCTAAGAAATCATGACATTTTATTTGTTTTGCCTTGATGTAGAATATGTGACGTCCTTATGTTTGAGTATTGCCGATTCATGCAATTTGGTTATGAATTGTTTTACAAAGCTGATTTTTCTCACTTTGTTTCCTGGGGAACTTTATACAGGTAAAAAAATTTTTACGTGGAAATGTTCCTTCAGTATTGAAGTGACGGTTCAGCCAATGGATGATAACCCTCTCTGGTAAGCTTTCATTAGCGGGGCGAATTTCATCCTTTCCCAGGTACGGGAATGCATTGCACATATATTTGGATTGAACATTGCTAAATTTATCTGGCTTATTCAATATACACTCACATGCCAGAAGTCATGGCAGTGGACTATTTTTCAAGTGGCTGAAGCATCATGTGCAAACAGTAAAAATATGCAAACGAGTGTCAGTAGGTTTAGTTACACTGTCATGAGTAAGGGTGTTCAATGTGACAATGGCTACACGACGAGAGCTATCCAAGTTCGAAAGCCTTGTATGTGGAGCACAACGTATAGGTCATTCAATAACGGAGACAGTTCAAGAATTCAACATCCCACGGTCCACAGTTTCAAGAGTCTACCGAGAATACCAACTTGACGGCATTACCTCCCACCATGGACAACACAGTGCTCCACCATACCTTCTCAATGAACGGAACCAACGGCGTCTAAGTAGGATGGTCACCGCTAACAGGCAAATGACACTACGCCAGATGATTTCAGATTTTAACCAGGGTGATACTAGAGCTGCATCGATGCGAACTATGCAACGAAATCTGGTGTTCATGGGATATGGAAGCAGAAGACCCACGAGGATGCCCTTGCTAACAACAAGACATCGTCAGCAACGTCTCTCCTGGGCCCATGAACACATCGACTGGACACTTAACAACTGGAAACGTATGACCTGGTCTGATTAGTCTCGATTCCAGCTGATACGAGCTGATGATAGGGCTCGAATATGGCGCAGATCCCATGAAGGCCATGGACCCAAGTTGTCAAGCATGCACTGTGCAAGCCGGTGGTGACTCCGTAATGGGCAATTGTGAGAAGCTCTCCAGTCGGAATGGTTGGCAATGTCTTCAGATGTCTTCCACCGACTTGTGGAATCAATGCCACTTCGTAATGTGGCATTTCGCCTGGTTAGAGGAGGTCCCACATGTTATTAAGTGTTATCTCATGACTTTTGACATGTGAGTGTATACTGAGTAAATCTACACTTTGCTTTTCTTGGGAATAGTTGCTTCTTTGCAATTAGATTTTCATATAGTTTATAGCACAGCAAGCAGTTTTTTACAACTTTTCCAAACATTTGATGCAAGTGCAAAATTTGTTCATTTGTTTTCTTGCAGATGGTGTTTGGATTTTATTAAAGTACAAAATAACACGTGATTTCTTCAAACATGGTTCGCTCATAGTATTGGAGGTCCCACATTTTTGAGCAAAGATGTTCGTAAAGCATTGAGCTTATCTAGTGAAAGAGTTCAGTACTGTACGCCCATCCTAGTCTCCTTTCTCCGTTCAGGTCTTTATGTGATGGAACATTGCTTTATCGATAAAAAGATACCATGCACTGACAACATTATCTTCGGTGATGCTGTGCAGCAAGCGAGAATTCAAACTAGTGTCAGAAATTCGGTTCAGCGATTTTCCATTTCCGAGGAGTTAGCTGCGCCAAACTGGTACTTATGTACAGACGGAATTTTTTTCTCACAATTTCAAAATATCTTTTCGAATCATGAGTTTTAAAGTCGATTTCACTCTTAGTGATTGGTAGGCCAACAAGATTAAATATCCCATGTGTCTAGTTCCAATTATCTTTCCGCATTTAGACTCTGATAAAATGCGCCACAAGGAAATTGCTTATTAGGTTAAAGTACCCAATCTTAAATAGATTTTACGCTGTGAACACGAATATCAAATTGAAAAAAGCTGACTGGTTCTCGTTGTGGAGATAATGATAAGTTTACTGGCTCTCGTGTATTATTCGTTGTATGGGTGCTTTTGGAGCGGATTAACTACAGCAAGTATTGCTGGCAGATTTGCCGTTGGGTTTGCAGCAGGGTATGCAAAGTATTGCTGTTTTCTATGTCCGTGAGATAGGAGAGCAATCTATTTGCACTTTATCAAGAAAGGCTGGCCTCCGAGAGAACCTTTTAAGCTTGAAAAAACGAATGTACACCTTATTCCAAAAGCCTTTTCACTTAGGTGAATAATGTTCGGCCTCTTTGCAAAACATTAAACGAGTAAAATTAGTCAGTTCAAACAAGAAGTCGAGTTCGAATTGCATTAATTTTACTGGTTAAAGCGGATTAGTTTTAGTGGCTTGATGCCGAAAGTCATTTCACCTATGTGAAAACGCTTTTGGAATAGGGTGTACAGCACCCACCATTAGAGAACCACAAAAAATTATCATTCCTTCTTTACTTGTTGATCATTAACTTGTTGATCTTGGTGGCGGCATTTTAATATCTGTTCATATCTCACTTAGCGTTCAAATTCGGACCCAAGTTCATATGAAGTTTTTTGCTTAGAATCAGCCATACTACCACCTCTGCAAAGATGGTCATCGAATTATACAACACCCTGTATGGTAACGTTGGCATGTTCTTTGACTCGTTGCTGACAAGGTGTGGAGCAGCAACAACATAACAGATCTTTCAGACAGAATTTGTTTTAGTTTCTTCCTGAACTTGAAAATGAACACTTCTTTTTTATAAGTTGGTTTAATTATGATTTTGTTTACAAATGAAGACAACATAAATTATTCGTAGTTACTCTCTTTATATTTTGTCAATTCAATTTTATTTGACACTTATTTATAAATTATAAAAAATACTCTTATACGGTTTGGTCACAAATTAGGGGTACTTTGCGGGGTACATAGCTATATAAACCAGAACTGTATTGTGGAAAGAAATGGAGAAGACATATTCTCGCTTGGAAGAAAAATTTTTTAAACAATCGTTTAAACATTATTGAAGATCTTTCCCAGCATATTGTGGTTTTCGATAAAATTTTTTACAAACTTAGATTTGTTGAATGAACTTTCGGCGAAAAGAATTCGTGTCCGTGGAGCTATTCGGACAACAGAACTAACCAGTACCAAAAGAAGATCGTGGATATCTTGATTGCAAATCAACTTAAAAATAAGTTGGTTGGCTGGAATGATAATGTGACAGCTGCCAGTAATCACTATAAAGTGCATCATCTTTATAAAGCTAAGAGCGAAGCAGCAAAAAGATAAAGAAGTCGATCAGCCACTAATAATCCGAAAATATAATGAAGGATTGGGCGGTGTTGATTTACTAGACCGTCTTTTGTCAACTTACCGTCCACTTCTTCGTTCCAAAGAAATGGTAGTAGAAGCTGTTCAGCAACATTGCCATTGTAGCAGCATCAAATTTTATCTACACATTCACCCTGATTACAAAGAGACACATATAAATTTCAGAAGATCTGTTCCGATGATTCTTCTGAAGGGACTACGAGTACGGTTTGGAGGACCAATATTGCCAAATTGCATTCAGTTAGATATAATGGTGTCAATCATTTCTTATTAAACTGATCTCAAGGTAGTTGCGTATTGTACGAAGTATGAGAAGCGACTATATAAGCTATGTTCAACTGCTTATGAAATGAACAGGTCGTAAATGCTATAAATATGAAATATTTGCTTACTGATATATTTTCTTTACTTTTTTGCTTGCAGTTGTAAACAACGTGTATTGTTTTAATAGAGTGTTTACCACGGTCTATAGATATTCATGGTCATCGAGCTCCATTGTTAAGATGAAGCTAAAGTTTCTAGCTCCCAATAGGGCGGGATCTCTATTGAAAAGTGGCGCTGCATGTACATTCGGCCCAAAAACGCCTGCAGCGCCGCCCTATCGACAGACAGAAAATTTACTTTCATTTTCAGTTTCAATGAAAAACCTCTATCGCAGGTCACGGTCGGCCCTGATTCGATCTATGCGGCACCTGGCGCGATCTGTTTTCTTTAGCTTCTCGAAACAATGGAAAATGGCCGAAGCTCGATGACCATGAATATCTATAGACCGTGGTGTTTACCAATGAGAATAAAATCTTGCAACATTCTATAAAAGAGCTTTAGCTGCGACACAATGATCGTCACGTGCTCGTGTCCATGTCAACAATGCTTAATAAATAGAAAGGAACAATCTACTCATTCATGACAAATCGATTGTTATATGGCATGCAATTATCTTGGTCTTCTTTAAGGTCACTGTATTAGGATGTGCAATCGAGTTGAGCGGTCAACGAAAAATCATGAACAAAAGTTGATACAGCCGAGCTAAGCCTTGATAGTCATATTTCTGAACACAGAATTTGAAAAAGTTATTCAGTTTTCAAGTTATCGTTCAAATGGCGGCCGGCCGGCCGGATAAACGTACAGACCCAGCTTTTTGCTAAAGCTCCTAATAAATGAATGTAAACCTTCAAACAGTTATCATGAAAAAAAAAAAAAAATATTCCACAAGCATGCTTACGTTCCCAATTCGGGAACACATTTTTTCCTCAAATAAAGCAATTATTTCCCAGCTAAATTTTTTTCTCAGTATATTTAAGGCTGTAGTAGCCACAAATCATAATTTATAATAATAATTGGAAAATGGTCATGGAATTTTCTTTACTATTTTGCTCTATTTATAAATTCTAATTTCATGGACAAATTTCGTGTATTTCATATATCAACCTAAAAAAGATTAGGAAATGACTATTTCCGCCTTGGAAGCATGAACATTTTGAAATTTTGTTCCTAATGTAATTTCAGTCGCTTACTCGTAATCACGTTACAAGACATTTCAGACGACTGCTAATAGTTGAACTAACAGCACTGATTCCGCTCTGCCGATTTATGCTTACGACATCGCTTTTATGCAATGCAAGCGACAACTGAAAATTTACATACGACTTTTGGCACTTCAGTGTATATCAAACAGCTCTTAACGACTTGTTATGAATGAAAATAGCGAGAAATTAATGATAATCGAAATTGGTTAAGTACTACGTGTTCTAATGATAACAATATTGTTACCATTGGAAACTTTCAACGCTAAGATATGATTCATTTAATTAGCCCTTCCCCTCCCCCGAAGATTTTATTTTCTTTATAACGTTTTATATATAATTAAGCACAACGTTGGGGTTTACTGCACAAACGACCACAAACGAATGATATATTTGAAATTGTCGGATTCAAAAATAGGTGGAGAAGCTGGCAGTTCATCATCATCCCCTCAAAAATAATTTTCTTTATAATTCTATATAATTGACCGCAACGTTGGGATTTACAGCACAAATCAGCAAAAGTAGGAGGGGGTGACGACATGGATCCCCGTTTATTAGAGTCTAAGTGGAGCTGCCACATGAATTTTTTCGTATATAGCAGCTGGATCTAATGCTCGGTTAATGCAATCAAAAAAAAAAACTTTTTTATTTGCCCGATTCAGATAAAACAATCTTATCTACGATAATGTCGGCATCGAAAGTGACCAGATGGAACTCGAGTCTAATTCCAACCGATTTTATTAGTTTTTCCCGCTCCTTAATTGAACAGAAAAAACACAATCAAAAAGAAGATTATGTGCTATGAATAAAAGCTCTTCGAAAAGAAAAGAAAAAAAAAAGTTCAAATTTATGCTAAGAAATACTCATCGGTTTCAACAAAACTTTCAACTTCTGTTCCTGTATGGATTTCAAGGTTGGGAATTATTAGTCATACATTATATTTAGAATTTGAAGAAAAAATTTGATATAGAAAGGAACATAGCTCTTCATGTAGCTGACAAATTTTTAACAATATAGTAAAATAAATATACTTACACGTGTTCTCTTCTTAAGATTAAGTAGTAGATAATATATTACGTAGAAGGAAAAAAGAACTGGTAAAAAAGTCAGCATTAAAACTTATATATAAAAGATAGTTAACCAATGAGGAAAAGTTAAAACTTGGTTGGCTGAGAGACACGGTATTGAATTTTTAAAATTAAACAATATCCAATAGGAAAGTATGTATAGGAACGAGGCGAAATATAAACGCATGCATCCTTGCATCCTATAGATAAAAAGTATTTTTATATTTAAATAAAATAAAAAAAATTAGAAAACTAGAAAGGAAGAAAAAAGCACAGATTCACAAAGAGGAACAAATTATAATAATTCGCATGATTGAATTTTTCACCGTTGAAAATGAAGCATCCGACATTTCATAGCTTGTTCCTCTTTGTTTAACTTCTTCCTTTCCTTGTTGTTGCTGACAATATTTAAATAGAAAAATGAAAAAACAAAACAAAAAAAAAACGAACAGAAAGCACTTCTTACCGTAAAATAAGCAAAATATTGATTAAAAAATTTTGCAGCCTCGCTCATTTTCGTAATAAATAGCCCAGCAAATCTTTTCTCTTCACATAAAAATTCAATCTTCTTAATTAACTTTGCATCGATCTTTAAATAATACCTTAAGCACCCTCATCGTAAGAAATAATCAAATTAAGCAAAGAAACGTAACTTCTTAAAATGTATCAAAACTGCAAATGTCATCTAAATCTACCTACCTTTCCGGCAAGATTATTCCATTCTATTTAAAATGTAACCGCTAGTGTTCCGCTAGTAAATAAATACACCAGGTGGTCGAATTCACTGTCTGTGCTTGAGGGTAAGTTTGTAAGTAGCTTAATTTTTAGTGCAGTGGTCTTTAAGAAGTAATAATGACGTTGTAAAAGATGAGAAATCGATACATATTAAGATATTACTTTCCTCCTTCTCTTCTTTGTTTATAATTATTTTATTTTTTTAATAATAATACTTTGATATGAATACGGATTCATGATAAGTAACAGTTGCAGTTGTATGCACATTAAAAGTTAGAATTTAAAATATATTTCTTACTTTTTTTTAAAAGTTTTATATACTGCATGTTTTTATTATTTTATTGATGTTGCTTGATAGATATTGATCATGAAGCCAGTTGATATAAATTTATGTCTTATTGATTTTCAATAAAATCTGATGAAAGGAAGTTCAGATTTGCAGAATGGGAGGGAAAAATTCTTATTGGAAGTTTGATTTTTCTGTTGACGTAATAACTTCTCGTCAGTCGATAGTAATATTTTCTATTAAGAAGTTTTTACTGCCAGCCGAACAGGTGAAAGTTGTTTGGATAAACAACGTGTTCTCATTTTGACTTAGAATTATCCTACGATTTCTAAATGGTATTTGCTTCCTCAATTTGTTTAGACTAGCTCTGATGATGACGTAAATAGAGTTGCGTCAGCCCAAGGCCTCCTATAATCACCAGGCCAGCTCACTCAAAAACATGGCGATGATTGTAGGCTTGCTTTAGTATTGAAGTATAGTTCCTAGAAGGGCCTGAAGCAAGCGAATACTATATTTAACACATTATAGACCTTTATTAAATAATTAGTCTATTACAATAACTTTCTGAAAATTTTTTATAGAAAAGGTGCTTTATCTGTTCCTCCAGAGGTGTATACAAAAAAGTATCGGACCTTTGGAAAACTAAAGCTATTCACCTGTAGGATTAAAACATTAATCCCCTTCAAAGTACTCTCCTAGGGAATGCACACACTTCTCCCACCGCTCCTGCCATTGTTGGAAGCTATAGTGGCTGGAAGAAGGCCACTAGCCACTATATTGGAAGCATCTTTGGAAGGCCTGTTTGGGAATGGCGGACAGCTCCGCCGTCGTTTTCTGCATAATGTCTTCTCGTGAATGAAATCGGGTTCCTCTCAGCGGAGTTTTGAACTTGAGGAACAGCCAAAAATCGCATCGAGCCATGTCAGGGGAGTAAGGGGGGTTACGGACCAATGGAGAACTGTGTTTGGCCAGGAACTTCTGAATCAGATGCGATGAATGGGCGGGTGTGTTGTCGTGATGGAGCGACCAAGTTCCTGTTGCCCAAAATACGGGTAGTTTCCGTCTGATAGTAATCTTTGTTGATGATTTGCCCTTGTGGTGCGTACTCCTGATGGACCACCCCGAGGTGGTCAAAGAAAACGGTCAACATCACTTTGATGTTGTTGCGCACGTGCCTTGTTTTGTGTTGGGTTTTTTTGTATTGGGGAGGATGAATGTTTCCACTATAACGAGCCGGCTCGAGGATTAAGGAACAGGTCTTTCTGCTCTCGACACCAGCGAGACGCGGGTTCGAATCCCGCCGAGGGCATGGATGTTTGTGTTTGTCCCGTTCATAATCGTTCTTTCATCATCATTAGGGATAGTACAATAGACCTGAGGTCGCAGTGCTTGGTTCTTTGACAACCACCCCTTTAAAATTCATTACTCATTCCACTATAACGAGTGCACCTTCGCTTCGGGGTCGTACGTGTAAACCCACGATTCATCACCAGTGATCACAGTATTCATGAAGTCTGGATCGCTCGTATAGGTGTTCAACATGTTCTGAGCGACTTCCAAACGGAGTTGGTTCTTCTCCAGGTTGGCTATGAATTGTGTCTACCGAACCATTGCTGATCTCTACCTCGTCTGCAAGTTCTCGTGTGGTCACACGACGATTCTGCATGATCAAAGTCCGTACTTGGTCAATGATGTCATCATTTCGGCTTGTTGAAGGCCTACCGGAACGTGGATCGCTCTCCACTGATGGGTGGCCATCTTTGAAACGGTTGTACCATTAATTAATTCATGTGATAACTCATGGCATCGTCACCGAAAGCCTTCTAAATCTTTCTGATGGTTTTCACTTGGGTATCGCAAAGCGTTTGGCAGAATTTGATGCAATAACGTTTCTCAAAATTTTCAGTCATTTCGAGAAAACCGAATAACCGACAGGCGTGTACTACACAAGCTCTGCGTACGTTACCAACTGCACGCATGCGGATGAAGGTCACCTACACCTCGTCGCCAAAGAAGAAAACCCGCAGTTTATTCGTTTAGGCAGGAAAAGTAAAGGTCCGATACTTTTTTGTACACACCTCGTATGTTGCCGCTATTTTGATTGAAACACAAAGCCGTTTAAATAACAAAATTTAAAAATTTAGATCTTGTTAAAAGATTAAAGCATAGTCTTCTGTTTCAACTTATTTCTCACAGACAGTCGGCCTCCAATCGTCGCCATTTTTTTTTAGTGAGCTGGCCTGGTGATTGATTACAGAAGGCCTTGGTCAGCCTCATTAAGCCATTTATGCTGAATGATTTACAGTGTGTGTGTAACAAATTTCGGCATTTTTTGGAAAGGATATTACGAGGATCATTTCAAAAGTAATGTAGAATATACTTTTTTAAATTTATTTTTTATTCTAAGCCTTTGCATTTTATGGAGGTCATAGATATTTCCCGTTTATAATCAAATTTAGTTTAAGTCGTTTCCGTGAGTGGCGCCACAATAGGACTCTTTCTATTATGTTGTCATACTGATTAAACAAATTATGTTGTCATAAATGGCACTACCTCCAAAACCTTCATATCCTCTTCAGGAGTGCCCCAGGGTTCAATCTTAGGGCCATTGTTATTTCTCCTATTCATTAATGACATACAAGATGTAGTAAAATCATCCTGTTTGTTTTTGTTCGCAGATGACATCAAAGTGGGCAAAATTATTCGTACCCCTCTTGACTGCTTTGATTTGCAAATAAATCTATACTCTATTAGCTTTTGGTGTATCGAAATTAATATGTACACAAATGAAAAGTGTCACTCGGTCACTTACTCACTGAAACATTCTCTTCATAGCTTCTCGTACACCCTTAATGGTCTTTCTCTTGATAAACAAACTACCACAAAGAATCTAGGGGTCTTTTTTAAGCACAACCTATCTTTCACCGACCATATAAACCATATTATCTCTTAAGCCTATAGGATCTCTTATTCATTGTTCGAAACTCTACACGTTTCAACAGCACAGAATTTTCTATTTTCTTATTCAACTCCCTAGTAAGACCCGGCTTAGAGTATGCTTCGACTATCTGGTCTCCGTACAATGATACGTTACAGCGGCGTCTTGAGAAAGTTCAAACTGATTTTCTACGCTCCCTTCTTCACTTATCAAATCATAAATTCTTTAATGAAAATTTATATGCTACAAACTCTTACCTCAGATATCACTTTCGTTGTGAAACGCTACTTAACAGTCGTATTTTTCTCGACGCCTGCTGCTTATTCAAATTATATAATTATATAACCTATTCTGTTAGATTTCTCAATTTCATAAAACTACGCATTCCCAAACTAAACTCGAGAAACACTGATATATTTTATTTAGCACTGACTAAGAAATGTATTACAAACAATCTCCCTTTCATTTAAACTGTTTTTGTTATTACTGATGCTTATTGTAAAATTTTTGTTTCAATATTTGTTTTAATGTTTTAATTTTTTTTCTTGTATTTGTTTTCCTGTAAGCTGTCATTGGGCATTTCTAAGCCTGTTGCTTACAATAAATAAATAAATAAATAAATAAATAAATAAATAAATAAATAAAATTAGGCTGCTATACTCTGATATTCGTCAGAAGAAACGTGCTCTGATCGAGTTTCTGTGCTGTGAGAATGAGACAGTGGAAAACATTCACAAAAGGTCGGAAAAGGTGTATGGAGCTACAGCTGTTGATCACAGTACGATTAGTCGGTGAGCAAGCAGATTATCAGTTGAAAGAAGCCACGCCAATATTCGGATTCTCTTCGCAGCAGGAGGCCATGGACTGTACAAATGGGTCGTGTTCGACCACATCGGGAGAAGCAGGATGTTCTGCTATTGCACGACAACGCACGACCACATGTCAGTCACAAAACTACAGAGGATATCAGAAAATTTGGATGGAGAACACTGAACCACCCGCCTTACAGTCCTGACCTAGCACCACGACTACCATCTCTTTGGTAAACTGAAGGAATCCCTTCGCGGAACGAAGTTTGAAGATGATGACTCCCTCGTGCACGCTGCTAAACAGTGGTTCAAACACGCTGGTCGAGACTTTTACCGTGCAGGTATACACGCGCTCGTTCCAAGGTGGCGTAAGGCAGTTGAAAGGGACGGGGATTATGCGTAAAAATGACATGTTATTCCTAATGGACGTATCTATCACCTCCATAAGTTGCGTAAGGGTGTAGAGTAAAAAAAAAAAAAAAATAGTGTGCATTACTTTTGGAGTGACCCTCGTATAAGTGATAACTGGTGTATGAACCCAGATTCTATTTCACTTCGTTACAGAACTTTAAGAAATAAATGTTTTGAAAGTGTACTAGTAAATCCATACACTAGTTACCATTAAAAACACACAAAAAACGGTCCATTAACAAGTGACAATAACTTGTTAAAGCAAAGTCAAAGTTAATACGATTGTTCCAACAGATGGATTGATTGGTCCTAGTGGGCCCAACACTTGGCCTCCGAAGTTCCTTGACCTTTGTTGTTATTTAAAGCAGCTAGTCTACAGCGTTGATATTACTACTCGTAGCCAGTAATTAAAAAAAAGTCTTTTTGAGTGAATTGGCTTTATTTTGTGGTTTTAAGTGTGCCGAATCTGAACCTGTTTTTACATTTTTTCTATCACGTCACGTTTTCAATTTATACATATAGAGACTGCAATGTTAAGGTAATGGGAGTGAACAGAAACGGCTGCAACGTTTTTTTCATTGAAAAACAAGAAATTCTTGGGTGACAGAAACAAAAAACTAAGATCAGATACGGATTCAGCACAATAAAAAAAAATAAGAATTAGCTCTTAACGTTATAAAAGATTTTTAAAAGTTGTTTTTTGTTGGCCTGTGTAATTGATGCGACCAATCAGTAACAATGATGTACAGCCAAGCCAACTGACACTTTTCAAGTGGACAAAAAAAAATAGTACCAATAAACAACAATACCATTTGATAGACCAAATTTGCCATTTATTCTATAAAATTTTCAAAATTGTTTTTTAAAAATTACTGAGAAAGATGGTCTCCGTTTGAATCGGTGAATTGCAATTTCCTTATTGGTGTCTCAAGAAAGTCTAGAAAAGTAATCTGAAGAGTTAGATCAAATGACTGATCAGCCCAAGCGATGTTTCCGAAATATTGATATTATTTATAGGTGTCGTGTTTGTATTCAGGCTCAAGGGATATGTTTTGAGCATTTTTTTAATATGAAATCATATATCTTAGGCTTTCTAATTAAACGTTAGTTATAGGCTCATAATATGCATTTTGTTTAGCTATTTGCTACTACACTAATAAAACTTTGATCTGTTGTAATTCTTACCTAATTGGAATATACGACCAATGTTCATATTATATTTTTGCTAAAAACAAGCTGTTTAACTTTGTTATACTCGTTGTGAATAACCGTGTATATTGCTTAATCTCAATCCTTTCTTTTCCAGTATGATGAAATTTTTACAATTTATCTCTATCGATCTGAACTCGTTTAAAAAGAGAAAAAAAACTCATCTAACCTTCGGATTTTCCACACTGATGAGCGCTTGTTTTTATAACAGAAAATTCAGCGTGATAAAAAAAAATAATTACAGTCTGGTGACAGGTACAGGAAATTGTAATGGATGTAAACAAAGATTATAAACAAGAGAGATCGAGACATGAAAGGAAACTTCGAATTGTAAAGTCGTCCTTACATTTTAGCCTAGAAACTTAAAATGATTATGCAAGCTTATATTGTAAGAGGTTTGTTCAAGGCAAACAGGGACTTTGGGGCGTAAATAAAAGAGCTATATAATATCATTACGTTACTAGGCATTTCTATTTCTCAAAGTACTCCCTTTTAGATATTTGCATTTCTCTCAACGTTTTATAAGTTCCCGAATACTCTAAGCATAAAATTTTTTGACTTTGTGTCGCACCCAGTTTGGCACAGGATCCTTCACTTCTTCATCAATACCGAAATGGTGGCCTCCCAAGAATTCTTTCAAGGGCCGATGAGATGAAAATCTCTTGCATCGAGATCAGGTGCGGTGTTTTGTATGAGGTCGGGCGTTGTCCTTTTGAAAAAGAACAGCCTTCGTCATGAACATGGCAACTCTTCCCTACGTGTGACTGAAAAAGGCATTGTGTGGAGGTAATTCTCCGATTTTCAAGTATCAGGCGTTCCATACAATGAATGTCTAAGGGAACGAAATCTGTTGCTTCGCAGCTGTCACGACCGGTATAACATATAATAATGACTCCCCAGTCATTATTATATATATAAATATAACTCTCACTATATAATGATAACTCCCAAATAGAAATTGGCATAAGGTATTTGAAATTGAATTAAATGTTAATAATTATAATTAAACAAATAATGCTAGTGAGGGCTTCTCAACTTTTAACGTTGTTAATTTTTATTAAAGTAAACACAAAAGACATGTAACATCGTGAAATGTCAACATACGTGTAATGTACATAGTTATGTTCATTTCAAATCTCAGTAATGTTCAAAAATGTAAATCTATTTTCGTCAGTTCTTCCTTTCAATTTATTTGCAGATCTGGGAAATGGATGGATGTTTTCTTGTTCCAAAGAAAAGACAAGGTGCTGATGCATTTTATGTATATCAAATTTGGATAAGGGATCCCTATCGGTCACTAAAAATTCAGCAGTTGTTCCAATGGCATGGCAACCGCAGTCTACACCATTTACTTGCTGTTGAGTTGGTAAAACACATACTGTCAAGATATTATTTTTGGCCATCGGATCATTCCTTTGCTTCAATTGCGTTTTAATTGAAGCATTCAGCTCACCATGAATAAGGCTGTGGGCTACTTCAAATCTATTTCTTGTGATTGACATAGTATTCTTGTGTTGATGGTCAACATCAAAATACATATGAACGCATTTTTTCGACGTACCCTTTGAACCCACCTGCTTGGACAAATAAACTAGAATCCAATCCATCTACTAGGTAATGGCTTCGCTTAAGTAACTTCTGCGCAGCATTATTGATTTTATCATCCAACATTTCCTTGTTGTCAATGCTCGTCTTGTCTGCCTTTGTCAATTTTAAATTTTTGATTCAGTCTCTGCGTGAAGGTTCTGAGAAAACATTTTAAATTATTACTGATTTTAACATGATTTTTTTTATTCACTCAAAAAATTTCTTAGCCTCGCGTGAGTTGATAATTAAACACGCGGTTGGCGCATGGTACCATTGTTGGCGCGTTGTTCCATTTTTTGCAAGAAGCAGTAAACAATGGCGGGTGTTCAAGAAAAAGCTCAATGCGTGTAATGGTCTGCGGAATTTAAGTCAATGATTACAATTCAGAGAATGCTCAAAACAGTTTAAAAAGCATCCTCCAAATCATAAATCAATTAAGCTATGGCATGAAAAACTTTTAAACACAGGCAGCCTGTTACACAAAAATGGTGCTGGTAGACCTTCAGCGACACCACAGAGAGTAGAACAGGTCAGGAAGGCGTTCGAGCCTAGTCCCCGTAAATGACTTCCCCAAGCGGCTCGTCAACTGGATATGCCAATGACATCCGTACATAAAATAGTGAAGCACAACCTTCGTCTTACACCCTACAGAATCCAGATGATGCATGAGCTGAAGCCAGATGACCGACCGAAGCGCAAGAAGTTTGCTGAGGACATGCTCCACCTTCCTTGAGGACATTTTCTTTTCTGATGAAGCAACATTCCATACTTCCGGAGTAGTAAACCGACACAACTTCCGCATTTGGGGCTCACAAAACCCCCACGTTCTAAGGGAGCATATACGCCCAAAGGTTAATGTTTGGTGCGGTTTAATGCATGATCGCGCATCGCACTTTTCTTTTTCGCTGAAGACACCATTACCGCTGCAACCTATCTAGATATGCTGGGGAACTACCTGATTCAACAGGTGGAAGAACTGCACTCCAACACAGTCTACCAACAAGATGGATCACCTCCTCACTAGGCCTGTAAGTTAGGCAGTGCCTTGATACGAACTTTCTAGGACGATGGATTGGAAGGCATGGAGCAATTCCTTGGATGCGAACTCTCTGGATTTTTTCTTCTGGGGATATATGATTGTACAACACCAAAGTTGATGACTTTGAAACTCTCAAGAACAGAATAATTGAAACAATCGCTGAAATCACCCCCGAAATGCCAACCCGAACATGGGAGGAAATCGAGTTTCGCTTTGACGTCCTTCTTGCCATAAATGGGGGCACATTGAAATTTATTAAGGCATGCTAAGAAACTTTTTGAGTTTTTCTTTGTGAATAAAAAAATCATTATAAAATCTGTAATAGTTTTTGAGTAATAACTATGTAGAATACGGGAAATAAGTTAGAAACTCCCTGTATATTTGCCTCCGTTTCGGTCTTCACGTTTCAGATTTTTTAACAACACTTAACTGCCTGGTTTAAACTTGTATTGTGGATCATCATGTTTATTGTAGTATTCATATTTATTAGACTGCGCTTTCTTACTTGATATTTTCTATTTTCGAATTCTAGTTATGTATTTTAACGGTAGGTTCTAAAGACAGGGTATGCTCGACAAATCACAATTCGTCATTTCATATCCGCTTATCCCAAGCTAGGGGAGTTAATATTATATATACAGACTTTGATTGAAAGTAGACATAGATATTAAGGATATTATTATTTAGGTTGCAGCCGATAGATTTGACCCTATAACCTACTATCCAAAAGTTAACCGTTTTCTAGATATATGACTTTTAAATTTAAAAAAAAATATCATTTTTTGCTCTAATTTCAACTTTTTTTTTTAACTTTCCAGACTCTACGGTCCCATTTTTTGCTGTTTTTACGTAGGAGGTATGCCTGTTTATAAAAATAAATAATAAAACTTGAAAAAACTTGCATGTAGATGTTTTCACCAAGTGTTCCCAACTTTGAAGCACGTTAATTAAAAAATATTCTATGGAATTTATCCTGCGAATTATTTTAATAACTTCTACGTCTTTTTAACTATCCAAAAAGGTATAATACTCTCAGTTAAGTAGACAAATCAAACACAAAATGACACAGAAAGCGATCCCAGACCTAACAGTTAACTTTTGGATAGTGGGTTATACAGTCAAATCTATCGGCAACGACCTAAATAATAACGTCTTTAAATATCTAGGTCCACTTTCCCTGTAATCCTGTATAATAATGACTGGGGAGTTATTATTACATGGGAGTTAATATAAAACGCTACACCGGGTTCATCTACAATGGAGGTGTGACCTTCTTTGAACGGCTTACACAACTGAAATTTACCTGAAGACTACTTTTTTCTGCACTCTCACACACCTTGGGTGGTCATGGTCAATCATGTTCTGACAGAAAATATAGTCCCAATTTGATCGTGCCTCACCTACACTCTCAGCCCTACGGGCCGGTTACAGGAGGCTAATGGTCACTCACTAATTTCTTCAACAGATAGCGCCGCATGAATCGAGAGACTAGAGTTCCTGTAAGTTTTACTTACAGGGACTCTACGAGAGACTAAAGCATTATATAAATAAAATATATAAAATAAAAATTTTAAAGCACACACTTTCACCTTAAAAAAATGCAGTAAAAAGTAAAAAATCTAATTTTTAAAAAAGGTAAAAGTGTGGTGGCGCGTTTATTTTATTATGTAGTATTTTGTTTTTAAATTTTAATATTAAACGTGTCACCACACTTTTACCTTTTTTAAAAAATTAGATTAATTAGTTTTTACTGCACTTTTTAAGGTGAAAGTGTGTGCTTTAAAATTTTCATTTTATATATTTTATTCTTTTTAGTCTTTATATAAAAAAAGCTTTTATATGATAACTACAATACCAAAAAAAACCTTGGAAATCTTCCCAGTCGGCTATGAGAACGCGTTTAAAACACATTACGCTCTCCACAATCGACAACTTTGCTAGCATTGATGATCAATTTAACAACAATTACATAAGACAATTAACGAGGATTGTGGGGTCCCCGGCCTCGCAAAAGATAGAAATTCGGACAGGGATATGATACACTTCTGCGAGACCCAAAAGATCCACCTTCCATTAGTGTCGCACTAATGGGGCTCTCCGTACGGGGTCGGCTTGATGATACGGGTTTAGAATAAGAAGATTGATCTCACAAACGGGAATGAACAATAACTAATTTAATTTATTATCAAGAGAACTAGCAAATATAGAATGTTCAAAAATAATGCAATGGCAAATATTTTAAACATAGAAAATAGTTTTCTACTCTAAATCAAAATTGAATTAATCATTCTGAGATTATGATCAACCAAAACGATGGCTCAGAGAGAAAATGAGTGAATGAATGAGTGTTTTATTACCCGAGTTTCGTTGTAGCTCCTTTAATCGTCTCAGGATCGTCTAACGTTCGTTGATGTGGGGTGGTGGCTGGTCTCTGATGAGGGCTCTGCGTTTAATTATCTCCTGAACAAAAATGATTAATAATACAGTAACAATATTCTTTATCTCATAACTGTAACTAATATAATATAGCTATTCTAAGATTATTATTCTTAACAGTTAATATTTCTTAACAGTCAATATTTCTTAACGCGACTGTAATTTAGATGACGGTATTTCTCCGCATCTACAGATGTCTGCACCTCTGTTTCTCTGGAAACAGGCTCTCTCCTCATGAGGATGTCTGTACTTCTTGATGGCTTGGTCTCGACTCTCTAACTCGACAGTCTTTTCCCACAAGAATGAAAAATCAGATGATTCTAAGGAATTCTATAACAACTCTGCTAATTGGTTAAATTAGGGAAAAACTCCACCTATCGATCACTCTTGAATCAGGTGATGCTAAAATGATTCATGGACTTGCAATTCTGTGTGGGTGAAAGTTGTGTCTAAAGACTATATGCCTCCAGTGTGGTCCTTGCAATCCAGCTCTTGGCAAACAAATGATTTCATCGGTGAAACTGACTCTTTCCCAACGCTGACTAAGCTTGGTGTAGAATTATACTTTCGATTTCATAAACTTCTAATATCTTTTTTTGCAGATGCAACAACTTTCACTTTTTAACATGATAATCTAAAAAAAACATGACGCAAAAAATGATACCAAAAAGCGTTACGGAAGCAGTTTTGCATTGTTGTTGCACGTTTAAGCATTGATGGCGACGGCTTGAAGCACACGCCGGCACTGAAACGTCACCTGACGAATTTTGTCTGAGCAACAATTTTTATTTAAATCTTTACTACAGATATATTATGAAATACCGTATATTGAAAGTATGGCCTAAAGTATTATTTTCAGCGTTTTTCAGTGTTTTGAATCTCAGTGTATTGGAATAAACTGTTTTCCGTTACTCACAATTTAATTCATAATTTATCATTTTGAAACATTGAAGAAACAATTAACTGCTCACTTAGATCTTTTGATGCTTTTTGAAGTCTTCGTCTTAATAATAATTTATGCGCTTGTTGAATTTCTACGTGCTCTCAAGTGCTTAATTTTTTCTCTAGTTTCCTTCCTCTCTATAATTAAAAATAATGTTCCGAACCAAAAATGCGTTACGGGTGATGCAATAATCATTACGGATGATGCAATCATATTAATTTTTCGTCATACAAAATGCACTCGTTTTGTGATTTTAGATGAGGCGAAAAGTTTGCACGTACCTTGTTTGAGGTCCCACATTCGATTGTGAGCACAGACGCGAGTAAGCATAGACGTACTCGACATATAGAGAGACTCGATACTGATGCTTATATTTCAAACTTCAGTATTATAAGCTCTTATTCAGTACATGATTCTGTAGAGTCATCAATCGATAAATAATTGAATAAAAATTTTATATACTGTATAAAATATTTATTTGTAGCATCTAAAAACATTATAATGATTCAATGCTTCGGACTGCAGATCAGTGTTGGGAACTCAGAGGTTTTACCTTTAAATCTAAAGGTTTTTTGGAATGGCTCAGGTTTTTCAGAGGTTTTTTTTTTCTGAAGGAAAAACTGAAGGAAAAACACTCATCACAGACCGATGGAAGACCAGAGGCGTCATTACGTCGTATCATTGTTTCTGCTCCTACTTTCTTATTGTAACGGATACAGTAGCCAATCCGGTTCATCTGGCTTCTTTCCTAATTCAGCGTATTTCTTTTGGTGTGGAAGCATGGCTTCTGGACCGCTCGTTTTGCTTTTCTTCCCTGCACTGTTCGATTGTCGTTCGTTTAGCACACACTAACCTAGTTCCTTGCTTTGAAGACTTCACAACTGTAAGTAGACTTCAAAGTTTTCTTCCCGCGCTCATGAAGACATATTCGCAAGTAACGATTACATTGTGACTTTTTTGAGTGTTTATAGCACGAAACTATAACAGGGTGACTAGCGACCGGGAAAACCTGGAAAAGTCAGGGAATTTTACAAAAAATCAGAGAATTTTACCAAATCAGCAAAATAAATGCGAAATAGGAACGAAAAATCTGAAAAATGTCAATAATATTCTATCAAGATAGATTTTTTTGCTGCTTATGGTCAGGGAAAATAACGCGATCAACCGGGAAAAGTCAGGGAATTTTACGAAATCGTTTTGCTAGACACCCTGCTATAAGTTTTAAGATTTTAGAGGTTTTTTCCCCGAATCTGAAGGATTTTGGGGTCTGTGATTAAGGTTTTCTGGTTTTCGACCTCCCAACTCTGCTGCAGATTCGAAACTAAGTTACCTTTAATTTTTACTTTTTTTATTTGGTATTGGAGAATCTATACCCTGTATAACGAAAGTTTGATTTGGCGTGTCTAATTAAATTTCCGTTTCAATTGTTTTATATTGTTAATTTTTCTTTGCATGAATGCCTAATAATTGAAATCGGAAATTTAATTGAACGCGGCGATTTCCACATAACGCTAGCTTAGTCCATACAAGTACATTTGTGTACGATCCGTAGACTTATGATCATATTGAATCTCTATAGGTTTAATGTCCTTGCTAAAGAAAATGTCATATCGCTGCTCAGATTGCCAGAGTAGCGTAACCATATGATCTGTCAAACGCCAAGAAAACCGCAATTTTTACACTCCTCCGCAGTTTCGCTTATGGAAAGCAGGTTTAATACTGAATACGGCTTCTATTACGATAATTTGTACCCCATCAGTATTTTAAAAGAAAAATTACGATATTTAAAAAGTAAAATTCTTGCACTGATAGATAAAAATATAATATTATACACTGGTTGTAAATGAAATTTGAATACTCAGAAGGGATGATGCAACACCTCCTAGAGAGACGGCCTGAGCACGGAAACTTCATACATTGTTACATTATCATAAAAGTCATTTTAATCGTATTTCTGCCATTAATAAGCCCTAAATTATGATTTTTTTATGTAACAATTTATGACGTCTTCATCCAAAGGCCTTCTCTCTAGGTGTTGTTGAGATCTTATGTTCAGATTCCTGCGAATGAAACAACACTTAGATGCTTTAAAAACTTTGTGTTTGTACGTCTTGTTTAAAAATTGTTCAGTCGATGGGAACATCGTTGATTGAGCGTGAAGAAGACAAAACTCATTAGGAAAATCATGCATGCATTCGTTTCCTGGTTGATGGGGATTATTAGTTGATAGGATGAATGATAAGTTGTGAAGGAAATATTTATTTACGTGCCTGAGTAATTTTCATATAATATTAATAAATATTTTCCGAAAACAATTAGTTTAGGGCTTATTATATAACAAAACCAAATGTTATAATATAAAATTAAATGCTCGTATTTCCCATTATCTTTAGCGAAAATTAGGATAAGGATATAGCATGATCAGAAAGTCTGCCCTTGATTAATAAAACAAAACATGTTAGATACCTACCTACAGTTTTTGGTTAACGGATAGTACATTAGGAGCCGAACGTTGTCGGTGGCGCTAATATCGGTCATATCAAAATAGCGACTGTGAAAGAGAACGTGTAATGCGTAGAAGAATACCAGCCACATGTAGTTTCCAAAAGGATATTAATGTGTCTCTACATTGGGCTTTATCTTTACGTCCATTTCCTGAATTCAACCATGAATGAAAGAAACTGGACGGACGACGCGCTATACTTCCCGGATTTGCATTGTCATGGGTGTTCTTTAAACTGGCCACTCAGTTTATCAGCAAACACTAACGGATTACCTGCTTTCCGTCGCTGAAGAAATTGCTGGAAGGTAATGCTTCCACATCATCTTTGAGCTGGTCAGAAGCACACAATGTGAATGTCATGGAATGGCCAACAAGATCTCCGGAACTAAACCCTATTAAGAACTTACTGGAGACTCTAGCAGAATGATGTCTATGCCCTCCAGAGACAGTTTAGTACCATTTAGAACTAAAAAATCAAATCGTCAACAGTTGGTATAACATAGATCTTACAGTCATTCGTACATTAATTAAGAGTATGAGTAATCGTGTTTTTGATATGATTAAATCTAATAATGTATTAAAAAATAAAAGATCATCAGTATTCAATTTTTCCTGAAAGTAATGTTTGTTTACTTATAATTTTATTGTAACTGCACACGTTGTACTGTATTATGTAAATATCAAGCTATTAGAAGAACGTCCAATAAAATAATATTCAAAATAGCAACATAAGATAAACAACATAAGTATAAAAGAAAAGAAGTGAGTTTAGATAAAAAAACAAAAAAACAAATTAATATCACTATTAGAAAATAAAAGAGAAATTACAGAAAAATAAAGATGGCTTGGTATTAACGTCCTCTTCAAATGCCATGGTCATTTCAGGACGGCGTTATTGGGGCCGCAAATTTTGCCTCGCAAGGGTTCTTTAACGTGCAGCCGGCAAACGACTACACGGGGCCAACGGCTTTACTTTCCTTCCAGCAAGTGCGTGATCTCAGGATTTCCCCCCTAAAAAATCCTCGTCGTCCTCGGCCGGGATCGAACCCGCGTACTCGGGCATCAGAGGCGATCACGCAACCACTGAGCCACCGAGGCCGATTGTTGAAAATGTAAAATATGATGTGCATTACAGCGCATGCCTATTAGAATTATTCTTCGGATAAAAAGACGGCGAATTCTGCATGACCATTAATTATTGCTCTGCACATCATGCCTATGTTGCCTGAAAAAGCGCTACTGCTAAAATTGTTCTACCAAAACCAGCAGAACGCCGTAAAGGAATTCCGTCGTAAGAAGCGGATACGAAGAGGTCCAATGACTTCATGTGCCCTGCACAAGATACAGAACTTCGAAACAACTGGGCAACTTGCCATTCTTCCAGATAGAGGACGAAAGCAAATCCCGTCTTCTAACGTCGAAAATGTGGCTACCGCGGTCGTTGAAGGGTACAGTCAATCGCCACATGTTGGTGTGAGTGTGCCAGTTGTTTCTCGTATATTGGATATGTCGTATTCCGCTATGAAAAATCATACAGCGGATTTTGCATTTTATCCCTACAAAATCAAGTCGGTGCACCACTTGCAGGACGGGACTCAAGAGTTTCGTACAAAATTTTATACTCAGTTCCTTGCTCGAATGGTGGTTAACGTCACTTGGTATGGAACATTCCGTGGAGTGACGAAGCCCAATTTTGCCTCAATGGGCAAGTTAACACCCATAATTGTCGACTTTGAGAAGGGGACAACCCTCACGCTATCCAAGAACAACCCTTGCATCCTGAAAGAGTAACAGTACGGTGTGGCTATACGGCTACCTTTATCAGTGGACCGTATTTTTTCGAAGAGATAATTGCAAATGGATTCAAAACCTGTAACGTCACAGGACAACGGTACTGTCATACGTTGATGGTACCGACCACAGCGTAGATGCCTTCAGGACATCAGTTTCATGCAGGGTGACCCAGCTCTTCACATTGATCGTCGTGTAAAGCAATTGCTACGACAGCATTTCACAGATGTACGGGTGATCAGCTGTCATTTTCCAATGGCATGGCCTCCACTTTCGCCGGACATCACCCCCTGCGACTTTTGGTTGTGGAGTTTCAAAGGCCGGCATCGGTGCCAGACCTGAAGGACAGCATGTTCTTGATATTCCAGCAGACACACTCCGGTCACCTGTGGAAAATATGGTTCTGCGGTTAGAGTACATTGTTGAACATGAAGGGGGACATACTGAGCAGTTGTAATGCTACTTTATTTTGTTATTTCGCATTGATAAAGCATATACAATGGGTTTATGTGTATTACAGCGCCACCTTTCGGCGGATTTTTATACTAAAAATTTTTATTTAATAAATGTCAAGCGCATCATTTGATTTATCTGTAGTTCAAACTTTATCTCATTTGGACCAATAGAACGAGTGGGAAACATATTTCTTGCTAACTCTTTACAGTAACTTAATATTTAATCAAATTTTAAAGGGAGAGAAAAAACAAAGAAATATTTAGCATAAATAAAATATTATGAGATATACGAGGGTGGGCTGAAAAGTAATGCCTCTATGGCATTAAAAAAGATTAAATAAGACAAACCCACGGCAAGCGTGGCACAGCCGAGTGAAGCGAGGCCAACAACTAGTTTTTACATATCTTTCTTAATTTTCATTTATATTCAGCCTTTTCTTTTAAATAGTTTTAAAAGTTAATTAAATACGAGGGTGGGCTGAAAAGTAATGCCTCCATGGCTGTAACTTTTTTATTTTTTAACCGATTGTCAATCTTTTTGTATCTGATACTCACATTTCTCCTCTATGTAATGCACTATTCACTTTTCGACATAGTCCCCATCCCTTTCCACGCATTGTACCAACGCGTGACTAGTCGGGTGAACCCGTCGGAGGGGAATTCCGGGGTTGTTGTCGACACCAAGACCAAACGACAGGTTTCACCTTGTCGTCAGAACGCAACTCATGCCCCTTAAGGTGCTCTTTGGAAAGTGGTGAAAGTCGCAAGGTTTCATTTTTGAACTGCAGTTTTTCATCTTTGAACTGTAGGCGCTGCAACCCCCTCTAATGTGTGGCGATCGTGTGCGGACGAGCGTTATCGTGCTGCAGAAGAGGATCCAAAGCTGCCATTCAATACTCGTGTCGACGACAACCCCGGAATTCCTCTCCGACGGGTTCACCCGACTAGTTACGCGTTGGTACAATGCGTGGAAAGGGATGGGGACTATGTCGAAAAGTGAATAGTGCATTACATAGAGGAGAAATGTGAGTATCAGATACAAAAAGAATTTTGAAAATCGGTTAAAAAAATAAAAAAGTTACAGCCATGGAGGCATTACTTTTCAGCCCACCCTCGTAATTTAATTAATTTTTAAAACTATTTAAAAGAAAAGGCTGAATATAAATGAAAATTAAGAATGATATGTAAAAACTAGTTGTTGGCCTCGCTTCACTCGGCTGTGATCGGCCTCGGTGGCTCAGCAGGTTGCGTGATCGCCTCTGATGCCCGAGTATGCGGGTTCGATCCCGGCCGAGGACGACGAGGATTTTTCAGGGGTAAATCCTGAGATCACGCACTTCCTTCGGAAGGGAAGTAAAGCCGTTGGTCCCGTGTAGTCGTTTGCCGGCTGCACGTTAAAGAACCCTTGCGAGGAAAAATTTGCGGCCCCTATAACGCCGTCCTGAAATGACCATAGCAGTTGAAAAGGACGTTAATACCAAACAAACCAAACCAACCAATCACTCGGCTGTGCCACGCTTGCCGTGGGTTTGTCTTATTTAATCAAATCAGGAAAAAATATAATAAAAAATCAATTTACTTTAAACAACATACTGTATTACAAAACATTACGATAAATTATATTTTTAGTGAAAGTTCTATCGCTATTTTTGATCAATTTCCCTTGTTCTTGAGGAATGTCATGGATACAAATTTTCATATTGCTTTTAAATTTTGAACTTGATAAAGCGACAAAGTTGACCATGAGAAAACACACAGGTTCATTTAAAATTATATCCACATGAGAAACCGATTGTCCTTGACTCTTATTTACAGTCATAGCAAAAGAAGGAATACAGTGGTACCTCGACATACGAGCTTAATTCGTTCCGTAACCTTGCTCGTATGTCAAATTGCTCGTATCTCAAAGCAATTTTTCCCATTGAAATTAATTGAAATGCTATTAATCCGTTCCAGCTCCCAAAACACCACTTCAATTGTTTTTGTTACGTGTTTTTGAATAAGAAAAATGTATTTACAAGAAGAAACATTTATTTATAAATGACAAATACAAAATAAAAACATAATAAAAGAACTTAATAAAAGAAAAAGTGAAGTGCTGAAGAAAAAGTAAATGTACAAAAAGCAAAAAACGTGAACCCAACTTATCAAAAATGCTTCGTCTGAGGCGGGAGAAACTGTTAGACGCTGCACACGACACCAACATGCGCCCCGCATGTTGGGGTCGTGTGCAGACGAGGCGGTCATTACATTAATGGCACTACATGGATAATGTTGGCTACCGCCATCTGGTGAGGATTGATGAAAACAGCCCAGCATTAATGGTCCATTTTGGTTTTGGCTCCCTTAACCTGTGTTCCATTGAGTTAGGATTAGATTTCCAGGTTAGGTGAGGTTCCTCGCATCTCAAATCTTGCTCGCATCTCAAAGCAAAATATCGCTCGCTCAGCGGCTCGTATCTCAAAACACTCGTATGTTAGGGCACTCGTATGTCGAGGTACCACTGTAATAGGAAAATGACGTCTTTTAAATTTCACTTGATTTTAAATCGATTCTTGGAATTAGAACAATTTCATTTATATTTGCGTCTTTTAATATTTTTGCTTGAATTAAATGTCTATGACATGATGTGACTATTAAGCGAGTTCCACATTGCATAATCCTTTTTTTGGAATCAAATTTCTTATTAGCATGGCAATCATTCCTATTTTCATGTGAAGGATATGTGGTCGAATTCCTGATGGAGTCAATGAATTCAGCATTTCTATCGTAACTTGATTAGATATTTGATCATTTTGGATCTGCTACCATTTAATTACTTTTGTAAGTAAATTTTGTTCCTTCCATTCTATAATTTCGTTGTTCATTGTGAGAGCAGAAATATTTGTTGAGCATAAGATTACTCGATTTAATACATCATCAGATGAGAGTGATTGTACACCACTCAAAAAATTGTAGAAATTATATCAGTCTCAAGTGAGATAATCACGATCAAAATTGAAATTCATCGCAATTGAAATTCATTTGGAATTTCAATTAAATCACGATCAAAATTTTCAATTCTTGAAAAATTTCCAGAACCAATTTTTAGAAGCCACGCATTGAAATCATCTTGATCTGCACTTCTCATGTTAGATATCAACGAAAGTTTTGTAAAATGTTGCCATAAATTTGATGATTTGATGCAGGCTTCAATAACTTCTATTGCTGTTCTTCTTGGAACTGCGAGTAAGCATTGTCGAAAATCTCCTCCAATGACTATAAACTTATTTCCAAATGGCTTGTCTCGTTTAGTCGGATCGTTTTGAACTCCATCTCTCAAGAAATTATCGATGCATCTCAGTCTGTGTTTTGTTAACATCGTTACTTCATCGATGATTATAAGTTTTGATTTTAAAACATCTTTACCTCGAAGAGACTATGGCTAAAGTTTTGATGTTGAGTTTTCAAGCAATGGAACTTGCAACTTGAAAGCGCTATGAACTGTTCTACCTTCTTTCATGAGTGTTGAAGCAATTCCAGTTGTAGCACATGGGAAGACTTTATCTCCATTTCCTTGATGCAAAAAAGACGAATCTCTTGTCCACAAACGTTTTAATGGGCGAATACGTATTTCGATCTCTTTGAGATCATTTTGCGTTGAATAATGATCTCAAAGAGATCGAAATACGTATTCGCCCATTAAAACGTTTGTGGACAAGAGATTCGACTTTTTTGCATCATGTCTTTATCCACAGTATATTCCCACTTCTCATCCATTTCCTTGGATGAACTTCATTAAAACTCTATATCGATAGGTTTTTCCAGAACCACCAGGTCCATCAAGATAGAATAATTGAATTGTGGCATTTTCACCGTAAACTGATTGAGTGATTCTTTCGAAAGTAGCTCTTTGTTGAGTATTTAAAGTTGGAATGAGTCGCTCTGGTTCTCTGCTCTCTTCAGTTGGATTAAAATACTAAATTAAAAATATTAGTATTTTATTCTGGAAATTTTCAAAAAAGGCTATAATTTTGCAATTAAAAATCTGATTGATATAATTTATGGAGCATTTTTGTTTCATCAAGGTAACTCTTATGGTTTGGTCAGAAGTGAGGGAAAGTCAATGATGACGGACAGAATAACGTTTTTATTATATTGGATCATTTAACAAAGGAAATTATAATATTGTACATTAAATTAAATAAGACAAAAATATAATCATTAAAGTAAAAAAAAAAACCTTGTCAAAAAACCATTATTAGAAGTTTAAAAATTTAGAGAATTCCCGTTATATAATGAAACTTCTGAAGATGTCCGAAAGACAAAAGTTAATTATAGATCATAAAAATAATGTATTTAATTGAACTTTATTTCTAATAGCTTAATTTTGTTTATTTATATTTATCGGACAGAAATTTTGTCGGTCTTTGAGAAAAATCAATAAAACTTATTTTTTTTTCTATTAAATTAAATAAAATAATTTTTAGCGGGACGTTCATAAAAATGTTTTAACTATAATAAAAAAATAAATAATTAATTTTTCTGACTCATTACTTAGATTCAACAGGCTAACAAAAAATATCTTTTTATAATTTTTTGCATGATTCTTAGCTTTTGTTCTAAATCCGTATCCGACCTCAGTTTTTTTTTCTATCATTTACAGATTTCTTGTTTTTCAATGAAACATTTTAAATTATTCAGAGTTTAGGGCCTGATAAATTTTCTTGTGGCCCAAAAAATATGTATACTTTAATATTATAGCAGCTTCTCTTCACTCCTATTAGTTTAACATTGTAGTCTCTATGTGCATAACATGGAAACACGACGTGATAGAAAAAATCTAAATGCAGATTCGGATTCAGCACAATTAATACCAAAAGAAAAGCCTATTTTATTCATAAAGGTTTTTCATCGTTGATTTATGTTATTTATATTTTTGGGATGCACTGTAGATGTTCTCCGAGCAATGATATAAAAAAAATCGTTCTTAGATAAAGAACATAATACAAAAACTATGTATATCTAGCTAACAGTTTTTGTTTTATTAAATTTCCCTATCAGAAATAGAATTTCTATTCATCCTTTATAGCTTCAAAAATTAATTAAATAAACGAAAGATAAGATTAAACTTTTAAAAATAAATATTCAGTTATACTTACTGATACACGCATTGCATAAGAATGACAGATAACATTTAATAAAAATTAATAAAAAAATTTACAGTACATTTTTTCACTTGTCATTATTTTTTCTTTTATTTATAGTCAATAACTTAGTTCTATTTTTATTCCACATCCGCCGTCTCTTCTTTTTTTGTTTCACCTTATATCAAAACTCGTAAGTCATATTATGAAGGGTGAGAAGCATTGAGCAAGTGTGTTGACTTTGTTATTATATCAAGGTTTTCCCACTATAACCCTTGCTTAACATCAGTTACGTAATATCTTTAGGTAACTTTCTTCTTGAAAACCCAGCAATCTATTTCTTTCTCGTCTGATGATGCTCAGGTTTATTTTTGATGACGTTGAAGGAAACACATGCACGGCGATAATTCTATTTTCGTAGCTTTTTTTTTTTTTTAATTTAGGCTATTAAAAATAGGACATTGTGTTCGATTTTATTTTTAAAAAAAACTCAAAATTCAATTGAATTTTTTAAATATACTAATGCAAATGATAAATATAATAATAATAATAATAATAATAATAATAATAATAATAATAATAATAATAATATTAATAATAATAATAATAATAATAATTGGGCTTTAAATAGGCTAAAAAATTGCTTATATAATTTTCACTATTATGCAGTCATTAAAAAATAAAATTTTCATGCTTGGAAAAAGAATATATCGGCTGCCCATAGAATATTTAAAAACTTTATAACGTAATAACGTAATCGTATCGTTTCAGTATATCATAAAGAATGTCCAAATGAATGACATATTCATTCATTGCAGAAACTTCTCATGGAAGCACTTGCATAGACCGAACAAATGATGTCTATCATAGAGTAAGCCAAGACTCTATGGATGAAAAAGAAATAATTTACAGGCAGATTAGAGTTGTTGTGGTAGGTGTTAAACTGATATACAACAATCAATTTGACTACCAACCAGGTAAATCAACAAAGGCTAGAGAAGACTCTGGAATACAAAAAATTGCCTTGGACAGCATTTCTGGAAATAACAGGGAGCTTTTGACAACCCTTACAACTCGATTGCTATTCCATTAAAGGCTATAACAATAGACTTGATTAAAGAGAATCTCAAGAATGGTCGAAGAGGGCCTATCCTACGATACATCTCAGATGTTTAAATTATAGATAAAAATAGGAAAGAAAATTCCACAGGAAAGGTAGTCCCAACCTGCGAACTAGGAAACTGCTCTAACCAGCCCTAAGGACATGTAGACAGCGTAATGCTTCCATGTTCACTGGCGCAATTGGTTTTCGCGTTCAGCGCGAACAGATGAAGGTTCCTGGTTCGAATCCATGCTGTGGAATTTTATTTCCTTTTTCATCAAAAATTTAATTGCAACTGGGAACAGAATCTCTTATTAAACTCAAATGTTTGAGGAAGTAATTGAGGCTTTAATAACTAGGAGCTCTCAACAGGGGGGGGGGTATTTTTTATCTTCCCTGTTATGGAATGATCTCATTTCTGATCTCAACAATCGAGGAAATCGAGGATTTATACCCACTGTCAATTTGACGCTCTAAACTCATGCAATAAGCGGGAATTGAAGGTAATCTTCAAAAACACACGAGTACCAGTTACCACCAGGTGGGAGGCAATCTCAGCTGACCAAATACCAATTCATTTTGGGGAGAAAATTATAAGGAAAAAAAAAAGATTCAAATATCTGGGAGTACTCTGGCAGTAAGTTGACTTGGACTATCTTTAGATAATAAAATTAACCACGCTAAACTTGGGCTGCTACATAGCAGAAAATATTTTGGTAAATAATGGGTACTGAACCTGAGGACGGCGCATTGGTTATATACTGCGACCATCAGATTCATTTTAACGTATGCAGTTCTTTTATGGTGGCAGAAGACAACAAAAGACTGCGAGGACCAGACAAATTACTTTCAGAAGATAGCATGTCACACGAATCGAAAGCGAAACATCGAATGCGTAACAGAAACCGTTCGGAGGCGGAAATGAGTGAGAAAAGGGAGGAAGTGCATAGCTAAAGAGACAGGGAAGAAAAAACGAAGAAAGCAAGGGAAAATGAGCAGAATGAGAACGAACGGGAAAATGCAACCCAGAGAGCAAGGGAAAGGAAGAACAGGAATGGAAATGGAAGGTTCGTCACGAGCAACGAGGTATTGAATATACACTCCGATATTAGCGAAAGCACGGAAATAACGAAACGTACGCGACGAACGAATAGAGGAAGAATTCAGGCGAGCGTAGGTGTAGAACGCGATCCAACACCTAAGGCGGGAATAACAGCTGACAAGAGTAAAGCGAACGAAGCCATTGGGCGGCAAGAGAAAGCTGAGAGAGAGATTCGCCCTCCAGAAGCTAAAGTCAGTGCCAAAGATTTATCCACGATAACAATTAACGTTCATAATTCATCCCCTCGCCCTCCTGTCCGACACGAGAACTTTGTACAGAATCTCACACATACGTGTACCTTGCCACTTTCACCGAAATTTCTTCCGAATAAATTCGTCCCGGTCACATAATTAAATGCTTTTGGCCGTGTGGTTCAGAAGCTTATTTATTGAACAGTTGCGGTTTTGTAGTCTCTTCAGTGTCTACGTACCAGACTGTGCATGTGTGAGTGTGCTATTATCTTTTCCCCCTAATGTTAGCGTAAAAGACTTGTGCCTATATGGATAATTTCCTCTCTATGACATGAATACACAACTTTGTCCAATTATAAATGAAATTAAGAAATATCGGTGCCAGAATTGTGCTTCAAAAGTATCGGCCATGCAACCAAGTGTTTTTGTCACTAATACTCATATTATGTTTCCTTTCTGTTTTTACTAGCTGGTAGTCAAGCCAGATCTAGTAGGAGTGCTTCGAAAGATCATTAAGTGAGTTTCAGATCAGTGCTACTTAACACAAGTAAAAGAGAGTTCCCTTACAATAAAAATAAAAGAGTGGCTCATCTATCGGTGTCATAACGTGTCCAGAACCATAATGACTTTTGTGTAGTGCTTTAAACCCATACTGGACAGAGACTTTAAAGATAATAGAAGATCTAATGTTATCAATATTTAGTTGTTTACTTAAAGTTCTTTATTTGTAGTATTCTCGTTACAAGTGTGAACGAATATATACTTGTTTAACTTTCACCCTTTCCTCTGTCTAAAATCCTTCCACTGCGTAGTTCATTAAAAAATATGCATGACACAATGTCAACGACACCAACACGAGCCATATAAATAATATTCTACTTAACTCCACTGGATATATTATCCGTGGAATTGCCAGGAAAAACGAGAAGTCCCACACCAAATTTACCAGACGTATTTTACAAATGTCTTCAGATTCAAGAGAAGTATAATTTCTTCCTGACGTCACTCTTTTGAGGTTAAAATTGGAAATTGGTACAAGAAGAAAACTAAACTCTCAAATGGAGATATTGTGTGATACACAAATGACTCCAAGGAAAATAGTCAACCAGGAGCAGGAATATTTTCTAAATCCCAAAACTGAAATTTCACAGATACGGCTCTTTTTACAACCGTATTCCAAATGCTACAACTCCGTGCCAAAAATTTAGAATAACGGTATATTAGGTTCTGACGTTATATTTGAGTGGAGAATAATCAACGAACGTTTGTAACTATGCGTTTAGACTTTTTTCCTGGATGATGTACTTAGTCCTCTAATAGACCTCAAAAGAAAAATTTATTAAAATTCAAAACCTATACGTTTCTTAATTTATTCAAAATTTAAAATTTATTTTGAATAAATTGACAATGTCAAAATAATAGAATAATCCCGAGATAGAGACAAAAAATTAGAATAATGACAAAAAAAGATACACAAATTACTTTAATCGAAAACGATTCATCAACTTAATACTTAATTGCGTCGTCTTTGGCTTTAATTACAAGACTTAGCCTATGTGGCATGCTGTTAACCAACTTAGCACATTCTCCACGACTCATATTAGACCGAAATGTTGGATTTCCGAATTCAACTCCTGTTTAGCCTGTGGAAGTCTTTGCTGAAGTCTAGTCTTCCTCAATTTCCATAAATTTTAAGTTGGATTAATGTCTGGTGAGTTATTGGTCATGATGAAGTGAATTAATACGCAGATATTTCATGATGAAGACATTCTTTCTTGAATTTAGCAATATGAGTAGACGCACCATCCTGCTGGAACAGAAAGGAATTGCAGCAAATATTTCCAGATGATGGGATCATGAAATTATCAGGTATTTCTTGATAGACTGCAGCATTTACTGCACCATTTAGGACACTTAACTTTCCTACTCCATAAGATTTCATTACATCACTGAAGCAGCAAATGTCACTGACCTGTTGAGGGAGTTCCTGTTGTAAGCTGCGTCTGTCTCCACAGATGTGAATCTTGGTCACCAAAAGACAAAGAAAACACGGATTCTTCATTAAATAGTTTGTTACTCCGATCATCCTGTCCCTAAATAACTTTCATTGCATCCCTTTACATGGGTTGGTCTTTGCTTCAACGTGTCATCAGAGGTCTAGTATTGGGAACTCCGGGCAGATGCAAATTGATGTAGTCGTCTGTTTGTAGCTCTGCTAAATACAGTCGCTCCACAATTTCTCCAATCAAAATGAATATATTTAACACTTTTGAAAGTCTGTTTCTTCACATGTTCTTTAGCTGTCTGTCCTGCCTCTCATTAGTCTTGCGTTTTCATCCACATCTGTTTCGATTTCTGTAAAAGTTGGATCCTCCTTTTGCTGATTTAACACCTTTGCCACTTTAGACAGTGAGCACTTCATGATTTTCGTAATTTCTGTTCGAGTTTTTTCAGTTCTATAAAGATCGCATATTGTTCACTTTGTGACATACGTCCGATTTTCTACTTATGTTCTCAATCTGAGTTGCAATGCTTTTTTATATTGAACATTAAAACGATTTGTAAATTACTTGCAACGTTTCTGCTCACCAAATTGGACAGTTTTGGAAATTATTCTAATTTTTTGTCTCTATCTTGGAATTATCTTAATATTTTGTCATCTTCAGTTTGTTTAATATAAATTTTAATTTTTGAATAAATTAATATTCCTTTAGAAGTCGATTAGAGCAATAAGTACATTACCCAAGAAAATAAGTCTAAACCTTTAACTGCAAAAGTTCGTTGATTTAGCTTCAGGATATAAAATACCGTTATCCTAATATTTTGGCAAAGAGTTGTAGAAAGTCATAGAAGATATTACTCAGGTAAGAGGATTTAGATATTCCGTGACTGTCAAGCTGCTCTAATGGCTATCATATCAAAGTTGATAAAATCAAAATTGATTTTGGAATGCAGAAAAATTCTAAAGGATGTCCCAAAATGAGCTAACATTTTAATTTTTAATAGAACACATTCTCAATAGAAATTTATACGAGGCACATCTAGAAAGTAAAGATACAAACGTCATGACATGGCCAAAAAATATTTTATAAACGCCTTCATTACTGTCAAGTACTTTTATCCAAGCTCATTTTTTAATGTAGTTGCCACCATTATCCAAGCACTTATTGAGCCTGGGGACAAGCTTTTGTATTCCGGTGTCATAGAAGGATGCCGCTTGTCTTTTGAACCAAGCGTTGACCTAATGCTTCACGTCGTCGTCATCATCGAACCGTTTCCCAGCAAGATGCTTCTTCAGGTGAAGAAACAGGTAGAAATCGCTGGGTGCGAGGTCCGGATTACGAGTATACGGTGGATGATCCAGGACTTTCCACTTGAAGCTTTTCAGCAACTCTGTGGTGACACGTGCGGTATGGGGTCGAGCATTGTCATGGAGAAGGCCGACCCCATTTGTTAACATCCTCCTCTTTAAACAGCAACAATTTGGATTTAAACAATCCCCAGTCTGTGGATTTCAACTGGAGATTCATGTTTGGCGTTAAGAAATCGAATAACAGATCGGTCTTCGTATTTAGCGGGATTTTGAATGGGCACCGCCATATCAAACATCTATTTCTCAAACACGACGCGGTGTGGCGCCACCACTGAATTAGCAAAGCAAGCAAACGAGGGAAAGTGAAAGTTAACCCTGTGGAAATTAACGTAGTGAAATTTACCATCTGGCTATACTTTATGTATCTTTACTTTCTGGATGAGCCTCGTATTTTTGCTTTATTAGTAAGTAAAAAAAACTTTTTAACAAAAAAAAATTAAACCGACGAAAAAAGAAACTGATAAGAGCAAAATAAAATAAATCTTTTTAGTATTAATAAACCATTAAGGAATGACATAACCAAGTACCGAAAGGTTAAACTAAACCATTCACAGAACTATATTTTTAAACACCCGATGTTAGCATTGAAATTTTCTAATGGGCCATAAAGATACCATTACACTACGTACCTTTTAACCAATTTAGACTATCTTTTATTTTACGATATATTCATTAATGACACATCATTCTAAGTCGTTAGATATATTAATTGCCATATTTTAGCATTGAAAGTTCCAATGAACCATAATGGTTCCGCGAAACCAGAATGGTTCCACTAAACTAGGTTCCTTGAAACCCATTTGAACCTTCGTTAATTTTACGTTATATCCATTCATGATATCTCACTCCAAGTCGTTTGATATATTACATGCCATATTTTATCATTGAAAGTTCCAATGGACCATAATGTTTTCACTAAACCAGGTTCCTTGAAACCAGTTTGGACTATCATTATTTACGTTATATTCTTTTATAACACATCACTCCAATTCGTTTGATATATTACATACCATATTTTAGCATTAAAGTTCCGATGAACGATAATGGTTCCACTAAACCAGAATGGTTCCTTGAAACCAATTTCGACTATCATTAATTTTACATTATATTCGTTCATGACACAACATTCCAAGTCGTTTGATATATTACATGCCATATTTTAGCACTGAAAATTTTTGAGGGTGTCATAAGGATACTATTAGAGCAATTGTCATTGTTTCGATTTCAACCATTGTCAAAATGGTTCATTCCCGGAACCTTATTTATTAATTTATATCCGCTTCTATCTCGTCGTTACGATTTGTTTGGTATATTACTTAATATATCTACCCATTGAAAATCGCTAGGTGGGGTCGTAAAGGTACCATTTGTGCACGTGCTATTGAACAGATTTAGATTATATTTGTGTTTGATTCGTGCCATGTACCATGTTCATCTAGTGACGAACATAATAATGAATAACCGCATCTATCTCGTCATTACGATTTGTTTGATATATCTCGTCATTACTCAATATATCTTCCCATTGAAAATTGCTAGGCCAGAAAATAGAGGTACCTTTTGTGCACGTGCCAATGAACCGATTTAGGTAATGTTTGTAACTGGTTCGTGCCATGAACCATATTCATCGACTGACGCAAACAGATTTTGAAAATCTTTCATAGCCTCGGAGGAGTTTGAGTTACACAGAGAAGGACAGACAGACAGACACCTTTTCCCACACTGATAGCATAAAGCACCTTTCGGTACTTAATAAGTAGCTCCATTTTTCCTCTACTTAATAATAAGCTTATAGATTATGAGCATTTCAGCAATCGTGCGTCGACAAAGCGATTTCACTTGCGCGCGCCGATGTCAAATTCTTAAAAGATGAACAGAAAGTAATAATATATTAATTCTTGACAAATCGATTGTTATATGACATACCAGTATCTTTGAATTCTTTGACACTCACTGTTTTAGCACGCGAATTCGACTTGAAGGGGTCTACGAAAAATTCTAAAAAGTTTATACGGCCGAGCTGAGGCTTTGATGGTCTTATTTCTGAAAACAGAATTTGAAAAAATTAATCCGTCTCAAGTGATCGTGCAAAAGGCGAACGGACGGACGGCCGGCCGGATAAACGTACAGACAAGGACGCATTCTTATAAGTAGCTTTTATGCTAAAGCTCCTAATAAAATATTACAAAAATTATTTTCTTACCATATCGAGTTTATTCAGGTGTTCTTTCAAGAATCGCATTTCTTAATGAAATAGGAAATGATTAAATTACAAGAATATAAATGAATGATTTTTCCTATTTCTTATCTCTTTATTTGAACTTATCTATTTGTTTGATGATAACTTCATCAATGAGCAGAAATTCAGGGTTGCCTATCAATATCACGTTACAACTAAGATTTATAAACAAAATAGTGAATATACGAAATGTAAATACGAACAATCCATTTAAAGTTACAGCTTTTATTTAAAGATGCCCTGTATAAATGATTTGTAAAATATGTTTTAACGATACAACATGAACAACAACCGAGTAGAGAATTGGACATGCAGATAGTATAGTAACCCATACTGAAAAACATTTATTTAATCATTAATGACAGATAATGTGCTTTTAACATGACAGATAACTTGTAACCTTCTTAGATGCATTAAGTAATCAGATAAAGAAAAAAATTACCTCGATAAATATTTAACGAATTCTATTTTGGGATGGAGTTCATTCTGCGAAATGTAATACACTACTGTTTATAAAAATCGCAACACCCTGATGGAATGGTCTAATCCATATGCAATTTGCAATATTTGCATACAATGGGTCAGAGTATAAATGATTAGATTTTCAGAGTAATTGCTTGAAAGAACACCATGCCTCGACGACGACGAAGGGTACCATATCAACAGCTGACAGACTTTGAAAGAGGACGCTTAATTGGTCTGCGTGAAGCGGGATGATCGTATCGTGACATTGCTGCTCGTGTAAGACGTAATGCAACGACAATTATGCGTGCATGGAGGCAGTGGAGCGAAGAGAACAGGGCACACCGAAGACCAGGCTCAGGAAGACCCAGCACGACGACACCAAGAGATGGCAGACACCTCTATCGCATGTGTGTAGCAGATCGTACAGCCACTTCCACAGTGTTAGCACAACAGTGGGGTGCTACAGTAGGCAGGACAATGTCTGCTAGCACTATACGACGCCGTTTGATTTCCAGAGGATTGATGGCACGAGTACCATTGTTGCGGATTCCTTTGACTCAAAACCACCGGCGCCTCAGGTTGCAATGGGCCCATCAACACCAACAGTGGCAAGCTGAATGGCAACAAGTTGTGTTTTCGGATGAGTCAAGGTTTAACTTGCAGCACCATGACGGCAGGATACGAGTCAGAAGACATCGTGGCGAGCGCGACCTTCCAGAATACATCCTGCAGCGTCATTCAGGACAAACGCCAGGGGTGATGGTGTGGGGTGCAATCAGTTACCATGGCCGTTCCCGTCTGATCAGAATCCATGGCAATCTGAACAGTGACCGGTACATCAGGGAAGTTGTGCAACCCGAGGTCATCCCCTTCCTGCAGAACCTTCCAGGCGCTGTATTCCAATAGGACAATGCCCGACCGGATGTGGCCAGAAATGTCCTCGCCTTTTTCCAAACACATCAGACGCCCTTGTTCCCCTGGCCTGCTCGTTCACCAGACATGTCTCCAATCGAACATGTGTGGGACAGGGTTGCTCATTGATTGGCTCGTCAGACTCCTGCAGCAGCATCTGTGGATGAACTGTATACCCGTGTAGACAGAGCATGGCAGGACATTCCCCAGGCCCTTATTCAGAGCTTGTTTGACTCAATGCCACGACGTTTAGAGGCTGTAATTGCATCCCACGGTGGTTTCACCCGATACTAATGTGACAATAAAACGCATTGTATTGACCTGAAAATCTAATGGTTTCTTTTCTGACCCATGATATGCAAATGCTCCAAATTTAATGCAGATTGGGCTATTCCATCAGGGTGTTGCGATTTTTATAAACAGTAGTGTATAACAGTTCGACATCTTCCATAGAATGGCGTCTTTACTATAATATCTACTCCACCTAAACAAACGTATCATGTAATATTATTAGAGCTGTCAGATAAGAAAAGCAAATTTAAGAAAAAAGTTATTATTACTGTTCATATTTAACACTCATATTTATTCTTTTATTCACATATTTGAATTTTGGTTACTTCATCATTTCTTTGAATTTGTTAAAATTAAACAAATTGCAGGATAGAAGTAAATGGGCATTATCTGGAACTAGTGAATGAATTCCTATATTTGGGAGGCATATTTGAGGCATATTTCTTGATTGTGAGCTCTGAGACGGAAATAAATAAAATCTTGTAAACATTCCAAGGAGGAACCTTTAGCAGGGAAGCAGAAACACATTTATACATTTATTAAAATAAAAATTACCCCCCCCCCCCGAGTAGGGTAAGGCAAGTAGCAAATCATGCAGTCATCTATTTTTACCCCTTTATCTGCACCTTTTACCTCTCCCCAAGTTTTTTAATAAAAAAAATTAATTTTCTCGAACATAATATGTAGAAAATGTAAAAAAAGCTCGAATTTTCTTTCCTTTCTCATCATTTCCGAACGTATGATATATCACAAGCCATATGTTGGCATAGTTCTAAAAACCACGTGACTACCTCCTCCGCAAATCGGAAACCTAGGCCTAAACATCATATAAATGTAGATCTTGCCTAGAGGAATCTGGATACTGAAAATCACGCCTTTACGTACCTAAATAGCACATAGATACACTACATGATCAAAGGAGAAGGGACACCCCGGCTCGCTCATGATCAAAGGAGTCCGTGGCGTCGAATTGCATGAAAATTCTGCCAATCTGGTTCCCGACCAGTTACAGGCTCCTCGCGGCCGACTACAAGGACATCTTGACCAAGAACGTTTTGCCCTGGGTGAAAAAGGTGACGAAGAATGCGATTACGTCTTTCAACAGGGCGGTTTCCCGACCCCACAGTGCCAAGACCGTTCAAGAGTGGTTGGGGTCGAACATGAACTTCTGGTCAAAGGACTTTTGGCCTCCTCAGTCGCCCGACCTCAACCCTCTTGACTACAGGGTGTGGGCGCATATCGAGAGCAACGCCCGCAACATACGTCACAACAACGTCGAGCAGCTGAAAGCATCTGTGAAACGCGTGTGGACCGCCATGAAGAAAGATTACATCTGTAACGTTTGTCGGGCCTTTAGACCGCGCCTAGAGGGTACGCCTGTCGCCGATGGCGGTTACATCGATTAATATGAATTGTGTACACACAAATATCAATTCTGACAATAAAAACCGTGTATAACTGCATCACACACTTACTTAGTTATGTCATTTTTGAGGGGGTCCTCTCATGTGTAACAGAACTTTTGAAAAACCCGGTACATGAAAAGCAAGTGCTGCAAAATTTCCTTTAAGCCCAAAAGCTTTCCGTTGTATTTCAAGGAAAACCACAGCAAGGGATATAGGGATTAAAAGATGGAAACAGACCACCAATCAAAAACATGCAAGGCTCATGGTTAATTCTAAAAGTTAGCAGAATTAAATAAGAATTATGATGGACTTTTTAACAGGCCATTATCAATTTAGGAAATACCTTCACAGGATGGGTATCTATGAAGACAAAGCACTGGCAGATAGGAACAAACAGCCCACCATCTACTTTTAGAATGTTTGGAACTAGCACACATGAGACACTTGAGCTTTCGTTTCGACTTCACACTTGAGACAATTTACTGTCCGCTTCCCATGAAAATGCCCCTGCGTTGTTAAAGTGCTCACTGCGCGCGCCGCACGCGGGGGGGGGGGAACCTTAACCATGTACAAGTTAACAGCAGGCTCCAAATGCTGCTTTCCCTGCCTACCATCCATGCATTTTCGTATTTGTGTTAACTATCAGTGCTGTGGACGCATCAACGACTGCAGCGCACGCAGTGAGCACTTTCAACAACGCAGGGGCATTTTCGTGGGAAGCGGACAGTACCAAGAATATGCTAAGAGTTTAACATACTTCCTTAGAGAAGCTGGCCGTAACATAAAGGGAATTAATGCTTGTGTGTAGGCGCAATATTCTCGCAATATTAACTTACTTCTCAGGACTTTAACTCTCAATAAGAATAAGAATAATAATCTAACTCCTGAGGGGAAATTAGTAAGTAAGTTACAAAAATATGTACGAGTACCGATTTAAAAACTACTTTCATTTCTCCGCATAATCTCCCTGTACATTGAGGCACTTGACCCATCGTTTCACAAGCCCCTCAGAACCAGCAAGATTCTTTTTCTTCTTTCTCACGCATGAAAGCTGGCAGCTTGTTACGTGTCCATTCACTTCGGGTCCGGGATATTGTGACGTCCTTCCATCGTAACTGTGGCCTTCCTAAAAGCCTTTCTTGCTGAGGTGTCCAGTTACGTACTTTTTTCACTAATCTGTTGTTCTACATTCTGTCTATATGATCGTTCCAATTTAGTCTTCTATTATTTATCAAAAGGTTTTTTGGTTCACTTTCACATTCCTCCCTAATAACAGAACTGCGCACTTTCTTTCTCAATGATTTTCCTACGATTTTCCTTAAACTTTCATTTCAGTTGTTTCATTAATTTGTTTTGATTTTTGAGTTTCCGTTCGGCATTCACAACCATACGAGGCCTGTGAGAAAAGTATCCGACCTTCGGCCGGGAAAAAAAATTACACACTGGAGCATTGGAACCTAATCACCCTCAAAGTAGTCTCCTTGGGACTCCACACACTGCTCCCAGCGGTACAGCCATTGTTGGAAGCATTCCTGGAAAGCGTCTTTTGGATTGGAGTTTAGCTCGGCTGTCGTTGCAGCCATAATGTCCTCTCTTGTCTGAAATCGCGTTCCTTTCAATGGCCTCTTGAATTTGGGGAACAGCCAAAAGTCGCAGGGGGCCAGGTCAGAAGAGAAAGGAGCCCGTTGTACCACGGGAGTCTGGTTTTTCGCCAAAAAGTCTGAATCAAGTTTGGTTTTTGAAGCGCCAATTGCCTGATGACCACAACTGCGGTCTCTTGCGCCGTACTGCATTACGTAGGCGACGGAGGACATCCCTGTACTACTCTTTGGTGATTGTTTGACCCTGTGGTGCGTACTCGTGGTGTACCACACCGCGAGAGTCAAAGAAAGCAGTCAGCATCACTTTCCCATTGCTGCGCACTTGGCGGGCCTTCTTTGGTCGTGATGACGAGGAATGCTTCCACTGTGACGACTGATGGTTTCCACCTGGCTGTCGCCCAGTTTTTGGCAAAATTTGATGCAGTAATGCTGCTCCAGTCGTTCCGTCATTTTCCTTCAAATCAAAAACCGACCAGAGAACAACACACTACCTCCCTCTAATGCTGATTGCCAGCAACTGACGCTATTGAGAGGCGGGAAAAAATTCATGCATACGCACAAAGGTTCAAGGTCGGCTCATGCAAGCGCGCGCGAGACTTTTTCCTTCTATTTCTAATTTAACAAGACGTGGATCTTTGGAGACTGCCATTGATTTGGTTTTGTTTATTGAAATTTTCATATTATATTTTGTTGCAATGATTCTAAATTTCTTGGGAGCAAAGTGTTCACCCGAAAGATGTTTAAGAGGGGCGAACAAGGGAAGTCCCTTGGAGCAAGATCAGGATTATACGGAGAATGCAAGAGTATTTTGAACTTTCAATTGCCTTGTTGGCAGTAACAGGATGTTCGCAGTCTTCTGGGATTATGAGAGCATACTGCTTATCATATAGCCCAAACTTTGCTCCGCACGACTTCCATTTCTTCGGTCCTCTTAAACATCTTATGGCCGACGTACGTATGTACAATGAACTCATCGCCTGGTTCAGACAGCAGCCCAAATAATTTTATCTTATTGGTTTTGAGGGGCTTGTAAAACGATGAAACAAGTGCCTCAATGTAAAGGGAGATTATGCGGAAAAATAAAAGTAGTTTTCAAACTCGTATTTATTTCATTTCCGTTTCCATTTGTAACTTACTGACTCCCCTCGTTTATTACCAGTTTGCGGTACTGCAATAAAAATGCGACTTGCGAAATAAAAAATGTATTATCTTTTTATCCTCCATCTTATCATTTTTATCCATATTTTAACCCACTTTTAATCTCCCATATTTTAATACTTTTAGCTTGTTAGATTTAAAAATTTCACAAGTTTCTTTTTTATTTTGCAAGTTAGAATTTTTATTCTGCAAATTACATTTTTAATTCTACGAAATGCCTTTTTAGTTCTATAAACAGCAATAATTTAATTTTGGAAAATGTATTTGATCATTTGAAACAGCTGGAACCATAGTAAGCAGTTGGTTTACTAGAAATGGTATTGGGAAGCGGATGTTTGCATCGATCTGTCTGCACCTAAGCTCAGATTTTACTCCAAACGCTCAATATAGATAGTTGTTGGCGTTTATTTCACGTGGGCTCTCATGTGTAGTATTGTTAGGGCAAATATTAAAATAGTATTCGAATAGCAAGCTAAAATCATCGAGTTATGCCACCGAAAATTGACAGGTATTAGGAGGGCTACATAACCCTATTCCGACGTCAAATTCATCTGTTTTTGAAATTATGAAAGAATGCAACAAGCGAGGCTTCGTATTTTTCAAGAAAAGGATATAAAGAAATTAAATAACATTTGCAAAACCAGAAGCAGCGCCATTCCTGAGGGTAAAAAGCAGGCCAGTCCGAGACCATCCAGTAGCCATACTCATGATGTCGTCCGGAAAGTTCGGTCTCGCGTAACCGGATGTAACCCACCAACACAACAGGCCATTGCACAGAAGCTAGGGACATCTGGTAAACACAATTGGAGAAGCGACACAAGAGCCACGTTCATAAATTAATTGGCTCAAGAGAGTCGGACCAATTACCGGAAACTGTACGTGGTCATGCAATATGAGGCATATGTTTATTTCAGCGACTGCAACAAGAGCCGAGGCATTTTTTTTTTTACCACGCAATGGGTTCTAAGGACTTCAGAAAATGAGCCATGAATGCAAGGAAACATTTTCAAAAGTTTTCATGATGGTGGCGGGATATAGCTAGAACGAGAAGTTAACTTTACAGAGAGTTGAGTCAAAGGCCACAGTCAACGCCAGGTACTATCCGGCCAACATTCTAACCCCTAAATTTACTCTGGCATCCCCCGTTTGTAGGGTTACAGAGGTTAAGCAATGTATGGCTACACCAAAACAAGACGTCGATAGTCACATCGCCGCGTCAATTCTCCTCTTTCTAAAACGCATGCAAGAAAATACCGGAAACCATTCTCATTTCATTGAAGATCGCCTATTGATTTTGGTGGCTTTGGACTATTTAAATGGACCCTCGGAAAAGAGACGACCACGAACAGTGGATCAACAGGAGTGGATACGAATTAACCTTGGTGTTCTGCGTTCCAGCCTCCTGCATTGAAAATTGCGATGCACGGCAATAGCAGCGATGCATGGCTACCAGACGGAACACACTCGATGGTGGCGAAATGAGTTTTCCAACTTTTCTGGCCCTAGCTTATCATAGATCCCTATCAACCCTTGTCTCTTTTTATATTATTAATTATCCTAATTTTAAATATAGCATAATTTGTAGTATAAAATTTTATCATTATTATTGAATATAATCAAGGGCAGTTTCCAAAACTAAACTTTTACTAATATTGCACCTTATGGTAATAAATTAATATGAAATGAAATATTCAGGATATTTTAAGTTCTTAGTTTTAGTAATGCAAGCTTGTGCATTTTAACTATATTTTTATTTATTTTCAAAATTCTTTATGTTGTAATGATATTATTTGAAAAAAAAGGGGGGGGGGGAGTACAAATCTGCGACCTTGACTCGAACCAGATACCATGTGTATCACGCTCGACGCCTCTACCAAAAGGGCCATTGCAGACACGGTATAGGCATCCTGTCACTAAGTCTCCTTGTAGGTGTTTTAAAGAAAACCAAGTTGTCAAGATGGAAAGTCTAATGGGAAGGCGGACATCCGGTACACAGATCGGGAATTTCTCCAACCCAACCATTAGAAACTTCGAGAACACACAAGTAGTAATAAGAACTGCAGCTCATTCGCCAAACGTCAGGTAATTTTTTCAAATAATATCATTACCAGATATTAAGAGAATTAGCTCCAGTTCTTATTTATTATTTCTTATGGTGTGTTCATCGAACTTTGTGATGATTGGGTAGGAGAAATTACCGATCTGTGAACCGGCTGCCCGTCCTAACATTGGATTCCCATCTTGACAACTTGGTTTTCTTTAAAACACCCACAAGATGAGTCCACGTATTCGGACTCGATTTTGATCAAATATTCTACGAGTAGCTTTCACCAAATTTTCGACGCACTTCTCAAAATTTTCCGAGTAAAAATTTCATTAAGTTTCTTATAATTGCCTAAACTGTAGCATAGATTTTTATCACGTTCAGGTGGTCTAGTGGTAAAACGTTAGAATTCTTTTTTGCATGTACGGGTTCTAATCCCGTCTTCGTTAATTTTTTTTTTCTCATCGTAAATTTTTTTTAAACATGTACGAGACTTAATTAGAAAATGGATGGAAAAATTAATATTATTTACCTGATGTTTGGAGTTAGCTCCAGTTTAATTTCTTTATTTCTTAATATGTGTGAATGTGTAATTCATTTACTACATATATCTCCTATTTTCCAATTTGCTACCATCATTTTTTTTTATAAAATCCATAAGAATTAGTATATTTAAACAAACTAAAATTTCCCATTTGCTAACGTTATTTTTACATAAATTGAAAGGTTGTTACCAGTTATACAGGGCGATTCAGACAGGTTGGTCAAGAATGAAATACCATGTACAGTTTGTAGCGGGGAACAATATTTTTCTTATAAAGATGAGTCCGAAAATGCATCTTACAACTTGTACGAGGCGGAATGGATGTGCGTTACCCGGACGGCAATGGTACGGCCCATCCATTCCTCCTTACAGATAATGCAACTTGTACAGGAGGATATTCAGATTTCCCAATTCCTGCAAGGTTTTCGAAAAACCAGGGTTTACTGTAGATGCATCATATTTAGTAATATATATATAGCGCAATAATTATTTAATCATGCGAGTTACATGTCATCTCAAAAGTTGCAAAAGTTATAAAAATACTTAAATGTGGATAATAATTTTTTTAAATGGTCATTTATCATCACTGTGGATCATTAATTATAATAATTCGTATGTGCATTTTATAAAAAAATGATGGTAGCAAATTGGAAAATCGGAAGTATCTACACTTTGCCATACAAGTTAAAATTTACGAAGGGAAAAAATTAACGAAGACGGGATTTCAACCCGAATCTGCAAAATAGAATTCTAGCTTTATAAAGTGTAGGCAATTATAAACAAATTTATGAATTATATCCTCGGAAAATTTTGAGAAGTGCGTCAAATGGCTCTCTATGCATATGTGTTTAATTTGGTGAAAGCTACTCGTAGAATTTTTTTTATACCAAAATCGAGGCGTTGATCGTGATTCCTGGTTCGAGTCCAGGTCGCAGAACTTTTCCTTCCATTTTTTCAAATATCAGATTTATGGCTTTTTTATGTTGTGTCAAAAAATAATTCTTCAATAAGTAATGATTGATTATTTTATTTTTGAATATTACTTGCAAATCAATTTCAAATCGGAAGATTTTCCACTAATCGACAAGGACCTTGAATAAATTTCAACGCGAGTGAGACTCTCCAAAGGATTACGCTGTAGTATTTCTTTCAAATGTTCCTTTTCCAAATCTTTGCAGCAGAAAAGGTTCAAATTTATCAAGTAGTAACAACTTGAAAGCAGTCGAATACAGTCCATTGGTTGCAAACCTTTCTTCTTAGAAGAATTTAAATAAAGATTCTGCAATTTTTTAAAAACAGGGTTCGCCGAAATCTTGCAGCTTAAACCGGCCCTAGTGTAACAGTCAAGTTCAGTCAAACTCGGACAGAGTTTATCAATTACGTCTAAGTCTATATCGTGATTACTATGGAGATGTAACACTTGCAGATCTTTTCCTATTTTAGAAAGAATAGGGGCGAAATCTTGCTGAAAATTAAGAGAATAATTATTCAGTGGGCCTATTCGTAGCTCCTTCAAGTTCTGAATGCATTCAAAGCGCATCAGATCATCATTAGAAGCATACCAAATCTCTAATTTTGTTAAAAATGGACACGTCGTAGCTATTACAGAGGGTAGACGGGAAGAATGGAGGTCTCCTACGTAATGAAACTCTCGAAGTTGTAGTTTATGCTTTTCACTACTGTGGTCGTGTACATTTTCAATTGCCTTACCAACAGTTATATATGCGGACAACAAAAACTGAAGATTCGGCAAATTCAGCAGAAGGGCTTCAATGCCTTCCAATAGAAAGTTTTCATCTTCATTCCAATCCAAAAAAAGCTTTTGAAGTTTCTGGCATCGTTTTGGACCATCTTCCGCATTGCTGACGTTCATACAAAGTCTTTTGAGCCCTTCGTTTGTAATGGCGTCTGCACCAATGTCGAGTACGAGTAGATTTGGGCAGCCGATGGCCACGGCTTCCAATATTTCATTGTCGCACAATCCGTTTATAATCAAATGTGTCAATGAGGGCATACCTTTTACATAGTTCTTCAAAAAAGTGGCTATTTCTGGGACGTTTATCCAAGGTATGTGTATATCATCCAGTCCACATATACTAACGCCAAGGTAACTGGGTTTGGATCTTGTGCTCTCTAAAATTTTAAGTGCATCTAGTAAATCGCCTTCCTGAAAGTAAAACTCGGACAAGACAATATTTTTTAACGGCTTACAAATTAAAATTCTTAAAACTTCCTTCTGGACAGTCTTGTTGCACAGTGACCTAGCAAACCTATGCATGATAACTTCAATGACTTCTTGGGGTATACAAACAAAAGGGTTGAGCTGTTTAGATAACCAAGGAAAGTCTGCATCTATTTTGCTGTCGTTCAATCGTATCAACAATTTGACAACTATGTCCAACGCTAAACTCTCTAACGATTTAAGGTAGCATCTGTGCAAAACAATTTTATTTTGATTTTGTTCAGCCATCTGTAAGCAAAATAGTTCTCGGTGAAGTATACCGTTACTAAGTTTGTAATTAGGATATATCTTTAAAAAGAACTCTGGATCATTCCATGTCAATTCAGGCAGAAATTTTGCAGTTTTTGCACATGACCATTCGGATTTTTATGAAATTTGGTATATACAATTGCCCTAAGGAGTTGGTAATGATTGTCAAATATTATTAATTTTTTTTTTACATTTTTATGCAAGTTACGGACATTTATAATTTCCGAAATTTGAGTAAGGGCCTTATCAATGAAGTACTGTAACTTCGGTTGTATTTTACTTAGAAAAATGTGATTGGTGACTTATGAAAGCTATTTAAATGTAGATTCTAAAGAAAGTATAGAAAATTATATCGTGCATGCGTAAATATTTGGTTTTAATCAGCTTATAGTTATGTGCAAAATTCTCATATGATGGGTATTTTTTCCTTACTAACATCTTACACATACTTTCAGAAAAACTCTACAAAAAATTCAAAGCTATGTTCTGCTCCTTTTTGAAGAAATTAATTTTTAAAACTCGAGCTCCAAGCCACAATACACCCGTTTCATATTACAGTTCTTCAGATTGACAAGGCATCCTAAGGAATATAAATTTTATGATATAAATTCTTAAAGATTCTACAGTTGTTTCTTATTACTTTCAATATGAGCTCATTCAGTTTTTAACAGAAAATTCAATAAATGAAGAAAAGATATATTACTTCTCTGCTACACAATATTTACAGAAATTGTTTTATTCTGACCAAACCGTAAGAGGTACGAAGCTTTACCGACAGATTTAGGGGTACGTCTCAGCTGTAATTGTGCCAAGCGGTATCATCCTACGTCCATGTGATTTTGAGTTTGAGCTGTTTTTATTGCTCTTGTGTTGGTCGTGTTGCGATTCTTGATATTAAAGCTGAAGAAAACTGCCGCTGAAACCCACTGACTGTTGTTGGAGACTATTGGTGAACAACCTTTAGGCCAAACACAAACATTTGAGTGGTTTAAGCGTTTCTAAGATGGTCGGCAGTCTGTGGAAAACGAGCATTCTAGTCGACCGTCAACAAGCACAACTCTGGAAATAATCAGAAAGTTCTTGACGTGATCCGAGAGGACCGAAGTCGGAGACTCATCCACGATGTTTGTGATCGCCTTGGAACTGTCATACTGGACGTTTTGAGACGATTGAGTGAAAACGTGAGGCACAAAAGGTCAGAGATGTGGAAGAAAGACTGGCTGCTCCATCACGACAATGTTCCGGCACACAAATCGCTCGCTGTGAGGGACTTCAACAAAAGCAACATGACCGTTGTCCCCTGGCACCCTGCGATTTCTACCTCTTCCATAAATTGAAATTGAGGTTAAAAGGGTGACTCCATTGAAATGATCTATCCGAAATCGCAGCATGCTCCAACCTGGGAACTTCCAGGAGTGCTCCTCAAGGAGACTACTTTGAAGGTGACGGTGGAAATTAAAAGATCAGGTAAATTCCGTATTTTATAGAGGTACATTTCGGGAAATTTTGGGTAGCACCTCGTAAAATAAATAAATCTACGCAGTCTACTACAGTGTGATTCAAAAGTTACTGTGCAGTGGATGGAAATATTTAATGGAAATTGATGCTGGAAATGCCCGAGTATTTTCATCCATAATATCATTAAATAATTCGGTGATGCATTGAGTGTTGGTTGATTTAGGCAAATCAATTGCTGTATTTTCTATATCACCAGCTTCATCTTGATTAATAATGGAATGTAGTTGTTCATTATGACTGTAAAAAACACATTATAAAAATGATAAATTTATAAATTGAATTTTCTACTACAATTCTCAAGTACGCTTCTAGATTCTGCTCTAAATGTCCGATTTGTTTTTTGAATGACAAGTTTGTCAGGTGATCGGTTTCAACTTGCGTTTTAATGCTGGCATACTTAAAACTTTTTTAGTTGTTAGTTGAAAAGTTATTAGTGTATGAAATATGAAAGGGTAAATTTAAGATGACGATTGTTCCTAATAATAAACGACCTAAATTTTCGTGTATTAATGACCCACCAACAAAACAGTGTTATCAAAACTTAATATGTTATCTAAAAATTGAACAATGCAACTGACAATAGAACTCAGAGGCGGATCTAGGCGGCTCTAACATGTTTTAGTAGTATATGTTAAAATATGTAAACAATTTTCATCATTTACCCTACCATTGCTAATTTCTGTGATGGAAACAAATCCTGTTGAGTGAATTTTTTACTGCAGACACATGGTAACTGTGGCTTTTATTTCCCCATTCTAAATTTTTTACTTCCCAACTTTTTCTAATGGCTTTATATTTTACCCTACCACTGCTATATTTGTTACTTTTCCCTTCATTTCTTTAGCTGCAACAACGTGTTGAGCCATGAATCCTACTACCGTTCATGTATGTAATCCTACCGCGAATCCTATTTAACTCGGTTCGAGCAAATCCCACAAGGGCGGCGCCACTTAAACTGAAAGTAGCGAATAAGAGGTATAGGAGGAGCCGTGTATCGCGTTATGCGGCTTCCCTGTCTAACCCACTCACAGCAAACGGCTTATGCGCAGCGTGATTGTGAGCAGAATTTCAAAATGGAGGAGTATTATGTGAGCAGAATTTCAAAATGCTGTTCTGCCATTATATTTGAAATATGTCTAATTATCAGTGTGTAACTCAGATATAATTCGGATACTAGAAAAAAGAAAAACTTAGTCATGTATCCATGGATAAAACGTCAACTTTCATCCATTCTCTCCACAGCCTGAAAAGACAAAAAGAATTTTGTACGAAAGACACACTGCCCATAGGAATGAGAAAAAATTTTATTGCGCATATCTAAAGCACTGTAAGGAAGACGCATATCGCGATACCTCCTATTGCCCCCTGTTATCAAACAGGTTGGGGTATGTATGTTTAGGTAACCCTCGGAGGGGGACTTAGTTGACAGAACGCCAAAGGCGTTCGAGTAACGGAAAAACAGTGACCAATAAGGCCCGCAGGGCCGAGAGTAGTAAAAATCAGCATAAACCAACGATATGAAATGAGCCAATTTGAAGGCGGCGAAAAGTGGAACTAATCTCTATTGTTAGTGTAGGCGCCATTAGTGTGGTTGGCAGAACAATATCGCCACCAAAGCGCCATTGTTCGCCAGCTGAGAAAGCATCCTCCCCCCCCCCCCACCAAAGTCGTGCTTGTAGTCTGAAATTTCTTAAGCGACCACTCCCAAATTTAGTTGCTTTTTAATAAATGCGGTACATAATTTCATAAATACCTCTAAACAGTCATTCTGGTATCACTGAAACGACGGTAACAACCACGATATAAAAGACGACCAGGATTTTTACATGAGAAAAACATTTTAAGGCGCAGAAAGATAAAAACACACCTGTGAAAGGTCAGTGGTGAATCTTTAATATATCTATTACTACAATTTAAAGCTGGATAAGAAATCGGCATTGAGTTTTACTGTGTTTGTCTACGCAAACTTTAAACGTAAACATACGATGAAGGCCATTTTTTTGCCAACCAAAGCAATGGCAGACAGGCCTTCAAATGGGGACGCGTTGGTGGTGCTCATTTCTTATCGTTGGCAGAAACAGTAGGGAAAAACGCAAAACGAACCGTATGTTTTTTACTCGCCAGCTATTGGTTTTTGTGTCGGACTTCACCGATTTCGTCAACAGATGACGCTACTTGTGTTAAGAGATTTCTCGGCTTTAATGGCATCCTTAAAAAAAACAAAAAAAAACTAAAGGAGATCGCTTTCGAGTGGGAAAAAAAATCTTGTACCCACCAAAAATAAAAACTAAATTTAGGCCCACCCCACCAAAAAGACAAAGCTATCCTAGATTTATGATAAAAAACAACGCAAATTGGGGTGGAGGCCGTTATCTACATAATTACCTAAGGCTCTTACTTCAATTTAGAAAATTATAAATGTCCTTAACTTCCTTAAAAATGTAAAAAAAAAATTAATAATAGTTTCCATTCATTACTAAGTCTTTAGGGCAATTGTATATACCAAATTTCATTAAAATCCGAGAGATCAAGTGCCAATGCCTGCCTGAACTGACGTGGAATGGCCCCTCTTAATTTAGCATACTTACATCTTTAGCTTCACCATAAAATGCTTTAGATTTAGATAATTTTCTTTAATTTTCTGCACAAATTTAATACGTATCAACTCGCCAGGTACATAAATATCCCGGAGGTAAAATAACAACAAAGCACGAATGACACGGTAAACGTGATCTACGTTCTTTACACGTGAATCCAAACAATAATGTAATATCTTATTTAAACTGATTGTTAACAACGTTTTCGTTTCTGTATTGCTAACAATATGAGCTTTCTCAGGAAAAGTCTTTGTAAATATATAAAAAAAAACTTTCAAAAATAAAATTTAAGTTATTCTTGAATGTGTTGAGCTTAATGTCGTAGGTGAAGGTGAATTTGAAATTCGATGAGCTTAATACCAGGAATCAGTATAAATATAACGAACGTACGTTTATACTCTGCTTGTTGCTAAATCATTACTTTCTTTGATCGATGCAACCAGTGTTGTACATGGTGAGTCAAAAATCACTAGACATGGCTGTATTTCAGAAATGGTGTGTAAAATGAACGATGTATTCATGCAAGCAGGGAATAGAATAAGTTAGGTGGTCTATCTTTTGGAACAGTTCTGGATTTTGACCACCATCTTGAAATCCTCTAATATGAATCAAGGTTCATTTTCTTATATGGGAAGGGGGTCATGTAATATATTTAAAATAACACCAGTTTTTTCCTCAGGAGTTCATTCGTGCAGTCGAATTTCAGTTGTCTTTTGTGGTTTACAAGTAATTAACAAAAGCACTGACTCTTTTGAAACAAAAACACATATCGAAAACCGGGCCAGCTAAAGAATGTGTTCAATGCGTTGTCCCTGCTACTGGACACAACTCAAGGCGCTTTATCCATTCATTAGGCACGCACACAAGAACGTTGGGAGTAATGTTGTTACAAGCGAGTATGGCCTTGCTGAAGGTGTCGTTTGCTTTGGATTTTCACAGCATATACAAGTTGTTTCAAGTGGCCCCAGTTTTAAAAATCCAGGTGTGAGGTCTGGGAATGCGGTGCCCACTCCATACGACCCTGCCGGCCAAACCAATGACCGGGTGACGGATATTACATCAATAATGGAGTGGTGCCATCTTCAGTCAACATTGACGGGAACAGTGTTCTGTAACATTCGCAAGTACTCATCAGCATATAGGTACGATCTAAGAAAATTGGTCCAATAAACGGATGTCCCATATCCCACATAACAACATACCTTTGACATCACCAACGAACTTGGGTGGCTTTATCCAATGAGGGTTCGTATTGCTCGACTATCTCATGTTCTGACAGTGCACCTTACCATGGACGTAAAATTTGCCTGATCGCTGGACACAATGTTATGTAGAAATGAAGGATGCAGTCGATAATTGTCCAGAGCCCAGATAATAATAAACACGTAACCAATTTCGGCTGTCATTAATTACTTGTTTTTTTTTTCATTAACACGTCGTTACAACATGTTTGATATATTACATGCGAAATCTTAACATTGAAAATTTCCAAACACAAGTACAGTGCTATCTTCATCTAAAATCCACTAAGACCAGTAGGGCCGTTGAATAAAAGGTCTCGTTTAAACTTGTAAAATAATTGCGTTGCAATAGGGAGAGCAGAGACAAGTTACTTTCTCTTTTCTCTGGCGAGAGTAGTGATTTGTTAGAAGAGACAAATCATCCTCACTTTGGGAAAAATTCGAGCTGGGTTTCGGCTCTGCAGGTAGGAAAGAACCCGTAAAGAAAAGGGAAAAAAAAGAAGATAAAACAATTAGTTATGGATGGGCCCGCTTGACTTTTTTTTTGTTTTATTGAAAATTTTAAAATGTTATTATTGAAACCCGTCAATTTGAATGTATATTCTTGGGATGATGCGCGTGGAGAGGTACGTGACAGACGACTATAGAAAGGGAAGATCGGTGCTGATTGCATAAGCCAAAATGATTTCTTTTTTAGTAGAGATTTATTATGTAGTACTATAACTTGAAAACGAATTAATATTTTCCCGTTCTATTTTCACCAATCCATAAATATCGGACAGAGCACGTGCTCTTTTGGTATCATTAGGAAACCACCTTAAAAATTTTCAATGCTAACATATGGCATCAGGATGGCATGTAATATGTAAAGATGTGTCATAAATGAATATAACGAGTAATTAATGATACTCGGAATTGGTTTAGTAGTATATATTCTAATGGTACCACAATGTACCAATGGAAACTTTCATTGCTAAGATGTGGCTTGTAATATATCGAATAACTCAAAACCTGGTGTCTTGAAGAATTATAAAGAGTCATTAATGGTACTCGGAATTGTTTGTTAGTACATATTCTAACGGTATCATATGATACCAATGGAAATTTTAAATGCTAAGATATGGCATGTAATATATCAAGCAACTCGAAACGTCGTGTGATGAATGAATATAACGAGTAATTAATGACACTCGGAATTGGTTTAGTAGTACACATTCTAATGGTACCATATGGTACAAATTGAAACCTTCAGTGCTAGGATGTGGCATGTAATATATCGTGTCATGAATGAATATAACGAGTACTTAATGATACTCGGAATTTGTAGTAGTACGTATTCTAATGGTACTATACATTACATGATTAAAGGAGTTGGGACACCCCTGTGAACACCTGGGGTGTTTCTCCTGGACTGGACTGGGCCCTCTCATCAAGGTGGACGGAAACCTCAATGCTGATGGCTACAGGACCATTCTGGATAACGGGGCACTTCCAGCGCTGTGGGAAGACTTCGGTGACGGGCCGTTCCTCTTCCAGCACGACAATGCGCCTTGCCGCAAAGCAAGATCCATATCCGACTGGTTTGACGAGATGCGGGTTGAAGAACTAGATTGGCCCGCCCAGAATTCTGATCTCAACCCCATCGAACATCTTTGGGACGAATTGGAACGACTTGTGAGATCCAGGATGGTTCGCCCTACATCTGTACGCTCATTATGAAAGCATAATACTGTACTTATCGGTCCAAATAAGTGAGGTAGTAGTACATAAACTTATTAACCTTACAATTTCAACTTTCTATATGAAAAAAAATATAGAAAATATGATTAGTTGGTTTATTAGAAATTTTGGCGTCGACTACTAAGGTCATTTTGGGCTTTTTACACCAGTTATATCTGTACGCAGCCCGGGGCAAACACAAACATCCATGCCCATGGCGGGGGGATTCGAACACACGACCAGGCTGATTCGAGAACTAGAAAGCCTACGGCCTAGCCCTCTCAGTAATCTGGCCGGCTAGAAAATATGACAGGGGCAGGTAAGACCAACAAGAAGCTCCATTCTTCCGCTACTTAATAATAATAAAAATTTATTCTACAAAAATGAAAAAAAAGCTATATAGTAAGAATTTAAAACAATGTTTCTCACTGAATATCCATAAAACAATCTTAATTGTCTATACAAACATCTGAGCCATTTTCAACATTAAGTACAGAAATAAAAATCACATTGTGCAATACGGTATAGTAAAAATTAAATAATAGGAACTTATATGTATAAAAAAATATATTACAACGTTCATTATTTACAGTAACTTAGAGTAAAAATATTTGTCGTGTTTATAAAAATATTTCTTCAAGTATTTGATTGTTCGTAAAAACTGTAGAAGTTCTCTTAATATTTAATGTAATATCTATACAATAGTTCGTTTATATATATACACAGAATAAGTTTTTATTTTGAATTATGAGTCGACGTTTTCACATTCTCTTCATCTGCTGAGGAAAATGTTGGATTATCCTTTCCTCCGTATGCTGTTACTTCGATGACTTCATTTGGAGTATCGCCCTGAAAGGAAACGATTAGGTTAGACAGGGTGTTTTTGAATTAAGTACAGATTTTTTGGGAGATGATAGAAGAGGTCCTTAGTAGTATTTTTTGTCATATGAACATGGGGTCCCCGCAGCTCCGTTTACTTACAATACTGCATTGAACAATCAAATGACACCGGGACGCAGTGTGCGTTGGTAGGCCTAGATTATTTTACTTTTAACAATTAACACAAGCAATCTACTGTATGACTTTTACAGTAATTGTTCGAAATGACCGCCATTTGCTTCATTTACATATGGACTAATCGTATTTTACAAAGGGGTTGGATACCATTGAATCTCCTTGACGAAGTTTGTCCTAAGACTTTTCAACAAACAAGCACGTGCACCTTGAAATTTCTTTGCAAACAATTACTTTAAAAGTTATTACAGTAGATTGCTTGTGTTAATTGTTAAAAATAAAATAATCTAGGCCTACCAACGCACACTGCGTCCCGGTGTCATTTGATTGTTCAATGCAGTATTGGAAGTAAACGGAGCTGCGGGGACCTCATGTTCATATGACAAAAAATACTTCTAAGGACCTCTTCTATCATCTCCAAAAAAATCTGTACTCAATTCAAAAACACCCTGTATATCACTGCTTAATACAAATACCGGACAATGAATTAAAAATATCTGTATAATATTTTATTGGACCTCCTTTTGCCTTAATAAAGCATGTATGCGGATTTGCATAGTTCAAATATCGTTTTGAAGAACTTGTAAGTCAGTTAAAGACTACAAGATATCTATCATATAATCAAATTCCAGGTTATTATTATTATTATTATTATTATTATTATTATTATTATTATTATTATTACAGCTGTATTACCACTTATATTAACTCGCTTTTTGATCTTGTGAGATGGTACGGAACCTTTCAGTTGAATTTTGAAGCACTTCCGCTTTTCCATTCGCTCTTAAATTTTGCATACATGTTTGCTCCTGATGACAACACATTTTAGCAATTTTTCCTTTCCAATTTCGGGTTTTTTTCCAACAAAAATTTTTTTAATAGATTCATTATTCCTGCATGTCTATGGAGTTTTATTTGCGTGGAGCAGTTTTTGACGCCAGAATTTGCTTTGCCAGTAAGATTGTTTCTTCTAAGTGAAAAAAACCTAAACTTTCATTTTGAAAATAAGGGTGGTAAAAATGCTTCATTTTTCTCTTTATAATTATTTTTTCTTAACTCTTAATTCCTAAAACTTCGAAATTTGAAAGTTTAAACTATCCAATAAGGAAGCGTTATCGTCAAACGGGGGTTTTCTTGATTGGTTATAAATTAACAGAAAAAATATGAAATAATGTAATTCGCTCATTAGTGCTGTTCGCTACATTTTTAGCACATTTTCTATATATAGAAATGTGCTTATGTGATCGGTTTGTCCAGCTGTCCGTCCGTCCGTCCGTCTGTCCGTCCGTCTGTCTGTAGACATAATTCCCACAATTCATTGCGTTGCAATAGAAAGAGTGCATGTATTGAATGAATTATCCTCGCATTAGGGAAAACGCGTGTTGAGAACATACATGGGTTCGGATCTGCGCGTGCTCTAAACGTTAATGAGATGGTGCGCGTGCAGGATGCACATGTTTGACGATTATTGAAAGGGCAGTTCGGTTTCTAAATCAAGAGAATTTTTTTATTCCTAGGGAGATTAGTATTTATTACGATAACTTGAAAACGAATTAACTTTTTCAAAGTCTGTTTTCACTAATCCATTAATATGGGACAGAGCACGAACAAGTACGAACGTGTGATAGCCGTAATAAGTACGTACTATAATGGCACGTACTTTAATGGTACCATTATGATACCTCCTTAAAAACTTCCTATAAACAGATATGGCATGTAATATATCAAACAAATCGTCACAACATATCAAGAACAATATACAGGGTGATTATAAAGTCACTATAAATTTTGGTGAAATCATTAACGAATTTCATTTATTTGTACACCAAACACCCCCAAAGTGAATGTGTGGATGGAAGTTACACAATCAAAGGTCTATGGGCCCTTCATGTTTGCCGAGGGGACTGTCAATGGTACCGTGTACCTCGACATGTTGGAGCAATTCCTGGAGCCACAGTTGCGAGATGAAGGAATTAGGGTACCGTTGTGCTCCAACGGGATGGGGTACTACCCCATTTGGCCAACATCGTTGGCACTACCTGAATCGCGCATTCCCAGGCAGATGGATTGATCAGGGCTCGCCAAGACTGGATATTACACCGGCTATGATGCGCAATGTTTTCCGAGCCAAGGTGCAACGCTGGGAGCTGTGCCGGGATGTGCAGGGGGGATACATTGAAATGTACTAAGAGTGTGTCCTGGTATGATATCTGGTTGATGCGTACTGCAATTGCTGCAATAAAACGGATTTTTCACCAAAATGTATAGTGACTTTATAATCACCCTGTATAAGAGTAACTAGTGATGGCCGGTATTGGTCTAATGGCACGTGTACATGCAAGGATGTCTCATGAATGAATATAAAGCGTAAATAATGTAGGTGTGAAATGTTTAGTAGTACGTGTTTTAATGATACCAAATGGAACTTTCAATGCTAAGATATGGCATGTAATATATCAAACAACTCGTAACAACGTGTCATGAGTGAATATAATGAGTAAATAATGATAATGGTTATTGCTTTAGTAGCACGTGCCCTAATGGTGCCATTGGTACTTTCAATGCTAAGATATGGCATGTAATATATCAAACAATCGTAACAACGTGCCATGAATGAATATAACGAGTAAATAATGATATTCGTTTTTTTTAGTAGCACGTGCCCTAATGGTGCCATATGATGCCATATGGGACCATTGGAACTTTCAATGCTAAGATATGGCATGTAATATATCGGTGGTAAATTTCTACCCAGTGGCAGATGTAATTTTATCTCGATTATTATTTACAATTGTTTCATAATAATTTATGTCATTGTTTAATCTCTATAGCAACACTGCTTTGTTACCTTTTCTTTCTCTGTTGTTATTCTTTTCGTTTTCCCCCCCTCATGTAATGTTAATCCATGGATTTATTCCTCTTCACCATACAAACTCCAACAACTGGTAGCAGAGGAGCGTGGTTTCTTAACAGGTAATGCAAATTGAAAATCAAAGCCTCTATAAGCAAACGCTTTACTATTAATATTTATAACCCTAACTCTATTCTCTTGTGCTGAACATGGCGGACGCCCGACTTGACGCTTTGGAGCAATCGATGAGGCAACTAAATGAGCAAATGACAGGTCTACTGGCCCTACAGCATACACAACCCCGTGGTGCGCAACCTCCACTTCAAAATTCGGTACAAGCTGCGGACCCACCAATCCAACGCCGGGTTGTAGAAAACATCAAAGATGGTTTCTTCGGTGAGAAGGGGAACACTGCCACCATGCCAATTTTAACTAGGGAAACCTACACTGTTTGGCTTATTCGCCTGGAGCATGCATTGAATAGTCGCGGTTTTGCTTATACAGGGAGTTTTTGAATTGAGTATACAGATTTTTTGGGATTGCATTCACGAGTGATGGACGTCAGGAGAAAGAATTGGATGTTCGGATCGGTGCAGCAAGCTGTGTCAGACGTGAACTGTGGCGATCTGTGGTAACGAAACGCGAGCTGGGTAACAAAGCCAAGCTCTCCGTCTTCAAATCTATCTTTATCCCCATTCTCACCTATGGTCATGAGGCTTGGGTAATGACCGAAAGAGTGCGATCGTGGGTACAAGCGGCCGAAATGAGATTTCTGAGAGGTGTGGCAGGTGTTACCCTACTAGATAGAGTGTACAGCAGCACAATAAGGGAATCTTTAGGTGTTGAGCCGCTACTTCTCCGCATTGAGAGGTCTCAGTTGCGCTGGTATGGCAACGTGTTACGGATGCCGCAAACAAGTCTTCCTAGGCAGTTGTTATTTTCCAAGAGACCAAGGAGTCGGCCTAGAACCAGGTGGCTAGACTACATGGAGAATCTGGGTTCGAGTCGCTTGGATATTATCAGGGAGGACACGCGCCTGATAACGGAAGATCGCGATCGCTGGGGATCTTCCATAGGGCTGCTGCCTCCGCGACCCTAACGGATAAGCGGGTTTGAAAAGTAAGTAAGTTATCTAACTTAATATCTACTTCTATTAATAATATGATTTTGTAATTTTTTGCCTAAGTTGTATTTGTCTCTACATTATTATAATTACGATCTAAATTCAATGTTAATATTTAATTAGTTTTATTTATAAGTTAGATTTTAACATACTACTCTACTCAGACCGCCCCAGTTGACCGTCAACCTTAACCTTAATTTAACTTTAATTTACTCTGTTTGGGTTTTGTTCTTACTAACCTTTAACCATTACAGATCATTGTGTGGCATTTTTGTAATTTGGTAACTGATTAACTGATTAAATAAATAAATAAATAAATAAATAAATAAATAAATAAATAAATTATTATTATTAATATTATAATATTATCACACAAGGCTGATCAGGGTGAAGGTAGGCTGTTTATTCACTCTGTTCTAATGGTTAAAAAAACGGCAGGCAGGGCACTATAGGTTCCTGCCCTTCTTGTAATTCTTCCATTCCTGGCCGCCAGCCGTATCTTTCGTGCACAGGAGTTTGTAAGTTACTTTACTATGCCAAATGTGTTAATATTCGAAGTGGTGAATTACAAAAGGTTAAGTCAACATGGCGCTGTACATGCAGTGAAAGTGCTGAAGTCGATGAACATGATGATATCAATTTGGACAGTAGCTTTAAATCCTCGTTATCTTCTGCAGATAAGTGCAATTTTAGTCATATTTTATTTGCTATTAGAGACCTTATTAATACTGTAAAGGATTTACTCACTTTGCTAGAAACAAATCAACAAGAAGCTTGATAGAGAAATAGAATTGGGCGTAAAGTCACCCTCTTAGGTTTTAAGTGACAGTGGTCACTCCCTAGATTGGTTGTCTTTGAGCTACAGTTATCCCTTTAAGAGAAAGACTGTGGATCCTTTTTTCAACGGTTTTCATCCGTTTTCTCGAAGACTGTTAGGTCCTTACATTTCCCTATGTTGATCAAGTTCTATGATTAGTCTCATCAAACTCCTTCTTAAATAGGAGATAAGAACACGAGTGAATCACATAATCTCAAATTATTTTGCGTAAAACTGGACTAAATAAATTTACATATGTTTTACAAATTTTCTAATTCATTGGCCAGTATATGTTAGTTAAGATGTAATTCTACGTATACGCTACTCAAAACACTTACCGAAGTATCTTTATAATTACAGCAGAGAAACTTTCGCCCTTTTTCAGGAATGTTTCGGATTAAAGCCCTGATAGGCGGGCATAATAATTTCTCATCGAGTTCTTCCATCTTTTGATAGCCTATGAAAAATAAAGAAGAATGCCCTCAGCGAATGTATCTCTTGATAGTTGTGAAACCAATATTGTATTGTTAGTGTGTCCGTACTTACCTGTCAGAAAGCTAACAATCAGTCCCACTATGATTACTATTAAACAAGCAAAAGTGGAGTACCATTGATATGATAATTTGTAGATTTCACTATATTCATATCTAAAGATATAATAACGATTTATAGTTAAGTTTTTGCTAAAAGCATATTTATGGAATTGTGAAAAGCGTCAGCATTATTCAAGAATACATACGGTTGAGGTTTTACAAGTATTGTTTCATTATTTAGCAAAATTCCGTTGCAACCAGTGATGGTGACTGGAAGAAATGGCTTTGGGGGCTTCACGACTTGAGCTCCAATTCCAATCCAAAGAATAATTATAAGACTCGAGAACAATCCTGTTATTGCTCCCTAGAATGTATGCGTAAAAACATTAAACGAATATGACAGCAAAAAACATAATGATAGGTATCGCTTTTGAAAAAAAAAACCTTGAATTTTTTATAATTCACCCCTTTAAAATTGTCAAACAATCGTTACTTCATCCACGTCATTCTTTTCTTTATAATGTCTTGTCGATTATTCAAATTTTCAATATCATACAGCCTTAATTACTTATCTTGTCGTTGCACTTTCATTGGCCGCTTCTTTCCAAATTTCGCATCTACTTTACAATCATTTAGTCAGTTGCTCATCGCTCATTTGTTCCATACCCCAAATCTTATCAAAACTACATTTCTCTTTGCTCCACTTGACAGTTCTGGATTGCCAACGCACGACCTTATCCTCAAAGAAGGAGCTCCAGTCATGCTGCTGAGAAACTTGGACTCTCCACGATTGTGCAATGGAACAAGGTGAGTTATTAAAAGCATGAAGCCTCATGCTATCAAAAAATTAACTTGTGTTCATTTCAAGAATCTCACTGATTCCATCAGATATTTGCCATTTCAGTACAAGTGACTGCCAATTTCCTCTTAAGCTCGCTCTATGTTAATCAACAAGTTTCAGAGATAATCTCTTAAGATCAATAAATTGGGAGTTCTTAGTATTGTTTCTATTAATGAAATTGATAGACACTTTACAATGCAATAAAGGGAGAACAGAGTTTCCGACTAGTTTCCTCATTTATTCCTGGCTTTATCAAGGATATAAACTACACTAGAGGCTTCTCGCCTTTATGGTACAATGGAGTAATATGGTTGGATAAAAATACAAGGAATGGCATGGCAAAGACAATGATTAATAAGTACTCCCTACGTGAACCTCTCGAATCGAAGTACGCCCGTGTCATCATCCGCAATAAGTCGACTGCAGCCCAAGCCGCGAAGTCTGCTGCCATACGGACCTGGATAACTAGAGCTACTTCAATCCTTTATTCTAAAAAACAATATCTGAACGATGACCTCTCTAAACTCCACTTGCAAGTCTCCTCGTTTGTTCCACTGGGTATTCTCATGCCATTGATAACCGAAGATGAAATCAAGCTTGACTCTTTTCGAGAGCACAAAATTCATGACCTTATGCCAAAAACTCGACGACCTGCGTCACCCACGTCTTCCCAGTCATACCACTACACTGTTACCTGATTTTAACTTCCACCAGAATGTTGTTAACCTCACCTCAATCTCTTTCTCCGATGATGAATCACTTCTCCTGGACAAAGGCCTGAAGCACATCATCCAGAAGAAGCCCAACCAAGCTGACCTCCATTTCATCATCTCAAGCACAGAACGCGGTATTTCTTTCCTGCCTCCAACTGATCGCCCTCTGGTTCGCGCCATCGCTGGTCATCTCATCTGGAAATCCTACAACGACGGTAAAGCCTTCTACCTCCCCCGTAAGCAAATCTCCGATTCCACCGCCGCCATATCCATAAAGAAGAAACTATTTAAAGCCGACGCATTGATTGTCAAAGCTGACAAAGGAAACGTTTCAGTCATGCTATACCACTCTCTCTATATCACCAAGGTCTGTGATTTCCTTTCCTCTAATAATTTTGTCCTCTTTATCTTCTGACCCATCTCTAAATACCATAGAGTTATCGTCTCAGTTATTAACAAATCTCCCCGTTTTGAACATTTTCGTCGCCTTATCCCCCCCCCCCAACCCCTGCCCCTCCTATTCATAATGCCCTTATCAAAATCCATAAGCCTGAAATGCCCAGACGTCTTGTTGTTAACTATTCCCATGCTGTCGCCAAAAATCTCTCCTCTTTCCTCTTCAACCTTAATATCTTACCTAACACCTATAATGTTAAAAACTCGCTTACCCTCACCGATAACCTAATCTTACTAACCTGTACACTAATATCCCCGTTCCAGACACTTTTTCCATCCTTGAACGCCTTCTTTGTTCATCTTCCTTCCCTGTTCCTGACTCCATTGATCTTCTCGCTATTCTCTCCTAAACTTCTAACCAGAACTATTTCACCTTTAATAACTCATTAGGCATGTGCTTCCCACTTAGCAGCTTCCTCTCTGAAGTCTATCTACAAAACCTAGAACTTTGTTTAGAAGTTTCCACCCTCCTTTCTAATTCCACTATCATCTCTTACCATCGTTACGTTGATGATATCCTAATAATATTTGATTCCCGCACTACCTTCCCTGATGCTAGCTCTGATGCTATTTTTAATTCCTTCTTCCCCCACATCCAGATCCCATCCGAAACTGAAGTTAACAAGTCTATCCCTTTCCTCGACGTTCTCATCACTAATGACCCGTCACCCATCACTTCTCCTTGTTTACCATATACCTATCACATCTTCTACCCTAATCCATCATTCTTCTTCACACCCTTCTTCCCATAAAAATGCTTCCCTCCCTTTCCTCATAGATCGTGCCCACAAGCTACCTCTCAACCCTTCTTCTCGTACCTCTGAATTTTGCATCATCCGATCCCTTGCCTCTACGAATGGTTTTTATCCCTCCACCTTTTCCTATCTAATAAGTCGCAGAAAACTCGCCCTCCTCAACTTCAAGCCTCCAGTTCCATCCCTGCGCAAAAAATGGGTTTCTATACCTTTCCTTGGCCCCCATTTTTCTCGCCTAACTAATTTCCTTTCTTCACTTGGTCTCCACATCTCTTCCCGATCTTCCACTTCGTGTTTCCGTACCTTAAACTCTCCCGCCCATAGCAATACCAACAAATATTCCCGTTCTGATGTATATCGACTAGACTGCGGAGTTTGTGATAAGTACTACATAGGACTTTCATCCCGTAACTTCGCTGTTCGCTTTAAAGAACATATGACTTCATTCCAGGAAAAAAAGATGACAAATTCACATTATGCAAACCATCTCGCCATCACAGGACACGCGCCTAAGAAGTGATGTCCGTTCTTCACTTCTGTAATGACCCTTTTAAAACCGCAACTCTGGAATCCAGAGAGATTTTCAAGGCCAAGAACTCGTCTCCTGACCTCCTCCTTAACTGTCAAACGGTTTTTGACATTTTTTCCATTCTGAACTCCGTCTAAGATTTACTGTAATTCTCTTTTTACTTTATTTTTTTATATATTATTTTATGGATCAACCTTTCTTTATCCATTTATGTCCTCACTTTTTGTATTCTATTTTTCGGTTATTTGTTATCCTATCGATTTTTTTTTCTGCTTTCATCCAGTTAGTGTACCTTTTATAGTGCACCCATTCTCTTATTTTCATTCGCGGTATTCCAGGGTGACTAGCGACCGGGTAAACCAGGAAAAGTCAGGGAATTTTACGAAATCGTTTTGCTAGATACACTGGTGTTCTTATCCAATCAACGTACACCTATGTTGTTTATTTTATTCTACCTTCATTGTACTTATTACTCATTGCCTTTGTCATGCCATTCGTTATATTTTTATCAAATCATATTACTCCATTGTGCCATATTTCTGTATACAGGGTGTCCAAAAAGTCTGGTAACATGGCAGATATCTCAAAGCTTCCAGACATGAGCGATCTGATGAGTGTGGTTTATAAGTAATGGGGGGGGGGGATTCATTGCTACACTCAAATTTGACCTTGACCCACAAATTTAAGATCATTCATTTGCTAACTCGAAAACTAATAAAGATAGAGAAAAATTTCCAATTGCTACCCTGTAGAGCAACACCACATTAGTCCTAAAATAATTTTTAATCACACACTTCCCCTTGAAAGATTTTGAGAAAATGGGCGAGAAAGAGTCACTCAAGGTCAGGTTGAACTGGCTAGGTTGGCTGAAGTTTCTAACACATTTGAATTGCAGTGAATCACACCGTTGGGAAGCACATTCTTTAGTGACTCTTTCTCGCCCATTTTCTAAAAATCTTTCAAGGAGAAGCGTGTGATTAAAAATTATTTTTAGACTAATGTAGTGTTGCTCTACAGGGTAGCAATTGAAAATTTTTCTCTATCTTTAATAGTTTTCGAGTTAGCAAATGGATGATCTTAAATTTGAGGGGTCAAGGTCAAATTTGAGTGCGGCAATGAATTACCCCCCCCCCCTCCATTTCCTATAAACCACACTTATTAGATCGCACCTACCTGGCAGCTGTGAGATATCTGCCATGTTATCAGATATTTTGGACACCCTGTATAAGGGCGAGAAGCCTCTAGTGTAGTTTAATCCTTGATAAAGCCGAGAATAAATGGCGAAACTAGTCGGAAACTCTACTCTTTATTGTATTGTAAAGTCTCCACCAATTTCATAATCTCTTAAGATTGTTGGACTTGATCTAAAGTCTCCTTACTTTTCTCAAGGTCAGCTGTATGTTGAACCAACAATGCTTAGAAGCGTATGGAGAGTTTGCGAATTGGTATGGAGCAACTTCCCCTTGCAATGCTTCGAAATAGGGCGTTACAATGGAAAATTTATGTCGAGCCATTTTCCATAACGAGTATATCACTAAAAACACAACAGGTAGAGGAGCGATATAGCGAAGAGAAGCTGAGTTTCAAAATCGTCGTGGAAATCTCCCCTACCCAGGATTTATTTAAATGAGAGTTAATGAAACTGTACAATATGGGGAATCGTCTGAAGAACGGGAAATAGACGAAAAATCGAATCTAAGATTTCAGCTAAACAAACAAACGAACAGAAAAGTCAAGTTGAATAAAACGTTGCGAAAATACTTACCCATGCATTAGCCCAAGGAAAAAACATTCCCAAGCTGAAGACTCCAAGTAAAGGGCCTCCAATAATTCCAAATATCGATACAGCTGCCTGATATTTTTAAGATAAATTAGACACAATCTTAAATAATAGCATGGCAATTTTAAATTGTGAATCTAAAAAATAACTATTACCTGTAAAATATTTCCCAACTGTTCAACAACAGCCACTAACCCTAAAGCAACTGCCCCAAAAGCGAGTGCTGCAATTAAGATACATGAATGAATCTTAATAAGATGTACAATATTTCTTCATTCAATTTTTTTGTTGTTGACAGAAACACTTTCCGGTCACTTTATTAGGTACTGTCATAGAGTAAAAATGAAAGCGTTCCCCTCCTAGGGACTCATGGGAGCTCTGAGAAGGAGGAAATTAAAACTACTTAATGCTGCTTCAGTGCGCTATAGACAAAAGAGAGGAGAACATCTCGGGCGCATAAAAAGACACAGATTACGTTTATTCAGATGTGCCACTCAGCGCCAAAGAGGAAATGTGAACGGCGCTAACGCCCTGTCAGTTGACTGTGATAACATCTCTGTTGTATGGTATGCTTTCTGATTGGCTATCTGGTAATAGGAAAGTTACCATTGCTATCAGAAGGAATAGAACATCTGAATAAGCGTAATCTGTGTAAAAAGAGCTCCCGCAGCTAGTTGTAGACTGGTTCCATAGCAGCCGCACATCTAATCTCACACACATCTACTCAACCCACGCTGACCACTGTCATCAAAGACCTTGCCTTGTGATCAAGCCATATTCAGTTTCGGTTAGATCTTGTTCTTACCTTTTTCGGTGTGATTTATAGTCTAAACTGCCAACGGTTAGTTGGTTGCCTATATTTTGACCCAAAACAGGTCACGTGAGCTCAGAGAATATGTACCTAATAAAGTGGCTGAACTGTGTATATAGAACTAAATTTCAAAATTATACAAATAGTAAGATAAAAGTTACCTAATCCTTTTGAGACAAAACCAGCTCGCTCATCGGAGATGTTCTTCAAGCATAACAGGCGGAGAAAATCTTCCAAAGTAACAGCGGCCAAAGAGTTGAGACCGGAAGATAGTGTGCTGTATGCGATAATGAAATATATGAGCTTAAAATGTTTAATCCAAAATTCTTGGTCTAACTAAATCTTTTTTTTACCTTAAAGAACCACTGAAGATTCCAGCAACGAAAAATCCTGGCAAGCCCGGAAATTCTCCTAAGCTCTCCATGACATAGAGAGGGAGCAGCTGTGAAATAGAAACATCTAAATAAGAATACCTGATGTATTGAAAGATCCACTTATGACCAAATACGTCCAGACAACCTTAAACAACTTCTTCCGTGGATCTACCAGAAAGTACACCGTGTAAGGATATCTATCTACCAATCTTTGAAATGTTAAAAGTCCACGCCAGTCTCATAAAAGAGCAGTGTTCTATGGAACTGAGATCCAGACTCTAAACAAGAATGGGTCCTATTCAGAATCGGAGTTCACAAATTCTTTCCAAGGATCTGAACCATGAGAAACATTCTCAAACCATTAAGTCCCACCTTGCTTACTTACTTTTCAAACCCGCTTATCCGTTACAGTTGCGGGGGCAACAGCCTTATGGAAGGATCTCCAGCGCTCGCGGTCTTTCACCGTCAAGCACATGTTCTCAATTGCAATAACCAAGCGACTCGAACTCAAATTCTCCATGTAGTCTAGCCTCCTTGTTCTAGGCCGACCCCTTGGTCTCTTACCCACTGGCTTGGAAAATAAAAACTGCCTTGGAAGACTTGTTTGCGACATCTGTATCACTTGACCATACCAACGCAAATGAGACCTCTCAATACGGAGAAGCTGCGCCTCAAACCTAAAGACTCCCGTACTGTTCTTCTGTGCACTCTATCTAGTTTTTGGTATTCCTCCACCATCAAACTTTCTATATTACTCCTCTTTTTAATTTATCAACGCATTTATTATGCCTTACCTGATCTGTTGTTTTTATGATGTTCGCTTTCAGTGGATCACATGTTGAGAACTGCGCATATAAGACTAAACCAGCAAAGCAGCAAAGTGAAATAGTGAACAGAAGGCTGGGACAGTTAAGCCATATCGCCCTAAAGAATAAGAAACAAATCAGTCGTGTATAAGTTGATAATTTGTTCAAAGGACATAAAATTATACACACTGTTGCCAATGAATTTGAAGAATCTGTTTTTATATTTTATTAGACCCCACTTTGGCACGAATTATAGCATGCATGCTACGGAGGGTTGATTCAGATAAAATGAGACGACTTTAAACGCCGCGTATGACCTTGACGGAATGTGATTTGCATGACTTGTCCACTATTCATGGGGATTAGCTTTGTATACACTTGTTGCTGTTATTTGGGACATTTCGTGCTGAAACATGGCTTCCAAAATCACAGCTTTTTGGGAAGGGTATATGTTTGGCCTTTCCGATGCTAACTTTAGTCTTTCGTGCATTGTGGAATTATGCAAACGAAATGGTATTGTGGTATCCAAAGCTACTTTGGGTCGAATAATCAAATAGAACAAATTGCGACCATCTAATCAACGAGGACGAGCAGAGAAGCAGACCAGAAACAAGCCCCAGCCAACACGCCCAGCTCAGGTGGTGCGAGAAATCCGGTCTGAAATGCTGAAAGAAAATACCCCCACACAGAGAAGTCTAGCCCAAAGGAAAGGTATTTAACAGGCAACAGTCTCCAGAGTAATTCATGACAATCTTGGGCTGGAGCGACGTCATAAAGCGCGCGGTCACGCAACTGAGTGACTGAACACAACTGAACACTGCCAAGTCATCTGTGGCTTACTACAGGAAGATGGAACAGGAGACGGGCATACAAGTTATTCCCTTCTCTCATGTGCCTGTAAAATCTCCTGACGCATCACCGATGGATTTCTGTGGTTTTGGTCTCCTGAAACGACGGCTCTACCAAATTTCACTGTGGTTACGACAATTCTTCATATATGGTTCACTGGGCATTCACGAAATTCATCACTCCATAGAATGGTTTTCCATTGTTCTTGAGTCCAGTGGCGACGTTCTTTGCACCACTCTAACCGACGGGTCCTATTCAGGACTGTGATAGTTGGCTTGGGAACTGATGCTCGCCCATGAAAACCAAGTGCCACAATCTCTCCGCATCACTAGACGACGCCGATCGAAAGTCTTGTGCCATCGTTTTTAACGAAGCCTCCCGCGTTGGCATCACCACAATTTCATCGGTTTACTTGGTCTGGGTTGGCATGTTATAAACTCCTCTCGCTTTCACTTCAAAATAGCATCACACAGTGTCGAGCAAGGTATTTGAAATTGGTTAGAATCCTCAAGAATCGAATGTCCAAACTGTGGCTCCAATGATGTGTTCATATTGACTGCAGTCGCTGCTATGAGTGTATTCTAACCCGTCTTTTTTAGGTTTAATGCACGTACGGACGATCACATGCGCTTTTGGAGAGAATCTGGTGCCGAATGGCCAGATAGTGTATATGCTTGACTCACATGAAACAATTTTACGTATGATTCACATATGTTTCTAATTCATAGGTCGGTGTGTGTATTTTTCGGTGTATCTTCCAAAATTCAAACTTTTGCTCACCTTTGTGCCGTTTTTATGTTTGGTGAGGTCAAATATCGTTGTACTTGAGTTTGATTGACTCCGTAGATGGCAACCCATGTGAAAACGCTTCCCACAGTAAGACACCAAACTGTGTGACGAACAAACGGATTAGGGTCGAAACTATGAATAAAAATGTTATTACAAGGTTATTTTATAAACAAATGTAACATTAGAGTATTCCTTGAAAAATGTTAATCTCTCTTACTCTAAAGTTGCTATACGTTGTCCTTCCTGAGCAGTTTTCCAAATACCCTGAAATCCTCCTAATGTGACCAAGCCTCGAATACAAACAGTGAGCATCGCTGCCACCATTATGATCACTTGAAAGGCGTCAGTCCACATAACAGCTTTAATTCCACCCTAATATAAATAAAAAGATATCAGTAATATATATAGTTTTTGTAGTTTCTCTGTATGTAAGTCTGTCTATCCGCAGATTGTTGCATTGCTTTGCGACGGGGAGAGTGGACGAAATGAACTGTTGGGAGAAACGAATCATCTTCGTTTTGGAGACAACGCAAATGCACTTCGTTTCAGCACAAGGCACGTGATAGATGATTATTAAAAGGGGAGATCATTGCCTATTGCCTAAACCAGAGTCTTTAACAATGATTAACAATCGTTAACAATGTATAGACTCTCGCGATACTAGCGCCCGTTCTTGAGCGCGAATAACAACAGACAGCTATCCTAGGGTTGCGAGCTGCAATTCAGGAAGCGCTCAACAGCTGGCGCTAGTATCGTCAAGGTCTATGTTAACAAAGCTTTAAGAGAGTCTATAGACCATACTTTCTATTGACTCTACCTAAAACTAAAAGGATTTCCTTATTATTTGAGATCTTTTTATTTAGCTTGATAACTTAATGATGAAGTAACTTTTTCAAAATCTGTTTTCACTAATATGAGACAGAGCATAGACAAATTTGAAGATGAGATAGCTGAAATTGGTACAATAGCATGTGTCCTAATGGTATTATTATGATAGCTCCTTAGGAATTTTCAATGCTATAATATGGTAAGGACGTATGTTAAAGGTAGATTTCGAATCCTATTGTCAACATCGCTACTAAAGTGAAGCCAACTGAAGCCATGACAGTTCTGGGCAGAAGTGATCCGTGGAGTAGTCAGCTGTCTGGCTGCTTTGTTTTCGACGATTTTGGGCCCGAGTAAAAATTAATTCAAGCGAAGACTGAAGATCTAAAACGGGTGTTCCGCGTACAATTGTATAAATAGACATGAAAAAGGACCAGGAATCACTTTCAACAAGCATAAATCAAAAATACGTAACTGAAATGAAAATACTTAACTGGAAGATGATCAAAACGAAATTGAAAATGAAAGCATGAACGAAAAATTGTTTTTAAAATTTAATAAAAATATTTAAACTACAAAGTTAACGATAAGGTAAACTTACACTCCGTGATCGCGTACGAAAGGATTATTAATCAGCTTCCCTCATGTTTAGCCATCATCTTGATTCACTTTTGGCCTTGACTTTCTGGGAGGCGGAGCTTCCCAATTGGCTTCAAGTATGGCAGCAGGTTTCGAGGTCTATCTTTAATATACGTCATTGGAGTAAACACCGATGCCAACAAGAGACAGGCCAGAGCACTCAAAAGTCACCGGACCATCGGGGTCCGGGCAACGATTCATGTTTCATTGTCTCCATCTTGGATTTTAACAATCAGTATTTTTTCGTTTGTTGGAAACAATGAAAGATAGATTGTTGCACGGATCCCGATGGTCAGGTGACTTTTGAGTACCCTGGCCTGTCTCTCGTAGGCCTCGAGTACACACATAGCCGACGAAAAAGACAGACCGGGACACTAAAAAGTAATCCAATCTTCATTGTTTCCAACAAACGAAATCCAAGATGGCAATAAGCGATGACAATGAAGCACTTCTCCAACACAATAAATAATAATAATAATAATAATAATAATAATAATAATAATAATAATAATGATGATAAAGAAAATATACTGTATATGAAGGAAATAAAATGGGTATTAAATTGCGTTTAACATAACACAGAGGCATTAAATTGCGTCTGTGGAGAGAGACGGTTTTTTCCGTGAACCTGAAAGGATTGTTGATTTATTTCAGTGACACGTTGTAGCCATTTCGACAATGGCTTCACCAGGCCTCCATATGACAGATGCTCAGTCCATGATATTAATGCATAAAGTGAAGCTTGTAATCTGTTATAATATTTTATTTTATCTATACATGGATTTTTTTTTTGGTTTACTGCAAACTGTTATTGCATATTTCAACTGCGCAATGGTTCCAGGCATTAATAAAAATCGTCTGCAAAGTTTGATCTGTTTTTCTTCTTTTAAAGCATGTGCGCCTATGGAGCGTTTACATTTTGCGGGCTCTGGCTGACGTCATCGATGCTCCCGCCATCTGGTTAGCACCGGGAGAAACAGCCCGCTTAGCTTCTAGAGCACTTATCCCATTCCCTGCTTTCATGGTAACATCGTTCATTTTACACATCATTTCCGCAATACAGCTTTGGACTCACCCTGTAGACTGAACGCAAACATAAACTATATCATGAAAGCAGTGAATTATCTTTATGGTCCTTAAAGAGAAAATTGCTGGAGAAATTAAGGAGAAACTCTTTTTCGATTTTACGTGTAAGAGAATTTTGTCATTTCTGTATATTCATTTGCATTCTCTTTATTTAAATTTAAATGAGTTCAGTCTTCTTTTAATGGGGAAAATCGTAAAATTAATAAAAACAAAAAAATTAATAATAAATAAAGTCACCAATCTTGAAAAACGATGAAGGAACTTGTGAGATGGAAGAAAACTCAAAGGATGTAGTCTATTGCAGATGTTGTTGATAGTAGAAATAAACCTATCAACATTATCTTCATATACATCCTCAATAGACTGGGTTTATTTCTACTATCAACAACATCTGCAATAGACTACATCCTTTGAGTTTTCTTCCATCTCACAAGTTCCTTCATCGTTTTTCAGGATTGGTGACTTTATTTATTATTAATTTTTTTGTTTTTATTAATTTTACGATTTTCCCCATTAAAAGGAGACTGAACTCATTTAAATTTAAATTAATCATTTAAACTTCTTAGATCAATAATGCATTCTCTTTATGTTTAAACAGCAGATACTACTTACGGGAACTATAGCCTTAATAAATTGTTTCAGTTTAAGAAGTAATAAAGATTCAAATGATGAGTTCATGAGAAGTTAGAAGAATAATTTGGTTATTACGCACTATATTTTTAAAATACTACAAGAGACACAGACGAGGATAGCAGAATTACATCACGATTTGCTTAGGCTCAATGTTCTGGCTTACTGAATCCAGAAGCGAATTTCATATTAAATTATATATTGAGAGAGAGTTGCGGCCGTTAACGATGAACGATTTTGACCTTCATGCACGATTCCTCCTGAGAATTACAGGCGCCATAAGTTAAGCTTAAAATTTTAGCAAAATTGAGAAGGCTACACGTTTTGGAAAGGCTACACACGCGCCCTTTGCAAAAGAGGTTTCAGTTATTCTCTAAAAATTGATAAAAATGAACTTACGACTGTTGTGTAACAAATGCAAACAAGTCCAATTGCCGCCACGGATCCCCAGACATGCAAACCGGTAACTAGGGAAGAAGAAGGCTATTAATTTAATAATTTATATAAAAATAAATCTAATATAATCTTAGAGTCTACACATACTTATGTAAGTCTTATGTAATTCAGAAGAAATTCAAAAATATTTAAAAAAAAAAATTTCTCCTACATTACCGTGACTTAAGGCCAATGCCGGAGCGTACGTGACCATCGCCATGTATAATAACTGAAAGAAAAAAAAGCATTAAAAAACTGAAAATAAATAAACTTTATTGTGCAATTTTAAGTTACTTGATCAAAACATTGTCAAGGAAACTGCTACATATAAAATTAAGAAAGAAAAAAAAAAACTCTTGAGAAGAAACCTACGACTTTATTGGATTTTAATAACTGCGTGATGATGAATACTAAAGCGATAAAATAGGAAACAGGTTTTCCAGATGGAATAAGTATTGAACTTAATGGTGAGTTAAAATGTCTTCTTAGTGAATAGGAAAAAAATTGTTCCACTAAGTTTATCTTAATTTTGTTATGATTCTAAAGTTAATAACTTTTTGAGTTTGCATTCTGAAGCATCAAAATGAGACTTACCATCTGGAACATGAAAATGATAGAGGCTGATCTTCGTACAACCCTGTTGAATCTTCTCTCTAAATACTAAATATAAATATAAACAGATATTAATTATATATATATTATTAACTTGATTTCAATTTATTTTCTATTTACATGTAACTAACATTAGTTTTACGTAAAAAATATTTTATGGTTACCATGATAGTGGAAAAGCCATTTTTTCTGGAAAACACGAATTTCCAGCAAAAACTCTCAAAGAAATAATATTTACATCACTATCTAAAGAGAACCTCATTCCAGATAAATGTTCCTTCAATTTCGGAAAAAAAAGAAATAGTCACTGGGTGGTAAATCTGAGCTGTATGGGGGGGGGGGGGGCTCCAGACATCCCACTTGACATCTTGCAGCAGAATCGGCCTCGGTAGCTCAGTGGTTGCGTGATCGCCTCTGATGCCCGAAGACGCGGGTTCGACCACGGCCAAGGACGACGAGGATTTTTTTCAGGGCGAAAATCCAAAGATCACGCATTTGCCTCGGAAGGGAAGTAAAGCCGTTGGTCCCGTTTAGTCGTTTGCAGACGGCGCGGCCCCTATAACGCCGGCCTGAAATGACCATAGCAGTTGAAAAGGACGTTAATAGCAAACAAACCAAAGCAAACCAAACTATTCATCTGAGAATGGTACAGATGTACGGTCCTTATATCCTTAGTGTTACTCAAGTCAAGGAATGGGAAAAGAAACTTCCGGAAGGACGACATCCAACCAAGACGCAGCTACTCCAGAGAAGGGGAAAACGATTAAAGGGAGAATCCACTCTAAATGAAGGGGGGGGGGTCAAATAGATTCATATTTCAATTCTTTCCATTATTTTTTTATTTATTTAATGGCATCCAATACGTCCATCCTGGGCCTGTACGGCCAGAGGCCGACGACTTGGGTCCCTGGATGAACCTTAATTGACGACTGCTGTATGATGGTCGCAGTAGCCGGGGGAGGGGTGTGAAGATAGTGTGCCACTGATGGCCGTGCCTGATGTTGCTTATCATCAATTTAGACATTTATCTTAAAAAAAAATGTTATGTTGCTATTTAAAAATACTGAAAGTTTCGTGCACTTTCTTTTGGAGCGGAGTTAAGGCGTGATAAGGTTATGATGCGCTGCGTTCCGGAATAGTGGTATATCATCGGGGCAAATTGAAACTAGTGCATTTGTTCATACAGCAGCACCACCTGTAGATAGAATTGAGAGATAGGTTTCTCTCTATAGGCGACATTACAGTCACTGCAATCGCGCGTTAGGTTAGGTTAGTTTGATATTTAACATTTGAACAATTATTATAAACAACAATGGTGAAGAAGTACATCGCTGATAGCTGCAACAAGCACTTCTTCGGTGTTCATCGGCCGACAGTTCGCGCATGAGCACCATGTTGAATGGCCGATCCTGTCGTCTGCAACTCCAACATTAAAATCTTTTCGGTCATCTAGTTGTTGTGATGAAACTGTTTTCACTGGCTCCTTTTTCTCAGGATCGAATATGTAAAGTTCCAAAAAATATTTTTTTGACATTTTCTAGTAAATAAGCCCTTATGGACAGCCGAAAGTCAATGCATTAACTATACAAAAACATTGAGTGATCAGGCTTTTGGAAACTGCAACATGACAGACTTGCACATGCGCGATAGAAAGTAATCCCACGTTTTTCTTCATCATCAATGGTAGTCTGTCTGACGATAGGTTCGTTAGGAAGTTCACATCCTCTTCCTCCACTCTTCTCTGTTCTGTATTTCTTCTTTCATTTTTTGGTAGGTTCCTCCTTTGAGTATGCTGTCCAGGATGGTAATTCTTTATTCTTCCTCTAGATGGCTTTCCATCTGTTCTGCCATCAATTATTGTTTAGGTGATGTCTTCTTCCTGTCTTAGTATATGGCCAATCCAATTGCTCTTCCTTTTGTTAATAGTTCTTATGATCTTCCTGTTCTCCTTAACTCTTGTAAGCACTTTCTCATTTCTGATTTTATCTGTCCATTTTATTTTCTCCATTTTCCTCCATTGCCACATCTCGAATGCTTCCAAAGCATCTCTATTTTTTCCTTAGTGTCCAACATTCCCAGCCGTAAAGGGCTGTGCTCCAAATGTAGCATTTAATTAGTGTTTTTCTTTGCTCCAAATTAACTGTTCCAGTTAGAATATTTATTTTATTCATAGAAGGCTTTCTTTCCCTTTCGTATCCTTTCTTTTATCTCCTTATCGCATCTTCCGTCTTATATTATACTTCCTAAATACGTGAATTGGCTTAATTGTTCCAGTTTATTACTGTCTATTTCAATTTTGAGCTTTATATTCTTTTTACTTATGTTCATTGTCTTTGTCTTATTTATATGTATCTTCATGCCATATCCTTCACATGTTATACCTAGATTGGATTAAAGTCTGTAGTCTTTCTTCGGTATTATCAATAATTGCTATGTCATCCGCAAATCTGATGTTTTTAACTATCTTGGCACCAATGTTGATGCCTTCGTCTATGTCTTCTAGGGCCTCTTGAATTATTTCTTCAGCATAGATGTTGAATAGTGTAGGAGAAAGGCAGCAGCCTTGTCTATCTCCCTTGCCTATGTTACATATCTCGCTTAAACCTGATTGGTTTCTAACTCTGGCGTTTTGGTTTAGATATAGAGCAGAGATTAGTTTCCTATCTCTCCAGTCTATCCTTAGCTTTTTCAGTATGGTCATTAGCCTTTCTCATCTGACGTTATCAAAGGCTTTTTCAAAGCCTATGAAGCATATGTTAACGCTATTATTAAGTTTCAGGCCTCTTTCTATGATGAACCTCAATGTTCCGATCGCGTCCCTTGTGTTCTTGCCTAGTCTGAATCCAAATTGTTTTTCGTTAATGAAGCTGTTGGTTTTGTTTGTAGCCTTCTATTAACATTCTAAGTAACATTTTCGATGCATGTGAGATTTTAGCTTATGCATCTGTATTCATTGCATTTTGCTGCGTTTTGTGTTTTATTTTATGGGTATTATGGTGTTTTGTGTGTAGTCTTCTGTCCATTCGCCAGTTTTAAAGATTAGATTACACAATTTTTGTAATCTCTTTGATTCCTACTTCGCCCAGTGATTTTAGAAATCCCCTCTTGATGTTTTTTTGTTTTTCATTTCCTTGATTAATTCTTCAAATTCATTTCTGAGAATCTCAGACCATTTTTCATCTTTATATTTGGTATGACTTTTCTATTTCAAGCTTGTCCGGCTTACTTTTCTATCTTTTCGGCCTTATGATTATAAATTAATGTGAAATATAGTTGTTTTATTTGGTATTTATAATGATTACATATGTTTTATACCCTTTCATTTAGAGTGGACTGTCCCTTTAATTACTCAATCCATTGTTTTGAGTCTTGTGCGCGAAATTGTGTACAAACATCTGAATTTCAGGAAACTGTGCGCGCAGTGGATACCACCTACTATAAACTACGAGCAGATCAAACTGCACATTAGCTTGTCATTGGGACGTCCGTTAAGATTCGCAAAAAATGACTTTCTGGATAATTGTCTGGGATAAGTGACTAAACAATAAAATTCCTGTATTTATTGAATAACCTTATATATTATGTAAGAATGGTACCCTTACGCGCTCCAAAATCAATTTACTTCTCTCTTATATAAGAAAACTCCCAATAAACTCATACTTGAATAATTTATTTTAACTTGCAATGACAGAGGTAAGGACTGTTATCAAAATGAACAATTTAAGAATCCCATTAGATATGAATGTGAAAGTCATTCGAGACAAGCCATCCGTTGTTGTTCAATAACCATTCCGTGTTCCAAGAACTAAGAATTGATTGTATAAATATTATTCATTTTACATATAGATTCAGTTGTTCAGTTTCATTGTTATTGTTAGACCAAGAGAAAGAGACGCCCCTTTTCTTTAAGTTGCTTTCATTTGCAATTCATGTACGATTTATAAAGACTTCTTGTCGGTGACCCGTGAACGTGATAGACCTTTGGTGTATTCGATTCACTTAAAGGGGGTATTCACAATATTCTCCCATCCTCTCTTTCACTGCGCATGCTCAAGGTCAATCGGAAATTCTTTAGCTTAGCAATTGCCTTTTGTGCGTTATTTCTAATTTCTGATTAGCCAATCACAGCGCGGTGAGGTAATTTTTCACGGAATTTAACTCTGAAATTTATATCCACTGCTCCTATGGGTGGGGGGGGGGGGAAGTTGACAATTACGATTCTCTCTAAAATGCCATATTGTTTTATTTGGTTTATTAAAAAAATCTTAATCATCACGGTATTTAAGGAAATATTATTTTTATTGCATTGCATAACAGCATTACGACTCGAAGTCTATTGTTTCGTTGTTTTTTACGATGCAATAAAATTGAAAGTTATAGAGAAACTGTTTCAGCTGCTTTTCACTTGAGAAGTAATTTATGTAGATTGTGAATTGATAAAACTAATTAAAGTAATGGCAACGTGTTATTATTTACTCATTATTATTTCAAAAACCTTGAGTTTTTCTTCATCTGATATCATTTTATAGTAGCTCCCACATAGATCACCCAATTTTTTAATTCTTATTTCCAGCCTCCTGGCATTTCATTCTCAAAAATCTACTACTCCTTCAACTTCAATACTATTCATATCTTATTCAGAATTGGTCTTTGTGGTCGATATCATCATCTGATTCTTTCAGCGATGGTTCCAAAGATTTCCAAACGGCGATATGAACCCGTGAACACCCAGCGAACGCATAAAACTATTTTGCATAAAAAATATTAAAATAAATTTACTTATGCTTCAGAGCTATTTCTAATTCATTGGTCATACTTTGGCAACACTGGTTTATGACTATATTTTATTATTAAGTACTGAAAGGTGCTTTATGTGCTATATTGTAGACTCGATCCTCTCGAAGCGTATGAAAGATTTCCAAAATCTTTTTTCGCCAATCGATAAATACGGTTTATCGCACGAAGCACTTCGAAGATTCTCGAAATCGGTACAATGGCAGGTGTTTTAATGGTACCATTAGGATACCTCCTAGAAATTTTTGTGAATATAACGTTATTAGGCACGTTTTCGCCAATCGATAAATATACAGTTCGAAGATTGTCGAAATTGATTTAGTGGTACCTGTTCTAATGATACCGTTATGACTATTATGGAAATTTTAGGGCTAAGATAGGGCAGATAAAATATAAGACATCTTGTAACGTATCTTGAACGAGGAGAGGCCAAAGTCTGGTAATAGAGTATAACTCGAAAACTATTTGGTGTAGTGAAAGATATATAAGTAAATAGAGAAAAATGAAGCATTTTTACTACCCTTATTTTCAAAATGAAAGTTTAAGTTTTAATCACTTAGAAGAAACAATCTTATTGGCAAAACAAATTCTGACATCACAAACTGCTCCACGCAAATAAAACTCCATAGACATGCACGAAAAATGAATCTGTTTAAATTTTTGTTTGTGTGACAAAAACTCGAAATTGGAAAGAAAAATTGCTAAAATGTGTTATCAACAGGAACAAATCTCCATATAAAATTTAAGAGCGAATGGAAAAGAGGAAGTGCTTCAAAACTCGACTGAAAGCTTCCGTACCATCTCACAAGAACCAAGAGCGAGCTAATATAAGGGTAGTAGTAGTAATAATAATAATAATAATAATAATAATAAAGCACCATCCACACGCAGCTATTGAAAGACTCACCCTGCCTCGTTCAGAGGGAGGCAGAGGTCTTATTGACATAACAGATCTACACCAGAAACAGACTCAGTCACTCAGAGAATTCTTTCACTCTAAACAACACACATCACCATTACACAAGGCAGTCTGCATGGCTGATACAAAATACACACCTCTGAATCTGAACAGCATGCAGAACACCCATAACATTCCTACAACATGCACTAAACTTCAATCATGGCTCGGAAAGCAACTCCACGGTAGACATCCTTCTGACCTCAACCAACCACACGTCGACAAAAAAGCGTCGAACTTTTGGTTGAGTGAAGGGAGTCTCTTTGGGGAAACTGAAGGAACCATGAATGCCATACAAGACCAGGTTATTAACACTAAAAGCTACAGAAAACATATTATCAAAGAATCGACTGACGGGTCTTGCAGGAAATGCCATATCGCAGAGGAAACCATCCAACACGTCATATCCAGTTGCAAAATACTCACGCAGACAGATTATTTGCACAGACATAACCAGGTAGCCAACATCATACATCAACATCTAGCTAAGATACACAAGCTAAGGGACATTCACACTCCTTACTATAAATATATCCCCGACACTGTCTTAGAGAACACCACACATAAACTATATTTTGACAGAGCTATAATCACTGACAAAACTATCCCTCATAACAGACCAGACATTACACTAGTAGATAAGCAAAACAAAGTAACTTACATAATTGATATCTCCATCCCCAATACACACAATTTACAAAAGACATACACTGACAAAATCACTAAATATACGGATCTTGCACACGAAATAAAACGCCTTTGGGGAGTTAACAGAGTACACATTTTCCTATCATTCTTTCCGCCACTGGGGTTATTCCACACTCGCTACACAAAAGCCTGTCAACACTAAATTTAAACCCACACTTATACAAAACCTTACAGAAAGCCACAATTCTAAACACGTCACATAGTAAGGAAATTCCTACACTCAAACATCAATACTCCCACGAGTGGATAACTTTCCCTCCCTCGCATTTGAGTCCCTTGGGCTTTGGCCCTCTTTTGGGTCCGCCTCTGGGATTGGCTTCCGGACTTGATCCGAGTTTGGTTTCCCCAAACAATGACAATAATAATAAAAATAATAAAATTAATAATAATTAATAATTGTAACAACAACAGGGAAGAGTCCGACCAGCAGAACGACTGGAGGGAAAAAACCTCTTAATAATTATTGGTCGAAATTGGTTTCAAGGAACCTGGTTTAGTGGAACCATTATGGTTCAGTGAAACTTTCAATGCAAAAATATGGCATGTAATATATCAAACGACTTATAATGACTTATCATAAATGAATATAACGTAAAATAATGATAGTCGAAATTGGTTCAAAGGCACCTGGTTTAGCGGAACCATTATGGTTCAGTGGAAACTTCAATGCTAAAATATGGCATGTATTATATCAAACAAATTCGAATGATGTGTCATGAATGAATTATAAGAAGAGACTCTAGATAGGATTCTATTATTAACGCAAAACTTAATTTTATTATAGTCAATCAGTTGATTACGTTGATGAAAGATCATGTAATATGATTTGTTCAGGTTTAGTGGAAGCTGATTTAATAATTTATAATTTTTTTTAGTAAAGAAGTTGCTATATTTTGATATTGTAAACAAAATCATTCAACACAAAATAATAGCAGCAAATGTTTGACGTAACCTTTGCAAATTTTCAATACTAAGATATGACATGTTATATATCAAGCGAATTGTAACGACGTGTCATGAACGTATATATAGGTAGTTAATCAGTTCGAAGATTATCGAATTTGACTCACTGGAAAAGATTCAAAAATTTTGGAAATATATTTCAAATACTTGATGTGACGACGAGTGGTTTAGCCTTTTGATACTTAATTATTTCATTCCTTAATGGTTTATTAGATTGGTGAAAGCATTGAAGTATGAGAAAAACTGATTTTTGCGAATATAAACAATGGATAATTTGCCAAGTCATATTTTAATGCATAAATCAAATATTTTATAATTATATCCTATATACCAAAAAGTAATTGGGCAATAGTTGATGATAATTCTAGTAAATCAATATTGGGGCAAATGTCCGAGAAAGTATAACTGGGGCAAATGTCCACAATCGAAAACAAGAATAAAGAGGTATGTGGATAATCGTAATAAAGTATAAAGAAGGGCTCTTTTACCACAACAAAAGTAATAAAGAATAAAACAAAAACAAACATAACAGAAAAACGAGAATAAGAGCGATGAATGCATAACGTTAACTAAACTTTGTGTTAATAATAATGTCTTCCAATTTAACAATCAGTTTTATAAAATGATAGGTGGTACACCGATGGGATCGTGTCTCAGCCCTATTCTTGCTGAAGTTTTCCTAAGAAATTTTGAAGACATTCTTAAGAATTCTAATTTTTACTTTCCCGACACTTGGTTCCGTTACGTAGACGATGTTTTTACAATTTTTGACACAAACTCCTGTGACGTTAATGCATTCATCAATCACATCAATAGTTTCTTCCCTTCTATCAAGTTTACTTGTGAAGTTGAAGAAAACAACAAATTACCGTTCTTGGATTTATTGATAATTAGGAATAATCACTCCCTGCATTTTGATATTCATAGGAAACCCTCCAATAACCTAAACTACATTCCCATCGATTCAAGCCATCCGTGGACCCAAAAAGTTTCAGCTTTTATTTTCATGTTGGATAGGGCACTCAATATCCCATTAAACGATACTTCATTCAAACAAGAGATTGATTTGATTAAAAAAATAGCCGAGAAAAACGGGTATAACGCGAAAATGATTGACGATCTTTTGAGGAAGAGGAAGTTCAAAAAATTTCTGTCAGACATAACCACTCTTCATCCCATCAAAGATAAGTACAGAACAATATCCGTTCCTTACAATAAACTACTTATTAAAAATTTAAATTCAATTTTCAAACAATATAACATTTCTCTTTCTTTCAGCAACCCCAACCAAATACGAAACTTGCTGTGCAACCCCAAAGATAAGGTACCGGATACACAAAAGTCAGGCATCTACGCCATCCATTGTTCGCAATGTCCTAAGCTTTACAAAGGTCAGACCAAACGCAGTTTATCCACCAGATTTAAGGAACACCTCGACCACAGAAGATTCGGTAGATGCAGTCAATCAGCCATAGCCAAGCATTCAATAGAGACGGGTCACGATTTTTCCATCGACAACTTAAAACTGTTACAATCTATCAATAAAAAGCACTTGTTAGATGCTTTCGAGAGCATGGCTATCCATAAATCCAAGAACAACACGTTATTAAACTCCGACTTAGGCCCTATTGGTGATTCCCCTCTAATTCAGTGGTGGTCTCAATTAGCCAACCAATAATATTGTTTTTATTTCTTTTCTGTTATTGGTCTGTTTTTGTATTTCTCTCGCTATATAAACCGCTTTCTTCGGTTTCTAATCAGTTCACTTTGGGTTTTCCACGTGTTCTCCTTGGTTCCTGCCGAATGATGAGAGCTTTGCTCTCGAAAAGCGCTTCCAGGTTGTGTTTTTCTGTTATGTTTGTTTTTGTTTTATTCTTTATTACTTTTGTTGTGGTAAAAGAGCCCTTCTTTATACTTTATAATTGGGCAATACATTACAAAAAATTAATGGATTCGTGTGGGGGTGTTTTAGGTACGACAGTGTTGGACCATTGATGTTGATTCTTGGTAAAACGAACTCACATTAGTCATACTGTAATGTTCTGGACAACACTACTAAACAACACTATGGCGTTATTATTGAATGGCCTATTACAATTAATAAAAGTTTCTTTAGAAGGATCATCCGTCATTTGAACATCAATAATAAATGACGTCCTTCTACACTTCAATGAATTTTTTCAAAACAATACCAAACAATATATAAAATTCAAATAATAAATTTCTCATCAATAACTTCTTGTCGCCTTTTTTACAGTCTAAATCCCTTATAATACAAGGAAGCACGAAACTACAATACAAAACCCTTTCTTCTGTAATGAAAAACAGGTTGTGTAGGAAACAGTGTTGTTTTGATGCCCGAAGGTTTATTTCAATTATAAAGATAACGTTAGATAATATATTACAATCCATGACAAGACACCTGAATAACCAGTATTATTTTTAAACAAAAAAAAATTAACAAGGTCTTTAATGATGGAATCACGTTTCCAGAAATACTTTTTTTAACATTCCTCGCCCTACCAATGTTGTAATTTAGATTTCAATAGAGACGTCCATACGGATCATATTACTCAATGAATGACTTGCAAAATTTTATGATAGATTTGAAATATCCGTCCTTATAGACTGCAATTTAAAACGATATAAATATACGTATTACTCAGAATTGTGGCTTCGTGCAACTGAAGTCTTGTACCAAATTTTATTTTAGATACTCATCATACCCTTAGTTGAATTCATGTTTATTTTATACAGTCGATTTTGTTTCATTATTTCCTTACATCATATTCCTTAAAGTATAGCATCTTCCATATAAGAAATTTCAACGAGCTTCATTACACAATTTACGCAAGCTCCAATAATCGTCTACGAAGATCTTATTTCCTCTTGAAGCAATACATTCTATGAAATGAAATATCGACCTTGTAATCTTCATGTTGCTCATCGAATCACGTTCTGATGTAATTTAACACTTTTCCAGGATTTCCTGGCAGTACCAGACAGGCTGGTTTTCTATTAATAAACGTTACTACATTAATATGTATTAAGATTGAATATCAGTGAATGAAAAAACAACATTCGCACTCTTTATCCAAAATTATTTATCAAAATATGGATCTTGTCGAACATAGTATTCAGAAAATTGAAAGAGTTTCACATTATTTCCAATCCAATTGTCCATTATATCTATATGTTGCGGTTTGAAAAAAAATTAATAGTTTTTAAAGACCACGTGACTACTACTGCTAGAGCTCCAAGCCCACTAGGAGAACTTGGTCTAAACTTCATAGAGAAATCCGCATATGAATTTCACTTTTTACAATATAGACCAGATAGACCCATCTAACTAATACCCCCATAACTCCAATGAAAACCAAACTAATTATTAAAGTAACACATGATCTTAGTAAGCTACATTCCGAATTTCAATCTTCTACGTTAAAAAATGCAGAAAGTATGAAGGGGTCAGACGGACATACAAACAGATGGACATGGTATAACCAATACGTAGCTCCATTTTCCCACTAATTAACAAGTCAGGCAACTGAAATGCCCAGGATCGATAGGATTTTAAGGATTTCGAGGATAAATAGGAAAGCATTTGATTTCTGAAGAAGCCTTCCTTGTTAGAGTTAGATAAGGTTTCTAAAGAAGCTTCTGGTTGCTAAGGCAAGGCGTACTTCTAACGAAAATCTTAGCATTGAAAGTTTCCAATGGACCATAATGATAACACTAAACCAAATACCTTTGAACCAGTTTCGTTTAGCATTAATTTTACGCTATATTCATTCATAACATCTTATTTCAAGATGTTTGATATATTACATGCTATATCTTAGCATTGAAGGTTTCCAATGGGTAATAATGATACCACTAAACCACATACCATTGAACAAGTTTTGATTGATTTTGACCATCAAGGAAGACCATCACGTGTCTTCACTTAATTCGGAAACGCTCGAACAAAAGAGCACCAACAGACAGACAGACGGACGTTCCCTAATAAGTGAAACATCTTTCGAAGATGAACGATTTTCAGATAAATATTTTCAGAGCATATCAAATACCGCAGTGACACTATGCTCAAATCCCAGCAATTATGATGCGCCGGGGTTTCATGTCAGCTATTCATGAATTACCTCTGATGCCCGAGGACGCGGGTTCGACCCCGGCCGAGGACGACGAGGATTTTTTCAGGGGGAAAATCCTGAGATCACGCATTTCCTTCGGAAGGGAAGTAAAGCCGTTGGTCCAGTGTAGTCGTTTGCCGGCTGCACGTTAAAGAACCCTTGCGAGGCAAAATTTGCGGCCCCTATAACGCCGTCCTGAAATGACCATGACAGTTGAAGAGGACGTTAATACCAAACAAACCAAACCTATTCATGAATTATCCATTAGCTGGGCATAATAAGGCCGTCTATTATCACCAGGCGAGCTCACTGAAAAAAATGGCGTCAATTGGAGACCGACTATCTGCTTGACTGTATGTGTGAAATAAGCTGAAATAGAAGAATTATTTCACAAATTTGCTTTAATCTTTTAACAAAATTTCAGTTTCAGAAATTTGTTATTTAAATTACTTTATGTTTCAATCAAAATACTGGCAATATATATATAGGGTGAACATAAAGTCGCAGCCCATTTTGCAGATAAACTTTATTCATGAGGTTTATATTACAATAATAATATACAGCATATTAGTACTTTTCAACGTGATGTCCATCAAGTTCAAAACACGTTTCCCAACGGGTCAGTGTTGCTCGAAACACCTTTTCCAACATCGCCACGGTGATCTGTTGGCATGCGTGGCTGATGCGTTGTCTCAGCACTGTCAAATTTGCAACCTTCATCTTGTAGACCTGTTCCTTGATGAACCCCCAAGCGAAAAAATCCAATGGGCCTTGCTTCAGGCCCTTCTAGCCACTTCACTTCAATGCTCAAGCTAGCCCACAATCGTCACCATGTTTTTAAAGTGAGCTGGCCTGATGAATATAGGAGGCCTTGGGAGAAGCTATACATCTTCTGAGAGTAGATATGTGAGGCACAAATTGTATTTCATCATACAGGGTGATTCAGTCAATTTCTGACCATTTCAGTATTATAATTTATTGACCCATTAATGTTTACAAACTTAGCATTTCAGTATGATATTTTAGGCAGTTCGGAGTTTTTCTTCCCGTGGAAAAGTCTTGATGATATGCTCAATGTGGCCACCACCAACGTTTTGAACTGCTCGCAGCCGAATGGTGAAGTTGTTCATAACTCTATCCAGGATTTCTGCATCCACAAGGGTGCATCAGTCGACGATGCTTTGTCGCAGCTGGTCTAGGGCTCTTGGTGCTGTAGTGAACACACTGTCTTTAAGGAACCCCCAGAGATAAAAATCACATGGGTTTAGGTCAGGACTCGTAGGGGGCCAAAGAAAGCCACCCCCGAATCGATCTGGAAACCTGTTTGAAATGACACGATTTCCGAATTTCTGATTGAGAAAGTCTAGCACTTCATTAGTGGTGTGAGGCCTAGCCCCATCCTGTTGAAACCATTGATGTCGAAGCGGTATACGCCTCCTTCGCAGCTCGGGGATGAAGAAGGTTTCCAACATGTTAAGGAAAGCCTGTGACGTTACGGTGCCCTCAAAAAAGAACGGACCAATGATGCCTCTTTTGGAAATCGCGCACCAAGCCATAACCTTTCGTGGATGAAGAGGTGACATATGGATCTCATGAGGGTGCTGGGAACCCCAAAACTAACGTTGTGTTTATTAACGTCACCTGACAGATGGAAGAAGGCCTCATCTGACACCTACAGGTTGTCCATAATGTCCTGATTGGCTTCCATTTCTGCTCCAAACTCCTTCGCAAATTGTTGTCGCTTCTGTCTTCCAGTGTCTGTTAACTCCTGATAAACATGGATCTTATACGGGAACAGGTGTAAATTCTTTCTCAAAATTCGCCACGTCGTGGTATACGACCGCCCTTCTTCAATGGATAGGCGGCGAACAGAATTTTTAGTAGGGGAATCGACCAACCTTGTGCGAACATTTTCGACAACTTCGGCCATTCGAACACGAGCTTCGCTCCCGCCTTTTTTCTTGCCTTTAACACATCCAGTGGCACGAAATTGCTTGACAAAATCCATGATTGCTTGCCTGCCTGGTGCGTCTCGACACTTATACTATTTCCGGAACTTTCTTTGCACGGTTACAGGTGATTTTGTCTCGAAAATTCGACAACCTTGCATTTCTGCTCTGTTGATAAAGCGGGCGCCATTTTTCAACAATACGATTTTCATGCAGCACCGTTGGAACAATGCATACTACAACTATTTAGAAATTCGATATGGCGCTCATATTCTTTCAATTGTTTATCCCTAATGCACGTCATTCCAATGAAATGGTCAGAAATTGACTGAATCACCCGGTATAATAAAATTTCTTAAAAAGCTCCAGATGATCTCGTACTCGAGAATCATCTCAAAAATCTCGCATTGCTTTTGTGGCGTATTCATTTCATTCATAAACCAGGAAGACAGGATAGTCCTTATGATTATAGGTTGTCTCCCTCAAGGTTATCACGCAACGTTGTTGTAAATATTCCAAAAGTTTCTTTCATGTAAACGAAGAGTTTAAATTGTAGCTTGTTGTTTATCTCGCGCACACGTTATTTTAACAAATAATACGGCTGCGCTGCCTGTCGGAATGCCGGTTAGTTACGCGCACAAGCCTAATTTTCTGTCTTTATTATTGGCTGAGAAATATAATGCAGGGCATTGATTTTTGAGTCACTCTTGCATATACCGTATTTTCGCGTCAATAACCCTCGGGTATGCAGTTTTTTTATTACCCCGAAGGGGGGGGGTGCGAATATTTAATGGGTGCGGGTTTAAATTTTTTTTTTACAATGACGGCAGATTCTGAAAATCCCGACTGCCCTAGCCACCAAGATAGAATATACTAAGCAAACTTGGCACCAAAGGGAGTCAAGAGACTAGTAATCCAGAGTTTTAGAGCATCTTCTATATAACGGTACATAAAGAAGGGTGTTTGTGGGTTTGTTTGTTTGTTTTTTATACAAATCTACAGTTTTATTCCGATCTTGATGAAATTTTGCATACTTGACCTTCAAAGCATGAGGAAGGTCACTGTCTACCTCAGATTTCGGAAAAATAATAAATATCGATAAAAAATCGATATTCATGGTTATGGCAAGGCATATTAATGAGAAATATCTCATGACCAACAATGCAAGGCAAAGTTTGTACAACAATAGGTATCAACAATGGTATCAGCACGCAATTCACAAACACACAGCATGGACCAACAGTATATATCTCATGACCAACAATGCAAGGCAAAGTTTGTGCAACAATAGGTCCATCGTTTAGTCCATTATTTGTGTACCATTGATTTAACTTACTAATATACTCTTCAATTAACTGATAGGGATATATTAATTCATTGACTCGTATATACAGGATGTTCCATTATGTGTAGACATGGAAATATCTCGAAAACAAAGCATTGTACGAAAAAATGTCCAAAATCAAAAGTGAAATGCTTCGCGGGGGAAATTCATTAGCCAAAAAATTCTCCCCCCCCCCCCGCCTCACAGGGGGATAACTTTGAAATCTTAAATAGAAATCCCTATTTTTAATGGTATATTCAGATTGTACACAATATTCGAGAAACGTTTTATTATTTTTTCAATTGATCCAACCGTTTAGGAGATAGAGGCACTGTAAATGTGGAAATTTTAAAGCTTTGAACCCAGTTTTATCGATGAAGACCAAGAGATAGAGGGTAGGTCTTGCAGACATTCCTATTCTACTTTTTGATGGTCTTTAAGAATCTGAAGCCAGAATTTCAAAAATTCAATATTGGATTTTTGGGGGCAGCAGTCCTATGGAGGCAGAGTCTGTGCGTGTTTGTTGAAAAATACTGAAATTTTGAAATTCTGCCTTCGGATTCTTAAAGACCATTAAAAAGTAGAGTAGGAATGTCTGTAAGACCCACTCTCTATCTCTTTGTCTTCATCGATAAAATTGGGTTCAAAACTTTGAAAGTTCCACACTTACAGGACCTTTATCTCCTAAACGGTTGGATCATTTGAAAAAAAACACCAAGAATAAAACATTTCTCGAATATTGTGTACAATCTGAATATGCCATTATAAAATAGGGGTTCCTATTTAAGATTTCAAAGTTACACCCTTCCCCTGACAAGGGGGGGGGGGGGATGGGGCTAATTTTTTTGGCTAATGAATTTCCCCCGCGAATTTATTCATTTAGTATAATGCTTTGTTTTCGAGATATTTCTATGTCTACACTCATCATCATCCTCATCATATTCGGCCCGAGGACGCGGGTTCGACCCCGGCCGAGGACGACGAGGATTTTTTCAGGGGGAAAATTCTGAGATCACGCACTTCCTTCGGAAGGGAAGTAAAGCCGTTGGTCCCGTGTAGTCGTTTGCCAACTGCACGTTAAAGAACCCTTGCGAGGCAAAATTTGCGGCCCCTATAACGCCGTCCTTAAATGACCATGGCAGTTGAAAAGGACGTTAATACCAAACAAACCAAACCAATCATCATATTCGTCACGTATCAATCCTCATCTGGATTTAGGTCTCGTCTAAACGTATTCAATGTCTGGTATTTTTTTTTTCAGTTGTCGAATTTCGTTTGTTCTCTAATCCAAATGGTCCATTTTTACTATTCGTTGTGACATATTTTCGTATTGGGCATGGTTCTTTGGATAGTTGTAGTCGTTGCTTTTCTGGCTGATTATTCACATTGTGTATATTTAAATATATGACATCTATTATAATTCACCGCAACAAAGAAAGTGAATGAGAATCAAAAAAACTTTTATCACCGGAAGGATGAAGATGCTTAGGTTTGAGAGCTCTTAAAGAACAAACAAAATATGTTATCATGTGAATAAGGCCAGAGAAATTCTTCTATTGAGTCTTCCTTCCTTGTATCATTACTTGCTTTGAGCACTGATGTTCTAAGTCGCACGTCCTCATTCTAACCTTTGACCTTAGAATCATTCTGATGATCAAGTCTGTTTATAAGTTTGTTTGACACACACTTATATGTTTATAGGTCTAGACAATGGTTGTTGTTGAAAATATTTATCAGTTCTAAATTTAAAGGAAATAATGATATCTTTCGTATTGGAGCATGCAAAGAGGAATTTTCCGAGGAAGCTCATTAAGATCTAATGAGTAATTCGATGAGTGTTGTTGAAAGCTTATCTTTACTTGGAATCAAAGGTCATTCACTCATTGTTTAAATAATTTTTATTGATTTTTTTCGCGATATTAAATCGTATTAAATAATTTCCAAACCTTATTTCGCGCTATGATAGATGATTTATATTGCCTCTAGGATATGAAGCGATAAGTCAAATCAATTTTTTTTACTTCAAGAATTCAAAATTTCTCATTATAATGTGTAATAAAAAAATTAACGATTTGTTTCACAAGTTTACTTCTCATGCAATTCAATAGGTAGGAAAATCAGAATGAATTCCGGATCATATTCATTTCCTAACAAGAGATCGTAAAATAGTAATTAAACCGACTGTAAAAACAGGCTGACGCCCAAATTAATTTAGCTATACGAAAGAAGAATTAACTTTATATAATCGTTAATTTCTTGTTCGTATTATTCTAGGCTTGATATTAAATATACAAGCCCTTGGAATAATTAATAATAATTTATTTTTAATTCTTTCACTTCCTTTGCTATTGCGCAAACATATGAGGATGATGAAAACATTTTTTAAATCTAAGTAAGGAAATTAATTTTATTTGCTTTATACATGAATTATTCAAAGTATCCCAAAACTCTCTTTATCTTAAATTATATTTTTATAAATAATACTTTAATTTTATAGTGGGAAACTTGATTTATTCCTAAGATTCCTAATGAAGGCATATGAAGACAATTGATCTTCTCTGTCATAGCTGCAGGTGTTCATATGTTTCATTAACAACGATTACTCCAATAGAGTGTGAAAGTAATAAAAACGTGTAATGGGACAATAAGCCTCAAAGCGTAAATAAAACTAGATTAAAAGTAAATGAATAATGAGTTTAATATTAAGGAATGAGCCTTTTCTACATACATAAAAAATATGAAAATGATAAACATTATGCATTTTGAAATCGAGAAATCGATCACAAATCTACATATTTATATAGTTAGTTTCCTTTTACTTTGTTCACAGTCTGGTCAATTTGTCTACAGTTTGAGGCTTCTATCGTTGCCCTTATTATCACTAATTGTTTGCAAGAAACTGATTCAAACGGACTTTATATCACTATTTCTTGCAAACAAAATTGATAGTAAACTTGCTTTGGATCAATACGACATTAAAATTGCTTTATTAAGCTTCTACATTAAAAATAAAATAATATAATATTTTATTTTAAATATGATTTGTTTCGTTCACGTTTAAGCATGCAGTTCTTCAAGTATATTCTATATATCCGTCTTCGGAACTTTTTTTAAGGTAGAGGACATAAAATATATGAAATGAACGCGTCTTTTGTCGCTGATTACGAATATTGTATCGAAATTTCTATAGGACCAATAGTTCCCGAGATATCGGCCAAATTTGAATTTCCGAAATATGCTATATCTTTAAAATAGTAAAGTCACCTAAAATCAATAAATTCTGACGGATACTATCAAAAAATCATAATTATCGATAATCAATATATTGGACATCCGGTAAAGATGTAATTTTATATGTGATACAGTAGATTCTATAATAAATATAAATTAGAAAATTATTTCAAAATTGGATCAATTGTTACAGAGATATAAACTTTTTAAGTTCGTTTTGGTAATGATAGCTTGTTCATTTTCAACTGGTTTAAATCTGTGCTAAAATTTTAATATCCGCGAAGATTATTTTGACATTGGAAATTTTGACAACTGCCGCAGTTTATGGTCTTGGATGAAATTCCTTACAAAGTAAATAGAATAAATTTCTCATAAAATGGTACAAGTTTTTCGAAGTGTAATTTCCAGAAGAGAATTTATAGTTCAGCGAGTAAATATCAAATAAAAAGAAAATTGACCCTAAGCATATGCCTTGGATTATGGTGCCTTTTTCTGTGTAAGGGATGTTTTAATATGTCCCAAACAGGTTCATTATTATGATTCTCCAAACCACCAAATACGAACTTAATTTATAATATATTATAACTTCTTTGATATTATCTCAGAAAATTTGACATAATAACGGAATAACTAAAATATATTAAAATAATAGTTTTTAAATATTTATATAAAGAACTGCAGAACTGCGTATCTGTGATCATTGTAAATATTTTTATTTTTTTACTTTTTATTTTTGACAATACAAATCATATTGACGAAACAAATCATATTTGAAGATCAAATCTTATGTCATTTAATTTTAATGTTAATAAAATAACTTTAATGTCATGTTGTTAAAATAGTATTAACTCAACATATATTTACTTGCTTTGGGTCAATTTTGTCTCGATTTCTCGAGATATTCAACTTTTTTTTTAGCATATAAAAAGAGGACATGATCTAGATTGTATACAGTTCTTAGTAATTGATAGGTGTAGCAATGCAGTGTAATAGGAATAATTTTAGCAATTAGAGAAATATATGGCTAATGGTAAACTATTTCTAAAATCGAAATCACAAATTCTGAGTTTAAAAATTTTGACTCACATATCCAGTATAATTTATAAAACAAATATAAAAATAAATTAGTGAAGATAATCCTGAGAATTTCTACTAATTATTATAAATTAAACTGAAAAAAAATCATTAATTTTTAACTTCAATATTTAATAAAATGAAAAATAAAAATAAACTAATGCAGTTGATCTAGTTAGAAAACAATAACAATTAAGAAGGCCAATTTAAACATTTTGTGCTTGTTTTTAACAATTGGTTTTTGTTTCTTCTTGTAATTTTATTGGGACTAGAGTGTTTTACGAAACAGCAGAAGAACTTCGTCTTGAATAGTTATTGGCATTCTTCAAATGCCATTGCCATATCTTTAAAATTTTCGTACTGGTAGATTAGGTTTATGGACTTTTTTTATTGCTCTATTATTCCCTATTACAAGATTTTTCTCGTGCTCATGTAAGTATTGTTTTTCAGAAACAATGCATAAAAATATTCAATTTTCAAAAAAATCAAATTATATTAGATATGTAAATTTGCTTCATAATTCAAAATTGTTATATTGGCCCTTTTAATGAATTTAAAATGTAAAAAAAAAAAAAAAGTTAAAATAAACTGTCATTTTTTTTATGAATTTGATTTGGTTACATTATCCTGTTGAAGTGTTAAATTTCTTAAATTTAAGTGTTTTAGAATATTTAAAAGAAAAAATATTTTATTTAAATTTTTTTTTTAAATTATTAAAAATGAAATTAAATATAGTTAAATATATTAATTTTTTTAAAATATTAAAATGAAATTAAAATAAAATTAAATAATAATTAATAAGAATTGATAATATAATAATTAGAAATTGTTTATAATTATTATTAAAATAAAATTAAAAATTTATTTTTTAAAATATTTAAAAAAGTTAAAAGAAAAAATAATATGAGAAAAATAATACTGATGAGATTTTATGAGAATTTTGGTAGAATTTTTTTTAATTTATAAAATTAATATGATATTGTCAGATATTTACTTAAATTAAAATAATCCAAATCCACCAAGTTGATTTTTATTTTTCATTATATTAAATTTTGAGGCTAAAAATATTAATGATTTTTTAAAATTTAATTCTCCGGTATAAAAAAGTTTACACAAGCGTAAGTTAGCTATATATTTAACATTTAATGATCAGAATATGTGATTTCAAGTGGAAGCTTATCCTTCATACAAATAGAGTACTCACTTCATAAGCACTGGTCAGGTTCAGATCATAGAAAACGGGTAGATAGACGTACGCCGAAATGGGGAAGACGACTAAATAGCATAGAATGTTTATCCAAAATGAAGTTCCAAATGTATAAATTTCAGCTGGAATTCCAAGTAACCCGATGGCGGAGAGAAAACTAGCGAGGAGCGACAGTCCGATGGGAAGAACGCCCATGCTCCGGTTGCCCATCAAAAACTCGCCGGCGGTGCGTTGACGGCTGCCACTGCACCCATAATAGAAACCGATGCTGGCCGACACGGCCAACATTGCGACGAAGACGACATAATCGACGATTCCGAAACGTGTGACAAATTCAGCAGAAGGAGTGGAAACCATTTTGTCGAAGATTTTGGTTTAACCCAGTCTTGTTGTCGTCTTCTTCTTCTTAGGAAGTAATAGTGTTCGAAGACGGAGACTTTATGCGAAGTAATTCAAGATTTTTCTTCACAACCATGACCTAATTATATAGGAAGCAAACAGAAATTCGGTTAATTATATAAACAACGCCTTTTTTCAGTTTTAAAATTAAGGGAAATAGCCGATACCGGTGTTAATTTCCCATCTCATCTCCACCTGAGCTTCTCCGAACCATTCATTAGCTCATTCGTCGTCGGCTCGGCCAGATGAGTGCGTCTCACTCTCATCACAGGAAGATGCGAATTCACCTACATAAAAATGTTTCACAAAGTCTCTCTCTCTTTCTCTCTTTCCTCCGATTCCGCCTGAGGATGTGGGTCAATGGCCGAGTTCAGTTTTGCTGCTTTGAATCCAACACATTGAAACGAGCAAGCATGCGTGCTACCTCACGGATACTGCTACCTGTTACGTAAGAAATATAGGAATGAAAAAAGCGGGCATAATGAACAGGGAAAGGTTAATATGTTGACTCTCACTCAACAAACTTTCATCTTTCGAGAGCTTTGTGTTTCTTGCCTTCATGCAAGCAGCCATATGGATCATAAGAATTCAGGTTATAGAAAAAAATTAGTTTCATATTTAAAAAAAAAGTACGTCGTTTATTTATTTCTGCTTAAATTACAGCATTCACACCTAATCTTATGTGTAGTTAGCACATAAAATGTTTATGATTTTTAAATAACTAATTATTTATAAAAATGAATTAAGAAACATGAACAAGTTATCCTCATCTATCCTCTTTTGGTTATTGAGCATTTAATAGATCCATGTATATATGAAATAAAAAGTCACTAAAAGCATGTTTTCCGGCAAACTGTTTACAATTAAATATGTATAGATGTTGGATTGAATATAGCGAACTAGATTGCTTAGAGTAAATTTTAGAATACCTAGACTAGATTAAGGCTTTTTTCAAATTTGATTTCCTGTAAAGGATATAATTATCGAAAATACAAAATAGGAATGTATTATCGATATACAATTACACTTGAAAATCTAATATGGAAGGTGGGGTTTTTTTAATTTGTTTTTTTTTATACTACTGGAAATCCGTTGCAAGATAATTAAAAGCCTTTCCCGGACTATATTACAGCAGTATGAAAACTTTGACGTCCGTCGGTTTCATGGTCGTAGAGATATTGTGAACGTACACAGAGGGAGACAGACACACACATATACTATGACTTTTATTAATATAAATTAAATACAATTCACCTGATACTTTTTAAGATGCCTAATATGGAATACAAGCCCATAATCGATCAAATTTATACACTTTAGGTTTCGGCGATATACAAGAACGGGACTTTGCATTAAACTTGTAACTCCAAAACGAATACCGTACTTGTATATAAATTAGATCGATTAAAGAGTTATGTAGCCCATGTAAGCCATCCAACTTTCCTGCAATAGAAACCGAGATATTCGCCGATCGCTGCGGACATACAAACCTCTTTATTAAGAAGCTGATTTCTTTGGATTTACTCATGGTAACTTATGAAGTTTTCAGCAGTAGGAGGGTACATGATATTCTTCATAATGGTATCAATTATGCAGTTGTGAAACGTATGGTTTCCTATCTACAAGAATTTAAAAGTTCTACCAGTAAATTTTACATGACTTAAGTTTTTCCATTTAACTTTTAAGTTGATTAATTTAATTTATCCTAAAACTCTCGACCTAAATTGGACCGATTAAGGGGCTATGTAGCCTCCGTAAGACTTCCAATTTTCCTGCAGTTAACTCCAACAGAAACTAAGAAATCCAATAAAGTCTTAAGCGTTTCACAGACTGATTTTTCCACACTAACAGTGCGGCGATATATTTATTGTCAATTATCCTGCTTTCCTAAAGAGCTCATTCATCATTGGAGACTGCGTTGAAAAGCGATGTCATTGTGTAACTTGTTCAATAAATTATCAAAAAAAAGTATTTAAGTTTTTCATTTGAATCACGTTTAAAATACAGCGGAGATATACGCCCATAGTTTAAATTATCTCTACATGATTCCGAGTTTTTTAAGGCTGAGTTTGTATTCAGTTTCTTCGCAAAAATATAGCGACTACAATAGCTCAAACAATTTATAAGCATTTAATAAGCTTTTAGCAAAATATTTTTAGATGTAGCTTTATTTAGCAAATATTTGAATGAATTTAAATTAGAGAAGGTTTCCCTGCTTTTATTTTACGTTTTTCCCAATGAGAGATAACTGGGAATGAATATCACCGTAGGTTTTCATGTATCAAGGCTTAGGTATTATTTTAATCCTTTATAATCTAATAAAGGAGAGAAAGTAGAAAAACAAGCGAAGACCGACTTACTTTGCAGAGCATGAAATAATACGAGCTTCTAAACAAACTACTTCGTAATGTATATTCTCAAAGAGAGAGAATGAGAAGACTTGGAATTGAACATGGAAAGCAGGATAGAAGAAGCAGGATAAAGAAAGAAGCAACGATTTCTGTATTTTCTAACCTTGGACATATAGTGATAAGATCCTAGCTTTTCGGATAAAGATAATCCTTGTCAAAGCTAAAGAATAAACTCTATCCGAAACATAACTGTTTTCAGGGTTTCCCCACTCGTGTCCGATTTTGGTTTTATTGCAGGGTTTTTGTGTCTCGTCCTTCTTTTCTTCTACATCTCTTATATAATCTAATAGAAATAACAGAAAGTGGTGGAAAAAATTACAGTGCATCAACTGATGACAGAAGTAGCTTCATACAAACTTCCTCATATTATTCTAAATAGTATAAAACGTTAAGAAATGATGAAATCCTTATCTCATAAATTGGTTCCAAAATACTTATTTTCTAGAACTTGAATGTAGTTTTTATCTGCGTATTAAGTTTTGTCATTGAATCAATATTCTTGCTCATAAAGAGTTGCTATGAATCGATCTGTGAGAGAAAACTTGATTCATTTGAATCGCTTATACAGGGTGGTCCTGAAATAGTTGATTACAATCAGGAATTGGAATGGGCTCATCATAAGTCATAGGTTCACTTAAACATTAGTCAAAAAATGCATGCACTTATTGTAAGGAACCCTTTATTTAGAGAAACATTTTTTTTGAAGAGGTCACTTTGAGTATTTAATTAAAAAATTTCAATTAGGATAATATTTTTCATCATTAACTTGAACACCTGAGGTTGGCGTATAATAAAACCCTCACTGAACATCTTATGATTTATTCTTTAATAATATTTTTTTGTTTATACAATAAAAACTTAATAAATGTTTAAAAAAAAGTTGCTTATCTTCTATGAGGAGCAAGATTAAAAAATAAATACATGAATTTGTAAAAGTCTACCAAATGAAACATAAATAGAAAAAATTTATGTAGGCGGTCGCTCTCAAGTCACGGGGTTCGAATCCCGCTGAGAGCATGGATGTTTGTATATGCCACTTTGCTAAAACGCTTGAAACATCAAGCTAAGCATCAGTAGTCTGATTCTCTGCTAGATTAAATTTCAAATAGATCCAATGATTATTTAACATCCTCGATATCGAAAGGAAAATAGAAATAGAAAAGGTAGCTAAAGATAACTTAACTAAAATTAAAGTGAAATGAAATTAAAAATTTACTTTTATTTGAAATATTTCTTTCTCTGCATAATATACAGGTTGTTTACTAAACTTGTCCTTTGATGAATCTCGGAATGCCTCTATGTTTTGAAGATACAGAGCGATAAATGTTTTTCGAAAAAAAACTAATCTCTTATTACCTAATGTTAATCTACAGCAACTGCTGAAAATGACTACAACCAGCTAGGATCTTCTCTTCGTTGAATGACGAAATCTTTCAATGGCATCAGGGTTGTTTCTTATTGTATTATCCCCATCAACTGTCCGATCTCTCAAATCATCTACGTTTTCCACTGAAATAGTGGAAATCCACGGGTAAACTGATAGTGTTTTCAATGTCTGGATTGGTGCGAGTGCAAAAAACAACCGTTTTTTAATAATAAGATATCAGTATTGTTTTTCTCGAAAACCTTTATCACCTTGTAACTTAGATAAAAAGCAGCATTCGGAAAATCATGAAAGGACTAAAGATTCTTAAAATAACCCAAACAATCACCCCTTGAATGTTTGCCTTATGTTTAGTAAACATCCTGTATACGTATATGTGTGTATTAATATTACAGAAATATTACCTTTAAAATTACAGTTTATATTCACGAAAATGCCTAATTCATGTACTGAAATCAATAACCGCCAGAAGTTGTCTCTTACTTTTGAGTTAAGTAGCAACTTTATATGTAATAAATTCAATGCAATAAAATTTCCACAAAATATTTTTTATTACAAAATTATTATGCCGCCGCGTTTTGAATTTACGTCTTTACAAGTGCAAAAAAATGAATGTTTTTTTTTTTTTTGATCAAATGACTGTTTCAAATTAATAAAATGAATGGTTTTTTGATCAAATTAATAAAATAAAATGGAAACCATGTCAGATAGTTACGAGGGTTACTCGTAAAGTAAAGTCCGTTTAGCAATGAAAACAAAACTACTATAGATTTTTTCAAAATTTTTTCGTTACCGGATTCTATGTACCTTTCACTATTTTTCCACATGGTTTCCAAGTTTATTTAAGCATTGTCATAGCGCTCAATGTACTTCCGCATGATCATTTCATAGAAGCTGCCGTCGGTGAAGAAAGTCACGCAGTATTCCTTGTTACTCGTCGCTAAAATGCAGGCTTCCGATGATCTCCTTTAGATCCTGGAACAGCTAGTAGCCACTGTACTCGAGGTCCGGACTGTAAGGCGGGTGGTCAAGTTTTCCCAAACAAAAGATCTGATTAGTTGGGAACAACTTGACCACGCGCTTTACAGTTCGGACCTCGCGTTTATTGGCTACCACCTGTTCCGGGAGCTAAAGAAGATCATACGTTTTTTTTTGTAACATAGTCTTCATCTCAAAACGTTTTTCTCACATCGTTAGCACACTTCAACGAGCACCTTTCTTAACTTGCTCTGAGAACATCTAGACGATATTGAATTACTCGCCACGTATTCGTCAGTACGTCTCATTACCGTCAATATCGCATCCATTATTTTTGCCATTAATGTGTTCACATCGGGGACCGGTGTAGCATAGACTTTATCCTTAACATATCCACACAGGAAAAAAAAGTCTAAGTGTTATGTCCGGAGAACGTGGGGGTCATGTTATAGGACGATTTCTTCCAAAACATCGATTGGGAAACCTTGAATGAGGCATTCACGAACTGATAATACCCAATGTGACGGAGCACCATCCTATTGATATTAACCAGGTTTGGTACCCAGAATGCATTGAGCTTTCTCCTTCATGGACGCCATTTTCAATATGACTGATGTTAGCGCCACCTTTTTTTTTATTTTTTTTTTAATTGAGATCGTAATACACTAAACGGTATATATCTATCTGGTAGAGTTTTTTTCTTTTTATTGATTTTTTTTTTCCAAAGGCAAAAACTTTATGTTCACTCTATATATACAGAGACAGAATGTTTTTTGTGGTAGAGTTTTTTCCTTTCTATAAAAAGAATTCTCACCACACTCTCTTGTTGTTTTTATTAATTGAAAGTTATGTTTCAAATAAAAGTAAATTTTATTTTCATTAATACAGCGTATACAGAAAAAAAACTTTCTTTCCAAAGTTGGACTGAGCGTGTCCAATTAAATTTACAATTTCAATTGTTAGACATGTTAATTTTACTTTGCAAGAAAGTCTAACTGAGCGCACCCAGTTCAACTTTCGCGGGACAAAATATAAGTGAGAACTGAAAACCACATTTCTCTCAATCCAGGATATATTTTCCATTAATTTACGCTTCTTTTAAAAAATAACAAAATAATAATAAAAATAAATATATTAAAAATTTAATTTAGAAATTTTTTAAAAAATTAAATTTTTAATATTAACTGAAAATTTTAATTTATTATTATCTTATTATTATTAATTTTGGAATTATATATTTTAAGCGCACAAACTAGAGGTAGGGTTACATACCACCACTTTTTTTATTTAATCAATTATATTAGGTTAAAGGGATTTTTAGGTTAAAAAAACATCAATAAACCAGGTTATAAATAAGTGGAAGGTGTAAGCCGTGTAAATTATAGCGGTGGAAGTTTTAAGTCCTGTGAAAAGGAAACCATACGTTTATATGGAACAATATCAAACTATACAAAAACAATTAAATAAGAAAGTGCAATGATTCTAATATTTGAATAATAAAAGGATACTTAATATTTATCAAATAATTAAAATATTTATAAAAACTTTTTTTTAAAAAAAATATTTTGTAAATATTTTGATATATTTTGAAATATTTTTGATGATGGGGAGACACCCATCAAAAATTCGCGATTTTTGTCAAAAAAAATTTTAAAAAAAATGTCATAAAATGATGCCTTGATATATTGATTATATCCAGAATCAAATATTGATATTATCATTAGAAATATGTAAAAAAAAAAATGTTTTCTAGGCCATATAGTGAATATTGGCTATAAAGTTAGTATTTTTCAAAATGATGTATGTAGCTTTTCTTCTAATTGTTATATCACAAAACTTTTTTATTTCTTTATTTATTTATTTTTTATTGGCAACTTCGAATTTTCAATTTGATCGTCCAAAAATCTTACTTGATCTATTAATCAGAACTTGAAAAAAAAATTTACTTAGGATGGAAAGAAAAAAATTTATTATTAAAGTCATACCAATTTTTCAAAAATTAAAAAATATTTTTCAGCAGCCAATTTTTTGGAAAAAAATGCACAATACAATAAAATGAAAAAGATACCTAAATTTTCTCTCTGGTATTCCATAAAACTCTAGTAGTACTGTTTTTCTTCAATTTTGATTGATTGGTTTTGTCAATATTTTTTACATGTTTTTTGCAATATATCCGATATATGAATTTGAATTTCATTATGAAATTTTAGTACAGCATCTAATTAGAGTCCGCTTCTACTGTGTGCCAAGTTTCATAAAGTATCAAAATTTTACTTTTTTAATGACTCTCTCCCCTTAATATCTTTTCTAAAACTATTCAAGTCGTTTTTTCTAGTTTTTTAATTAAATTTTTTAATTGTTTATTTAAAATTTGATATTTTTGAGATTAATAAAATTGTTATTCTTTGAGTTATTACATAATTTTATATCCATTACTATCGTTACTTAGTCTATAGATTTCACTTTTACATTACACTTTATCACGCTGTTTTCATATTTATGCGAGTGACTTGTTAAAATGTACAATAAAAACACATCGAAAATTAAAGTTGTATAAGTTTATATGAAAATAACATATAAAATTATAATGAAAAACATAATATAAAATTATAGTAATAAAAAATTAAAATATTTCTTATATTTTTAGAATCACCTGTGTAATTTGTGTTTGACGCAAAAAAAAAAGAGCTGTATTCCCGCTACTTTTTGTAAAATACGAAGTTTCTAAGAATTCTAGCTTGCAACCGTCAAGCTTATCAATCTGAACAAATAAATCCCACTTTGTGGATCCAGCTTAAAAAAAATTAATAATTTCTGTCAAGGATTATGGCAATCTGTCTCAATAGTTTACTCTCTGTTACCTTTTAAATAGTATCAGGAATATTTCTAACAAGCATCTGGTTATAAATATTTCACCTGCTTTTTAACATTTAATCAGGTGCGGAATCTACGTGTTTCTTATTTCAAAAAATTATAATCGCAAACACGCTTGGTATCAAATTAATGCTTGTTAGGCTTTAATAAAAGCAAAATATTTATATAATTTTACTCGTTTTTATAATTGTGTAAAAATTAATTTTTAAATTTATTCTTGTTTGTGAAAGTTGATAGATCACCTACTATATTCCATTAATATAACATACTTGACACCTGAATATTTTCAGTCAATATTTAATTTCATTTTCCATTAAAATCCAAATGCCGTCATTTAATAGCAGCCTATAATCGAGTAAAGAAAATTTGCTGCTAAAAATTAGATACGAATTCCTATTTATTTTTTAAAATCTTTTTTTTTTCATCTTTTAAATTATAGTTTGAAAACAATTTATAGAGATTCTTTGTAATTTTAAATACTGTTTGGCCGGATATAATTAAAGCATTCACATTTTTGTCCATTCCACTGCGAAACGAAACTCTAATTGATCTCGGTGAAGCCTAACACTTCCTGAGCCTAATAGGAAACCGGAAAATAAGAAGACAATCGCTAACGGCTATTGGATCACTATGTAAAAAGGTATGTAGAAAAAGTCATGAATGCATAGTTGAACTCAAAAATAAACAAAAACATAAAAATGGTTCTAAAAAATTTCCTTATTGACAAACGCATCGTGAACGAGATAGTCCATAACAGGTGAGAGAGAGAGAGTATTTAGAAAAAGCGCTGAATATTAAGCAGTTATTTTTTAAAATTTTAAATTTTTATTTACATGTGCCTAGGGTATATTTAGGACTTGTAATGAGAGTGGGAATAATGACGGTAAACCCTTTCCTTTGTTGCTAGAAAATGCCTCATCCACCCCCGACTGAAAAAGCGTGTTCCAAAAGGCGGAAAAAAAAATTTCCATCGGATTTCCCTTCCGACACAATGGAGAAGGGAAGTCGAAATTCGAGCGTGATAATGTTGTCGAAGGAGAAAATAAGGTTTTTGGAATATATTTTTAAAACTATTTTTTGTATCATCTTACTACCGTATTGTGATTTTACTATTACTACAGGCAAAATAACTTGTATGAGCATGTGCATTATTGAAGATTAAATTACATGTTTAAATTTAAAAAATTTAAATACTTTTATATCTCATCGAATCCTCAAACAAGTTATTATTATTATTATTATTATTATTATTATTATTATTATTTATTATTAGACTATGGATTGTGTGAGAGAAAGAAAAAAAATCGTCTAATTCCTCACATAAAATGTTAATACGAGTTGACATTGCTGTTCCTCAGGACTCTATACCATTTACTTTCATAATAATTTAAAGGATTTTGTTTATTATGTTGATAGTGAAACGATCGAATTTACGGATGATTTTAAGATATTTTTGAAGTGGATCCCTGTTTTGAACAGGTCACAACTGATTGAACAGCTGAAGGCTTTAGGCATTGAAGGCCCAGTACTGTCCCAGAATTATACTCAGAACGAAAGAATTAATTACATGATCGGCGTCAAAGATAATATGTCTCATTCTTTGGAATGCAGAGTGATGTAAGGCTCTGCTTCTATTACATTGTACGCAGCGGCAACCAGCCCATTGTTTAATCTATCCCTAGAAAGTGACATCGTGACGACAAGATCCTGTACACAGCATACTCCGATGAAACCCTTGGAGAAGCCATCAAAGAAATCCCTCAGACCTCGGACATTCACGGTTCGTGATTCGGAATTCACAGACCCGCGAAAACTTCAATGAAACTGAACTTATTTGCATCTGCGATTTTTTTTTCGCACATCTGCGAAATCGCCGAAAAACTCTACAGAAGTGTTTATGCTTAATTTTCGTAATTAATAAGTTTTTCTGCTTATAATTTTTCTGTCCTTAGCAAGGGTGACGATATCCTTTAGGCAATACTGCACTCTATTTTTACATCAAACATTTGTTGTTGTTTTGTTTTTTTAAGGGTAATGTATTAATCTAACTTTTAAATGAAATTAAAGTGTTTGGAAGCATAACTGGGTTTAAATTATAGAGATAAGCATATATTAACATTTTTAATGACTCGACCAAATATCCGCGAATCCTCCTCGTTTGCGACGGGTCCTGGAACCTAACCTCGCGAATATCTGAGGTCTGACTGTCTGGTGATATCCAAACTAATCTTTGCATATATTTTATGGTCCTCTGCATCCCGATTCTTAATTGCGAGAATACATATTTATATACAACTCAAAATTACTATTTTCAATTTCCCGCTATATCCCGTTATTACCACATGTAAATCCAATGATGTATTAACGCTCTCTGGTTAATACAATTGGCCAAGTTCAAATAATTATATAGGTCCTTTTGCGACCTTCGCCATCCGGCTCACTTTATTTGTCCATGGATAAATAATGCCGCTAATCTGTCGCCACCTGTAAATTTAAATAGGAACCACCTTATATCCTCCAATAAGCCATAAAGAAAGCCGTTCCTTATAACGCTAACGAGGATTGTAACCTCCTCTATATAACGTGAGCAATAACATTAGATTGTAAACTACTTAATTGTATTAACCATAAGAACCATGTTAACAAATTGTTTAACCAATTGTAATTACGTTTTCTGTTCTCGTTCCCAATAACCTTCTGGTTGAATATAATTTAAAATAAATAAATAAATTTAGCTAATTGTAATAAAATGACCTTTAGTAAACGACGTCAGCCTATTCAATTCCAAAATACAATTTTTGGAACTACTACTGGGAGAGGCAAGGTTTATATTGAACAGTTTTCAAATTACAATGTCCTTTTATAATTTTCAAAATTTATACAAGATGCTATCCAAAATTTCCTGAAATTGTTTTATTCTGACCGAACCGTAAGAGCTACGAAGCTTTGCCGATAGATGGTGCTAGGGATACGTCTCAGCTGCAATTGTGCCAAGCGGTGTCATCCTGTGTCCACGTGATTTTGAGTTTGAGCTGTTTTTGTCACTCTTTGTGTTGGTCGTGTTACGATTGTTGATATTAAAGCTGAAGAAAATTGCGGCTGAAACCCACAGACTATTGAAGGAGGCTTTTGGTGAACAGGCTTTAGGCCAAACCCTAACATATGAGTGGTTTAAGCGTTTCAAAGATGGCCGGGATTCTGTGGAAGACGTCAAGCTTTCTGGTCGACAGTCAACAAGCAAAACTCTGGAAATGATCACGAAAGTTCGTGACTTGATCCGAGAGGACCAAAGTCAGACCATCCAAGATGTTTGTGAACGCCTTGGACTGTGATATGGGACATTTTGAGAGGATTGAGGGGAAACGTGAGGCGCAAAAAGCCAAAGATGTGGAAGAAGAAAGACTGGCTTTTCCATCACGACAATGCTCCGGCGCACACATCGCTTGCTGTGGAGGGACTTCCTCAATAAAAACAACATGACCGCTGTTCCCTGGCATCCTGCGATTTCTACTGCTTCCGAAAATTGAAATTGCGGTTAAAAGTGCGGCGATTTGACTCAATTGAAGTAATCCAAGAGGAATCGCAACAGGTGTTTAAACCTGCTCCAACCTGGGAACTTCCAGGGGTGCTTCCAGAAGTGGGAATATCGCTGGAAGCCATGTATGTATGCCCAAGGAGACGGTAGAAATTAAAAGATCGGATAAGTTCCGTATTTTATAGATTTACATTTCGGAAAATTTTGGGTAGCACCTCGTAAATGTTTTTTGATATAGTTATCCTTTGCATAATAGATTTGGCGGTTTTTCTTCGTACGGGATTTGAGAGCACTATTTATTATGGTTTGAGGAATTTTCTGGAGCTCCTACCTCCAGCTCGTTTCAGTCAGCAGAAAGTTTTTCTTTCCCTTTGTTTTCTGGAGATCATGGCATCCATTGGGAAGGTTTTATGAAAGACTCGTTCACATCAGGGTAAAACCGGTTCACATCCTTCAGAAAATATCTCAGCACCTGTTGTGCAGTAGTTCTATTTATCTTAGCCCCTGATTCCATGAATACAGGTTTGAGGATACCGTTTGCGCTAAGAGCGTTCCACACAAAGACGCTTTTTGCGAGTGAATAAGCTATTAAACTATGCTTTTCCTAGCTGTCACTTAGGTCATGCATGCTTCACCGGAAGTAACGAATCTCAGCATCATGGAAAGTGACCACGAACAATGGCGACACTTTTCGATTGTGTCTAGCAACATCTAATGGCATTTGATCTTGTAAATCAGTCTGTTTGCGTCAGATTAGGATGCTAGAAGATATTCTGAATTTAGTATCTTTCTCAGGCGTTTTACTTCTTGCTTTAGCAGGATACAAGGAAGATCTCTCTACTTTGGATTCTTTGCTTCCATATTCTAGAGGTTAGGAGAGGTATGCTCTTGAATTTATAATTCCTCTTGCACGTAGTATTTCACGGTACAGACCATTTCGAGAGAGGGATTAGAATTTTAATTATTATTAAAGTCTTGGCGAGAAAATTGCGAAGAAATGTTTCAATAAAAACCTGCCTCACCCTGTATAAAAAGAGTCTGTGATTAGAGTCCTTGGTTTTTTTTTTTTGTTGTTGTTTTTTTTTGTTTTGATGCCGGGTTATCTTTAGTAATTATGTTTATTTCATACACGTGCTTGCTAATCGTGGCTGGGTTTAAATAACCGTATTTCGGAGAGCTTTCTTAATCCCACGACCTTTGTTAGATTATTTGATATGTTTTCTCTTTCTCGGTTGGATTATGCTTCTGTTGTTAGATTATTTATGTTTTGCAGCATTATTATCGTTTTTGCAGCAGGTTACTAACGTTTGTATCTTTATTTTGAATATCGTTTCTGTGTATTTTTACATACAACATTTAACTCTTTATTAGCAACGCCTTTTTAATGATCTTAAAAGAAAATTGTCTGATTTGGCGATCTAATATATAAATAAAAATTTAATAATAAATTACAATTTTTTTTTTCAAATTACATGTCTCTACGAATATAGGCTTTCTATTGTAAGCTATGGCCTTTGATTTTAAATAAAAAATATAATTTATTAATTGCTATTTTCCTCCTCGTTCGCTAAAAACTAGTTTTTCTTCTTCCTTATCCAGCCTTTCTAAGTGTAAAAAAATTAGTGTTTTCAGTTTTAGATATTCATTGTTTTTTTTTAATACGTAAGCAATTTCCATCCAATTCCATTACTATGATTATTGTCAATAAAAAAAAAATTCAATCGAAATACGATTCGCCTTCTCATCGTTCGAAGCATAACCTAGCCGCCTACATTTTTTAAACCTCCCTTTCAAACTTTATTTATAAGCTTTGTCTATTTAATTTTAGCAGATGATAACCTGCTGATTCATGATTGAGCCCTGAAGGCGTCCTTCCATCTTAAAGGAAAACATTGGGAAAGACGATGAGGGAGAGGAATGAGACGATGTTGTAGAGAGAGCACGTCTAGAGCAATGGCTTTTATATTTTATACATTACAATAAAAATTTATTTTCGTTTTTTAATGCTTATGGGATTCTTCTCACAACAAGATTTCTCAATCGTCACCAGAATGATGATGGATGGCCTCTTTGACTCGTGATTTCATCTTCTACATTATTATGACCCATCCACTCCTTATTTCTTTGAATGATTATTTTCAAAAACGTATTTGCCAAAGATGATATGAAAAGAATAGCTTACCCAACTTTCCTAATTATTTCCTAATCCTTTCTTATTACAGAGGAACTAGTCACTAAGAAACATTTCTACGACTAAGTTTACTCTATCAGCAGCGTGATAACAAGAATACAACATAATCAATTTATAGAAAAACATCAACTAATCAAAAAAATAAAACTGTAACACATAATCAACCAAATAGAAAGCAGAATTTCATTTTTGAAAAATTTTTTTTTTTATATATTTAGGAAGCTCTATGTCACGTTCATACAGCCTAGTATCAGAGTTAAGTAGTTGATTGGCTGATTTATGCGCATTTTCGACTGATTCCAGAAAATTTATATTACCAGATTTTAGGAAACGTTTTTTGGAACTAGAACCTACTGAATTTTCATTTCTAATACATTTTAAGTGCGCCTTAGGTTTTTTTGCTAACTTTACTTTATCCTACACACCGTGTTTTCACGTCAAAAACCCGCGAACGAAAAAACCCGCACCCCTGAATAACCCTTGAAAATTTCGTTTTTATATTAAGAAAAAAAATTATCAGCTCCGCACACTTGTATTCCCCGTGAACTAATCTTACGAGGATATATTGAAATAACTCTATTTCATTTCCCGTCACTATAAACTAATATAAAGGTAATTTCTCCAAAAGATGGTAACTTCAAACCTGTTCGATATAACGAAGTTGCATTCTGTCCTGATGAACTGCAAACGAAATTAGCGTATAATGAACTATAAATTGTATATGCACTATAATTAATTAATTATTTTTTTTTAACTTCTCGTCACCAAAAACTAATAGAAAAGTAATTTCTCAAAAAGATGGCAACTACAAAACAGCTTAGATCTGACGAAGTTGCATTCCGTCCTGATGCCTTAGTCTATATTAGAAATAACGTTATAAGTACTATATAAAATCTGGCGATATATGATCTGGTGTCAAGTTTGCTTAGTGTATTCTACCATAGCGGTCGGGAAAATTCAGAATCCGCCGTCATTGTAAAAAAAAAAAAAAAAAAAATTAGAACCGTACCCACTGAAATCTCCGCACTTCGGGATGTACAAAACTGTGTATCCCGCGATATATTGAAGCGAAAATACGGCAATTGCGTTCACAAGTACTACATTAAAGTTCATAAGGCATCAGATTTGTCACAATTTTGTATTTCATCTTTGACACTGCGAATGAGAATTTTTAACATTACTGCCACTTTTATAAGCTCTTGTCAGGCCAATGACTTTGTAATCTTCTCAGTTCCTTCATTTTGAAAGAAAGGACGATGTTATTTTGTCCCTATCTCATGAAATAAATGTAAGAACGAAGTTTGGCATTCGGTACCCATCAAAACCGTTTATTATTTATTCTGATTTATAAATCGGTTCTGTATGGGGAGGATTGTTAAAACGTTGTAGCATGGTGTTGAAATCCACGTTACTCATACAACAATCGAACTTATTATTCCGTTCTTAATTTTCAAGTTTGCTGTCCAAATGCCCTCAAATATTGAATCGTTTTGAGAGAACTACATCGCACAATAGTTCGAATAGTGAATCTGACTGACAAACGTATTAATTTTTTAATTTTAAAATAACTTCAAAAGAGCGTCAAGTTAAACAACAATTAGCTACAATTTTGCGGTTTTCATTTGACTCACCCTCGTATTACGACTATCATTAATTTTACGTTGTATTCATTCATGACACGTCCTTCCAAGTTGTTTGATATATTGCATGCCATATATTAGCATTGAAAGTTTCCAATTGACTATAATGGTACAGCTAAACTATAGACCTTTGAACCAGTTTCGAATATCACTAACAGGGTATGTCGCTGAATTGAATGTAGTGGGATTCGATATCTTATTGCAAGTTTCCATACAAGTTGACGTGGCCGTGTGATTCGACGCCTTTTCTTGGTACAGCCATACCTTGATTACCTCTGTACCGTGCAAAACCGTGGATAGACATCTTGTGTGACTACGTATTTCCACTTCTCATCCACCGGATATCGTTCATACAGTTTACGGCAAACGGTCCGTCGCTCTTAAACATGGCGCGGCAATAACTTATGAACGCTTCTGCAGGTGCAAATCACTGTTGATAATTGTGTTTATCGTATACACAGTTGTCAATATCTTCTGTGCAATGGCTTGTTGTGTTGGTGGGTTATATCTGGTTACGAGAATCCGAGCTTTCCGGACGATTTTAGGAGTATGGCTAGTCGATTGTCTCGGATCGGCCTGCTTTTTACCTCAGCAATGGTGCCGCTATTCGAAACTTGGAAACTACGAAGCCGACGTCAAATTCGGAAAGAGCTGTTATGTAGCCCTCCCTATACCTATCAATTTTCGGTGACATTAACTCAACATTTAAAGACATTGTAATGCTGCGGGCTACTGATTTTAAGAGTCCTTTGTTCTTATTTAATTTTTATGCAGTTTTTATGAACGTTAAAGATGAAAAATAACGAAAATTGCGTGTGTGTGTGTGAAATGTTTAACCATATTTGAGTGCTCGTTTACAAAGATTTGATAATTTTTTTTTGGTTTGTTTATTTTAAATTTTACTTAATAAATTACATTGTTTTCTTTAGATTTCGCGCTGCTTAGAGAAAAAAAATTCGCGGTGAAATGATGTTTAATTGCTTCTTATTATCTACTTGTCTTAAGCTCTCTGGAAGCAAATAATGTTAGGTTTATTTAACATTAATTTATATTAATAGCGACCGTTTTATTCCGCAACATTTTCCCGTTTAATTCTCTCCACCGTGCGAGACACTCATCCTTAAGTGCCATGAAAACAGCCTTGACATCTGACTTTGTCGTGACCGGTGAAGTATGAAACACCGTCGTTGATTCCAAGCAAATATGGAGAATGCAGTTTGTGTCCTCCTTTCTTCCTTGGCGATAAAGAACAACGTTTGTGTCGATTGCTCATTGTGATGAGCGGATATATTTTTTTTTGTAACAACGATTTTTACATGTCGTCACACCTTCTCTCTTATTGCTTCACGCTTTTATGTTTACGGTATGATTCTATAAAGGGATAATTACTTTATTATATTGCCTAAATATTTTCATAAGTGAGTGACTTGATTTATTTAAGATTTTCTTTCCTTTTCTAATAAAAGAAGATTTTTTAAAAAAAAGTTATTATGCATGTATTTTTAATTGCTTATGACCTTTAAAAATATTAAAAAGTATTTCGTTTCAAAAAGTTTTTAGTAACTTCCATTAAAATAGGCTCAAACTACAGATCCTATCTAGTTAACACTTGGTTCCTCTATGAAAAAATTTTGTCCTTATGACCGCTTTTTTCTTTATTATTTCCAAGAATCTAAATGCTATTTGGAACATCCTTATGTCATAGAGTCTTTTGTCATAACATTTTAAAGGAATACAAGGAGTCAAGAGATGTCATCTATTGAAGACTTTAGAGTTAACTATGGTGTAAGACTAATAACGAACTATGTCATCAGAGGACCCTTTTAAGATAAAGTTTTTGTAATTATTTATTTTTATATAATACTAGCTGATATGCCAGGCGTTGTTTGATGAAGTTTTGCAATATCTGAATTTGAACATAAATATGAACACATGAAAAAGTATTAGAGTTAATAAAATAATTAATTAGTTTGGAAAAACGAAAAGAATTCTTCAAAATGTCGCACTGGAATTTTGTGTCCAATTGGGTTTGCCCAGGAAAATTCTTAACATTTTAGAATATCAGAGAAAGGGCATGAGTATTGAATAATTTCTGTCTATATTAAAAAATACTTCATAGATGATTGAGAGAGTTGAGGAACTCCGTTTACAGCCTCATCAACATCTCTCATCAACATGTAACAGTTTCAATAGAGCGAAATGTCCTGAATGTGGATGTTCATTTAGACGGTATCAATTTTAGCAGCAAGGATTTCCCTCTCACAAAATCAGTTGATATCTTTAAATTTTTTAATATGATTAGATAAACATTATGCAAAAACCATATGAAAAATTAATTTTCTCCAGTTATTCGCTCATTAGGGGAAGCACCTTCATCTTTTCAGCAAAAGCCTGAGCAGCTGCACGCCCTAGAATAATTTTCTTATTTTTTTAGAATAATTTTTATATTTATCCCGATTAGAATGTAAATCATTAACGGCCGTATCCACCACCTCGGATTAATCTGAGAGTTAGTTTAAGGTTAGAGTTAGGGCGAGAAATGGTCTTTGAACGTTACTTTATTGGATCATGAGAATCATATGTTAAGGTTTAACCCTGGCTTGCCCAACTCGCATTTTCATTCGAGATGGTGAATACGGTCATAAGGGAAGCATCGTAGCCGAAGAGAAAGACCTGGGCCAACACCATCTAAAGATAAGGCCTGAGCGTGAAAACGGTTGGGACGGTGAACTCGTAATTTACATAAGAAATCATATTGAAATTATATGCTGCTAGTGCGTTAATATTTTGTTAAGTATTATCTTATTTACTGGAAATGATAACAAATCCTGAATTAGTATGCGCCTTGGTGTACTAAAATGCATATAAAAAGATTATTTTTCTATTTTTAAATGCGTTTATGAATAATTTTTAAATTAATTTATCTGGGTATTTATTTTTTGTAGTGTACGGAGACTCGAAAGATAATGTGCAGTGGCATCCAATTACAATAGATGCTGGAAATCCCTGCCACCCACCTCACGACATCAGTTACCACGCAGCTGCATGTTGTGAAACACATCTCAAACTGGCTGGTGAGATTTGCTGAACTTCAGTGGTGATTTCCTCCTTCAACTCGGAGAAAATGTGCGGATTCACTACTTCACTCTGTATTGAGAATTATTGGATTTATTTTTTCATGGAATAGTTGCTCTGATTGGAAATGGGGTAAATTGCTACCTACAGCAGGTATTTGATATATTGAAATTAATAAAAAATAGCACGTAATATAATAAAAATAATTAACTTCAATAATTAACCTTTCTCTTCTTCTTAATAAAAGAGAAGATATATTATTTTACTTATCCAATGTTATTACTTATCCATTGTTACTTACCAACCTTTTGTTATATTATTAGGAGCTTTAGCATAAAAGCTACTTACAAGAATGCGCCCTTGGTCTGTACGTTTATCCGGCCGTCCGCCGTTTGCACGATAACTTGAAAACGGATTAACTTTTTCAAATTCTGTTTTCAGAAATACGATCATCAAAGTCTTAGCTCGGCCGTATCAACTTTTCAGAATTTTTTGTGGAACCCTTCAAGTCGAATTTACGTGCTAAACTGAGTGTAAAGAATACAAAGATAATGGAATTGTATTCTTTGTATTCCGCGGCGTGTCATAAAGGAATATAAAGAGAAATTTATAAGAGTTGAAATTGGATTAGTAATACATGTTCTATAGTGTCAAAGGGTACCATTGGAAACCTTCAATGCAGAGACATGGCATTTATTATATCAATCATCTCGTCACGGCGTGTCTTGAATGAATATAACGAATTATTAATGATACCCGAAATTGGACTAGTAATTCGTGTTCTATTGTATCAAAGGGTACTATTGAAAACTTTCAATGCAGAGACATGCCATTTAATAAACTAAACAACTAGTAATGAAGTGCCATGCATGAATATTGGTTTGGTTTGTTAGGTATTAACGTCCTTTTCAACTGCTGTGGTCTTTTCAGGATGGCGTTATAGGGGCCGCAATTTTTGCCTCGCAAAGGTTTTTTAATCTGCAGCCAGCAAACGACTACACGGGACAAAGGCTTTACTTCCCTTCCAAAGGAAGTCCGTGATCTCAGGATTGTCCCCCCTGTAAAAATCCTCGTCGTCCTCGGCCGGATTTGAACCCGCGTCTTCGGACATCAGAGGCGATCACGCAACCATTAAGCCACCGAGGCCGATGTGCATGCATATAGCAATTAATTATTGATGCTCGATATTGGTTTAGTAGCACGTGCTCTATGGCACCATATGGAAACTTTCAATGCAGAGACATGGCATGTAATATATCCAACAACTACTAATGATGTGTCATGCATGAATATAACAAGTAATTATTGATGCTCGACATTGGTTTAGTAGCACGTGCTCTATGGTACCACATGATACCATTAGAAACTTTTAATGCAAAGACATGGCATGTAATATATCAACTTGTAACAATGTATCATACATGAATATATTACTAATTAATGATAATCGAAATTGGTTTAGTAGTACGTGTTTGAATGGTATCGTTAATGCTACCTTTACATAACATTGGACTTTTCAATGCTAACATATTGTATGCAATATAAAAGTGATCTACAGAGTGCCTTTGAAAAAGATATACGGAGATACCTAGCGATGTTCTGCACCTTAAAATAAACGCAAATTTCCTCATACGTTATGTCGAATTTGCATTCCATAAAGAAGTAAACAGCTCGTGAAATTTGGTTAAACTCCGCCCATAACGTAAACAAAAGCGAATGAAAAAAAGAGTAAACATCAACACGTGTTACAATTATAGGTTTCTGCGAACCTATCTGTGCACTAATGTGTTGACCCTAAATTCAACCACTCTCACAGCCCACTGAAAGCTTCGTAATTACTAGACCTCAGAAATGAACTTGTCCTCAATTTAGAAAAGACGTGGAAGTGGATAAATGATCGAGAGATACAGCATTAATATATTCTTAAACCACTTTACATTTCTTGTTGACTAGTTTGCTTTTTGCGGTACAACGCACATCCAGACAGGCGACTGTTAAAAGAATGTGTAACATCATTCATGCGCTTTTTTTACGTTATTGGCGGAGTTTAACCAAACTTTACGAGCTGTTTACTCTTTTAAGGAATGCAATCTCGACAACACTCATGAGAAAACTTGTGTTTATTTTAAGGTGCAGAACATCGCTAGGTATTTCACGACATCCTTTTCAAAATCACCCTGTATAAGTGTAAATCTAATGAGAAAACGAATGAAAATAAATGAAAATATTAATTTATGGCTTCTTCCTGATTCATCCAAGTAATAACATATATAAAAATATTTACATCATTCACATATACGGTACTTAGAATTGATTATATTTGTCATAGAAGCACACACAATTTTTATTTAATTGCTTACATTATTAATTTCATGTTCATTAAGCACAACAAATAGAATTATCATTATCCATATGAATTAGCAAAAAGTTTATTTTTTTCTATCCTCAATCTATACTTCAAATCCTGAATAACCTCTAGACTGCGAGTTATTAAAAATGTAATTAAACTTTTTCATCCTGTTTTTTATTTTAAAAAGGCCTTAAAATTGACCACAAAATATTTTTAAAGCATCCTGAACTAACCGTTTTCAAACATTTAGGTGGAGTGGCTATTGAAATCTAAAAAAAGAAATTCCCGCCAGTTCTTTAATTTTTATCTAATTTTATTCTTTCTCAACATCCTTTCAAACTTCTGCCTTGACTTCAATTTTTTTGTCTTCACGAATCGGTCCGTTTTCTTTAATTTCTTCCTTTCTAAAGGCCGTGACTGATCTGGCCATGACTCTCACTTGCCATAAGGCAAACCGACCCACAAGGAACGAAGTTTGACACCTTTCTCGTTTGTTTTGCGAATGCTCTGACCCTCCATTCCAGTCAGCAAATCGAAATTGCCTATATTTTTTGTATCAAGAAGCAACGGGAAGTGAAAGGAGGTGAAAATTCCTTGGCTAAAGAAAATTACTATTGTCCACATAACCTTAATATCTTTCTTTGTAATGTGGTTTCGTGTTTGCTCTCTTAATCCAAATCTCGTTGTCCTTTTTCTTTTTTTTTATAAGGGCGATTTAATATCATTCTTAATTTAACGCTTCTGAAAATGTATTTATAATTGCTTGCTTAATAATACGCTATATTTCAAAATGACTTGAATGCAAAAAGAGTAATTAAAATGCTCTTAGTAAAGCCAAATGTCCGAATAAATTTGGACGTTTAATATAAATAGAGCTCAATTATGTTATTTAGATATATATTAGTGATGTTTATTTCAGATAAAGGAAATGTTTCTGCAACAGAGGGAAATGCGAGAATATTTAGAGAAGTCAGAACACTCCAATATGTTCAACATTATACCGGGTGAATAATAGTCCCGGAACGGTCAAATATATCGAAAAATACACGTCTTGTCAAAAAAAAAAAAGAAAAAATACGTGTCAGATATTTTAATACCGCAAAAATTAGCCCCTGCACACCTCGTAGTATAGGGGGCAACTTTGAAATTTCAAATGGGAATCCTATTTTCAATGATATTTTCAAATTGTACACATTATTTGAGAAATGTTTTATTATTGCTGATTTTTCAAAAGATCCAACCGTTTAAGAGAAGAGGCACTGAAAGTGTAGAACTTTTAAAATTATGAACCCAACTTTATCAATGAAGACAAACAGATAGAGGGTGGGTCTTAGAAACATTCCTATTCTACTTTTTCATGGTCTTTAAGAATCCGAAGTCAAAATTTCAAAAATCCAAAATTTTTAATCCACACGCACAGACTCTGCCTCCATAGGACTGCTTCCCCCGAGACTTCGCTTGTGTACTTTAAAAAATGTTGTAAATGTTGAAAATACCAGATGTTGAACATTTTATGCTAAAACTTCATGGTATAGATGATGATTTACTAATTTTAATCTAAATGAAATCATTAAATTCAAATTGTTCACAAGACATAATCTAAAAATTTTTTTTTCAAAACAAGTTTCTTAAAAGTATGACAGAACAGTTCATTCAATGATATTATTATAAGAACAGTTCATATTACACTTGCATAAAAAGTGTAAAATTTTTAAGTTATGAACCCAATTCAAGGATATGAATTCAAGAGCACGAATCGATGTATGCATCATGTGCGATGATAGTAGACGGATGTCTTCGTGACAAACCTTAAATCATTGATCCAAACAACAAACATTGAATGCCACAGGGTACTGGAATCTTTTTGCTGACCATGTTCACCCGTCCATGTTTATAAGATCATTTTCAACAATATGCAATTATTCAGGGAATATGACAATGAGTTTGTTGTTCTTCAATGACCTCCAATCTCAAATTTGAAGCCGAAGTATCGTATTTGGGAATGATACCATCCGGTCTCTTGGAATTGCTTGTTACCATCATCTACGAATGGAATAAAATATCCAGTTTTGGAAACAGGACAGGTCCATCAGGTTATTAGATGGTGCTCCTAATAAACTGGTCACTCAAATACCTGGCGGCCAAAAAGTCTTTCCATTATTAAGTAAAGAAAGGTGCTTTATGTTATCAGTGTGGGGAAACGTGTCTGTCTGTCTGTCTGTCTGTCTGTCTGTCTGTCTGTCCGTAACTCTAACTCCTCCGAGACTATGAAAGAATTTCAAAATCTGTTTTCGTCAGTCGATGGTTCATGGCATGAATCAATCACAAATGGTTCATTGGCACGTGCACAAATGGTACCTCAATTTTCCCGCCTAGCAATTTTTTATGGGAAAATATATTAAGTAATACAGTGGTCTCAGCTTAATGTAGCCACCTTTACTATGGCCACCCGCTTTTTATGGCCACTTCAGCTCGGTCCGGAATTTTCTAACTTTTTCCTATGTAACAAATTTTCGCTTTATGTGGCCACACTCCGCTTAATATGGCCACTTTTTTTCGAGGTAGTTCACGAATTCTCCTTTTTCATCTCATCTTACTCCAGATAAATGAACACTCCGCTTATAATATTCACTTTTCATTTCCCTCTAAGCCAATGGGCACTGCTGCCCAAAATTAAAGATTGAACTGATGGTCAATTACATGTACAAGGTGATTATAATTAAAGTCCCTTTGTAAAAATGCTATAAAAAAACAACCATGAGTCCGAATGACTTCAAATTTGGACTGAGCATTCTTGAAGAAGGGGCATTTGATATGGATAAGAAAAAAAATAGTTCCAAAATTTATCACTAGATGGCGCTGTAAGCGGCATATTATGCCTAGGAGGATTTGTACTATGCAAATTGAAAGATACGCATGCGCATGAGACATTGCATGTGTTATAAAAACGCAGGCCTCATGGCGTTCTCGTCATATTTGTATCTCAGCAGCTTGCCATGGGTCTGTCAATGAAGGATCGCGCTCTGCTTGTGAAGCTCTTTTACAAGAATGGCGACTCTGCCATAGCAGCTTTAAAGAAATTTCGGGTATTAAAGGGAATGAAAAAAGGATGTGGTCCGATGTCTGCAAAGGCTCTGAGGTGTATGATTAAAAAATTCGAAGCGACAGGTTCTTTTGCAGTGAAATCTGGCAGAGGGAGGAAAGCAGTTGCTTTGACGTCAGTAGAAGATGTGGCTGAAGCATTAGAGGAAGGGTCGAACAGTGGTGTGCAAACGTGCAGTGCACGGGGAATTGCCCGAACTTTAGACATGCCTGTGAGCACGGTCAATAAAATTTTACGCAATATCCTGCATTGTTATCCTTATAAAATTACCCATGTTCAGGAGTTACTTCCTGCTGACCTGCCAATTAGACACACGTTTGCTTTAGAATTTCTAGCTCGCATGGAAGTGGACAATGAATGGCCATGGAACATCTTGTGGACAGACGAAGCCCATTTTTATCTCCACGGCGTTGTCAATACACAAAATTGCAGGATATGGGCAACGGAAAATCCTTTCGCATGTGTTTCAATACCGCTTCATTCTGCGAAGGTAACTGTGTGGTGCGGGATGACAGCATCATTGATTATAGGGCCATTTTTTTTCGAGGAAGTGGGTCCTGCGGGTCCCGTTACCTGTACAGTCAATGGTCAACGGTATGCGTGTCTTTTACGCAACCAGGTAATTCCAACACTTCAACAGCATGCATGCGTGGATAGAATAATTTTCATGCAAGATGGCGCTCCTCCGCACATTGCAAAGCCAGTGAAGCAACTGCTGAAGACACATTTCGGAGATGATATAATTATCAGCCGTCATTTTCCGAGAGCCTGGCCTGCAAGATCACCGGACCTCAATCCTTGTGACTTCTGGCTCTGGGGTTACCTTAAAAATCATGTGTTCAGTGGCCCAGTTGCAAATTTAGCGGAATTGAAGGCTCGGATTACGCACCACGTTCACAACGTGACCCCGGAGACACTCCGGTCTGTTGTGGAACATGCTGTTTATCGGTTAAAACTTGTGGAGGAAAATGGTGGACAGCATATTGAACATGTCTTGCGCAAGTCCCGAGATAATTAATAGGCGTTTCCATTGTTGCTTTTTATGCGGTTTTTGGCCCAAGGACAATTAAAAACCGAATCATCATGTGCTTTTTATGCGGTTTTTGGCCCAAGGACAATTAAAAACCGATTTTTCCCATCCGATGTGGTACGACCTTGCCGTGGTGGATGGGCTTTGCACTAACAGTGCCACAACTGTTAAATGACTTGAAAGTCATGTTTTCCATCATCAAACCCGAAGCAATCATGTTCATTGACCGGTACAGTTGATTTTTTGCTAATACTGTACTGTATAATAAAAAAAAAATCATGTTTAACTTGTTTTAGTGTCAATTGCATTCCTTGACCAACTTTAATGTAAAAACATCATGCCATAAACAACTCATGCCAAAGCCGTCGTATTTCAATTCAAAATGTCACTTCTAGCTGAATCCGCTTCCGTTATGCCGCTTACAGCGCCATCTAGTGATAAATTTTGGAACTATTTTTTTCTTATCCCATATCAAATGCCCCTTCTTCAAGAATGCTCAGTCCAAATTTGAAGTCATTCGGACTCATGGTTGTTTTTTTATAGCATTTTTACAAAGGGACTTTAATTATAATCACCTTGTATATAGAATCAGAACGCAACATCATTTTGTGAAGACACCGGGCTTTTTCAGCAAAAGTGACCGAAATTTTTTATATACAGTAACGTGTATATATTGTTTTATAATTTCTTTGAATTTGCACTAAATTCTTTGTTTCCTTTAGAACATTTATTATGCGAAATTGTTTCCTGAAATTTGAGTTGGCAACACTGGCTAGGTGAAGAGAAATGGCTCAGAAGAGAAAAAGATGTGATTTATCAGAAAGTGAAGCTGCTGAACATTTGCAAATTTCACAAGCACTGCTAGGAAAAATTTTGAAAAGATACTGTACGTGTATAAATGATTATTTAAGCAAACACACTTGTCTATATGTAAATACAAACACATGCTCGGGTTTTTTGGTAAACTCGCTTAAAACAGCCACCACTTAAGCATGGTCCCGAGATGGCCACATTAAGCGGCGACCACTGTATATCAAACAAATCATAATGACGAGATAGAACGGTTATTCATTTTCGTCAGTTGATGACTATGGTATATGGCACGGACACGTCAAAAATATTATCTAAATCGGTTCAATAGCACGTGCACAAATGGTACCTTCATGACCTAACCTATCAATTTTCAAAGGAGAGATATATAAGGGTTGTACAAATGAAAATGAAAATTTGTATGGGAAAAAAATTAAACTATGTGTAGGATCGTAAGTTTTTGTTTTTAACAATTGCAAAACTCCACGAGCAAATTGAACAATAGGTTGCAAGTGTTGCATCACGTGAGAAAGAAAGCTAGCTCGTGCTTAGAAGCTCTGCGAGTGATCGCTTCGTCCAAACAAGCAATCGCGAATAAATGAAAGTCAAATCGCGAAAAAAATCAAAAGCAATTGCAAACAGCACGGAGAAGGTGATGTTGACCGTGTTTTTCTATCGCAAAGGCCAGGTTTTACTGGACTTTCTTGAAAAAGGCAACAGAGTTAACGCAGCACAATATGGGGAAACATTGAAGGCACTGCGCGCGATCATCAAATGCAAGTTTCCTGGACTTCTTACAGGAGTGTTTCATCTCCATGACAACGCGCGTCCTCACATCGGTAGATCTCATCAAAAAGTTCAACTGGGAAGCAATGCAGCATCCATCTTACAGCCCTGACTTACCCCTATGTGACTTTCACGTGTTTGGGGATCCCAAGAAACATATGAAAGGCCGCAGATTTCAGTCGGACGATGAAGTGAAGGATGAGGTTTTAGAATGGTTCCACACGCAACCGAAAGACTTCTTCCATAAAGGAATTACACGCGTTGTTAAACAGTAGGATAAATGCCTTAACGCATTTGGAGAGTATTTTTAAATTCCTTGTATACACTTTGGATAAAATAAATAATTTTCAATTTTCATTTGTACGACCCTTATATTAAATAATATAACAAACAAATCGTAATGACGAGATAGAAGCGGATATAAATTACTATTTTCTCCAATTAATAAATATGGTTCCGGGAATGAACCATTTTGAAAGTGGTCGTAATCGAAACAATGGCACGTGCCCTTATGACACCCTCAAAAATTTTCAATGATAACATATGGCAAGTAATATATCAAACAAATTGGGATGATGTATCATGAATGAATATAAAGTAAAATTATTGATAGTTGAAATTGGTTCAAATGCACCTGGTTCACTGCCTGGTGGAGAGGTTGCTCTTTGCTGACGACCTCGTCCTCCTTGGGTCTTCTCGCACGAACCTTCAGCATGCAGTAGACCGGTTTGCAGCTAAATGTGAAGAAGCTGCGATGAAGATCAGTGTGGCTAAAACTGAGGTTTTGGTCCTTTCAAGACTGCCTGTTCAGTGCGCTCTCCATGTTAAGGGAGCCTCATTGAGACAGGTGGAGAAATTCAAGTATCTCGGGATTGCATTCACGAGTGATGGACGGCAGGAGAAAGAATTGGATGCTCGGATCGGTGCAGCAAGCTGTGTCAGACGTGAACTGTGGCGATCCGTGGTAAAGAAACGCGAGCAGGGTAACAAAGCCCTCCGTCTTCAAATCTATCTTTGTCCCCATTCTCACCTACGGTCATGAGGCTTGGGTAATGACCGAAAGAGTGCGATCTCAGGTACAAGCGGCCGAAATGAGATTTCTGAGAGGTGTGGCAGGTATTGCCCTACTAGATAGAGTGCACAGCAGCACAATAAGGGAGTCTTTAGGTGTTGAGCCGCTACTTCTCTGCATTGAGAGATCTCCGTTATTATGGTATGGTCACGTGATACGGATGCCGCAAACTGGCCTTCCTAGGCAGTTGTTATTTTCCGGTGGGGAAGAGACCAAGGGGTCGGCTTAGACTAAGTGGCTAGACTACATGGAGAATCTGGGTTCGAGTCGCTCGGGTATTACTAGGGAGGACATGCGCCTGATGGCGGAAGATCGCGATCGCTGGAGATCCTCCATAGGGCTGCCGCCCCCGCGACCTTAACGGATAAGCGGGTTTGAAAAGTAAGTAAGTAAGTATGCACCTGGTTTAGTGAAACCATTATGGTTCATTGGAACTTTCAATGCTAAAATATGGCATGTAATATATCAAACGATTTGGAATGATGTGTCATGAATGAATATAACGTAAAATAATGATAGTTGAAATTGGTTCCAAGGAACCTGGTTTACTGGAACCTTTATGGTTCATTGGAACTTTCAATGCTAAAATACGTTATGTAATATATCAAACAACTTGGAATGATGTGTCATAAATGAATACAAGATAAAATTAATGATACTCCAAATTGTTTCAAAGGTAAGTGGTTTAATGGTATCATTATGGTCCATTAGAAACTCACACTGTTAACATAGAGCGGTTAAAAATATGGTTCCGCGAATGGTTTAGTTTAACCTTTCGGTACTTGGTTATATCATTCCTTAATACTTTATTATATAATTTTATTACAAAGAAACTCTTACAGTACAAACAACTGTACGAGTATGCTTGGTCGAAAGAGAAAAGCTATCTCATGAATTTTTTTTCTCCGTCATAGGCAGTGCTATAGTAGGCGCTGCAATTGAAGAACATGAAAATTGTTGCAATGCGATTTTTATGTATGTCCTTGATCCGATTTTGAAATTTTTATTTATTTTATTTATTTATTTATTTATTTATTTATTTATTTTGTTGAACCAGTTTGTAATAGAAATTTTTTGTCTATTTATTTATTAAAAGTTTAGGCGTCTTTTCAGGAAAAAGTGCAGTAATCTTTCTGGTACCATGAAACCAATTCACCGATCACTGTACAGCGTAATTTTAAAAGGTAATATGGACGATCACCACCTGATTAAAAAAGCATCGTTTTTTTTTATTTGGCATATTAAGTTTAAGTAGACGGTGATTCTGAGTTTGCATCTGTGAACTTAGCTACCACCCGCCAGGGAAGAGCTGTTCAGGCTGTACAGGAGGCATTTCAAGTGAAGTACTTACGATTCTAACCGTCAAGGACAGGAGACCAAAAATCGATGCGACTAAAAATATACGAGGGCGTTTTGAAAAGTAATGCCTCCATGGCTGTAATTTTTTTCATTTGTTAACCGGTTTTCAAAATTCTTTTTGTATCTTATACTCACGTTTGTCCTCTATGTAATGCACTATTCACTTTTCGACATAGCCCCCATCCCTTTCCACGCATTGCGCCAACGCGTGACTAGTTGGGTGAACCCGTCGGAGAGGAATTCCGGAGTTGATGTCGACACCAGGATTGAATGGCAGCTTTGGACCCTCTTCTGGAGTACGATAACGTCCGCCCGCACACGAGTCGCCACACACAAGAGGCGTTCCCTTGCCACTTGCACCGCTTCCCAAAGAAGAAAGAGCCCCTTAAGGGACATGAGTTCGTTCTGACGGCGAGGTAAACGCTGCCATTCAATCCTGGTGTCGACAACAACTCCGGAATTCCTCTCCGACGGGTTCACCCAACTAGTCACGCGTTGGCGCAATGCGTGGAAAGGGACGGAGACTATGTCGAAAAGTGAATAGTGCATTACATAGAGGACAAATGTGAGTATAAGATACAAAAAGAATTTTGAAATTCGGTTAACAAATAAAAAAGTTACAGCCATGGAGGCATTACTTTTCAAATCGCCCTCGTAAAACAAAAACCTACAAAAGTAGTACTTGTTTTTGTCCGATGAATTATAATTATCTGTGAAAGATATGTAAATTTCTTTTTTATCCGGTTTTAAGCAAAATAATTTGAGGTCATGTACTTCAGGCGTGAACTTGCAAACGATTTAAGGAGTTGGGGAAAAACAGGGATCTAACTGACTTTGAAAAAGGTCTCATTACACAAGCTAACAAAAAATAATCTTTTAAAGTCATCTTCAACGTTAAGGGTTATTTCTTGTGTTCTTTTTCATACCGAATCCGTATCTGAGCTCAGTTTTTCCTATCACCCATATATTTCTTGTTTTTAATGAAATACTTTTAAATTATTCAGTGTTTGGGGCTGATAAATTTCCTTGTGACCCAAAAAATATGGATACTTTAACACTGCAGCCTCTTCTCTTCATACCCATTAATTTGCCATTGTCTCTATGTGTATATCTTGGAAACGTGACGTGATACAAAAAACTCTAAAAGCAGATTCGCATTCAGCACACAAAAAAAAAACACAAAAATAAGGCAAATTCATTCAAGATAATTTTTCAGCGTTGGTCTGTGTTACTGGTGCTAGTCATGCTGGAGCCACGATTGAAACAATGAAGCAGCTGATGGATTCTCGAAAGTGCGAAATCCAGAGTATTCATCCTTTGGCGTAATGATCCACAGTTTGTCTAAAAGGAGGTAGCTGTTGCCCAATGTCAACCAATCTTGAGCGATTTTAAGACCGAGAAAGAAGCCAACGTCTGTGCAACAATGGACGATATCCGTGATACGCGGTCTCCATCTGGTGGTGTATTTCTAAAACGCCATTATCTGTAAAAGCCTTAGTTGTGGAGGAAACACAGCTCCAAATTTTACTTGGCATTTTTTTTCAACTGATAAAGAGCTAAGGAAACAGTCTTCGTCAAGTACTTTATATAATGCTCTAATACATCCACATGATGACAATTTCCACTGACAAAGGAAGTACATGAACATATACCTCACAGATTCACACCCAACTGAAATAGGTTACTCGTCTAAAGCTAACATTGGTGCTTGCCAAATAAGAAAATGCTAAATTTTGTTTCTTTCAAAATAAACCTAGAAAATGAAAAAAATTGAGCACATATACATAGCCTTACAAAGACTCCATTGTTAAAGCTGTGTATATGTGTATTATTGCGCTCACAACTTATTTTTCCACTACTCAACAATACGCACGAATCCACTTCACCTGAAAGCAACGCTATCGCTTCTGAGGTATGCTTGCGCGAAAAAAAGTGCGTCTTACAACTACATGTACGTCCCTTACGGCCTTCTAGAAACTACTATGCCTGAACCATGGAAAAAAATAAACATTGTTACATCGAACTGGTGCAACACCACCTAGACAGAAGGCCTGCGCACAGAAATGTCAGACATTGCTACATCACACTAAAGCGGCTATTGTTAATCGTATTTCTACCAATAATAAGCCCTAAATTTGGCCGATCAATGATGATGTAACAATGTATGACATTTCTGTGCACAGGCCTTCTATCTAGGCGGTGTTGACTGGTGGCGCTATTACAGAAGTCAGTTCAACGTCAAAATCTTAGTGCTTCAACAATACAGAAGGCTAACGAGAAAGACAGGCTCCAGCACTGAAAAGTCACCTGACCAAGATAGGTCTATTAACAATCCAACCTTCATTGTTTCCAACAAAGGAAAAAACACTGATTGTTAAAATACAAGATAGAAACAATGAAAGTTACATTGTTAATAGACCTATCTTGGTCAGGTGACTTTTCAGTGCCGGAGCCTGTCTTTCTCTTTGGCTACGAACAATACATTACTAACATCTCGTTCAGGTCTGGTAGTTTCTAGAAGGCCGTTTTGTGAGCCTGCAAATATAATTTATATTTGGAAAGCTTATAAAGAGCAACATTAAACATTTTAATTGAAACAAGACCAGCCTTTCTATGAGAATTAATTTACAATTACTTATTATTATTATTATTATTATTATTATTATAGTTTGGGGAAGCCAAACTCGGATCAAGTCCGGAAGCCAATCCCAGAGGCGGACCCAAAAGAGGGCCAAAGTCCAAGGGACTCAAATTTGAGGGAGGGAAAGTTATGCACTCGTGGGAGTATTGATGTTTGGGTGTAGGAATTTCCTTAGTATGTGACAGGTGTATAGAATTGTGGCTTTCTGTAAGGTTTTGTATAAGTGTGGGTTTAAATTTAGTGTTGACAGGCTTTTGTGTAGCGAGTGTGGAATAACCCCAGTGGCAGAAACAACGATAGGAACAATGTGTACTCTGTTAACTCCCCAAAGGCGTTTTATTTTATGTGCAAGATCCGTATATTTAGTGATTTTGTCAGTGTATGTCTTTTGTAAATTGTGTGTGTTGGGGATGGAGATATCAATTATGTAAGTCACTTTGTTTATTATTATTATTATTATTATTATTATTATTATTATTATTATTATTAACACAACAGCTATTACCTGGGCGAACGAGTTAAATCTAAAGTTTTTTAATAGCGTGTGGAACTTTAGAAATGAGTCACTTGATAAATTTTTTTATTCAGATCACGTGAAGGTTGAAAAAAGTCCTCTTCATCTTGTTGCTGAAGACAAATATCATCATTCCTTAATGATTAAGTTGTTTGAAAAGATCAAGCTAAATGATTTTATTAAGGCTGGCCCTGTTTTTGACTTTCGTCGGGCAGACTTTTTATATTAATAATAATAACAATAATTGTAGGAGACTGTAAAAAATAGCTTAATAAAAAACCGCCTCTGTTAGCCTCTGAAAAACGCTTTTTATTCTGTTGTTTATTGTTGCCAGGATACAAAGGAGGCCAGACTAGACAGTGGTATCTAGTGACAAGATCTGACAACTAACAAACCCCCTCTTCAGATCTGTAAACACTCATTATAACAAAAGTAATGTCAAAAATTGTACCCCCTCTTAAATTATACACTATAAAGAGACTTTTACTGAATGCAAAAAAAATGAGTTTAACTTATAAATAAGAAAATGGGTTAAGATACTTCAAAATATGAAAAAATTTCAGTTTAAATTTAAAAAGTCACAGCACTTTTTGATTTTCTGTCCTGTGATACCTTTGGTAAGCATGTCAGCAGGCATGTCTTGCGTCGGCAGGTATTGGACATCA